>WOVY01002505.1:0-466220 GCA_013436015.1 Rhipicephalus annulatus | reverse complement strand
ACGCTAGTAATGTGGGTCTTGGCTCAGTGCTCGTACAGTCGAGGACAACGAGAAGGTGATCACCTACGCCAGCAGAACGCTGTCCCGAGCAGAAGCTAACTACACTACGACTGAGAAAGAATGTCTTGCAATGGTATAAGCAGTCCTGAAGTTTCGTCCTTATTTGTACGGCCACCCATTCACTGTTATCAGCGATCACCACTCGCTCTGTTGGTTAGTCAACTTGAAAGATCCAACTGGCCGTCTTAGATGCTGGAGTCTGCGGCTCCAAAAATTTGACTTCACTGTTGCCTACAAGTCGGGAAAGGACACACCGATGTCGACTGTCTTTCTTGCTCTCCTGTTGAGACGGCATCCCCGGACGAGGACGACGACGACAATGACAATGACGACATGGCCTTTCTGGGAACCATGAGCACTACCGCCTTTTCTCAACAGCAGCGCGACGATGCTGAACTGCTATCACTTATAATTACCTTCAAGGGCGAACGAATAGCGTTCTGAAGTTATTGCGTGAGGGCTGCCGTCGTACTGCTTGCGGAACGACGTTCTTTATAACAAGAACTTTTCACCCGCCGGCAGCAGCTACTTACTCATCGTTCCTTCTCGCTTCGCCGTAAGGTACTGCAAGCCTGCCGCGACGAACCTACCGCTGGGCACTTGGGTACGCAGAACATTGGCGAGGATAAGGTAGAACTATTACTGGCCAAGACTTGCCGGAGTTGTCAAAACTTACGTGCAGGCATGTCTAGATTGCCAGCATCGCAAGCCACCATCCATCAAACCAGCCAGCCTGCTGCAGCCTGTCCGAGTGCCGGCGACACCGTTCGCACATATTTGCATGAATTTTATGGGCTCCTTTCCAAAGTTTACCATGGAAACAGGTCGATAATCGTCACCACAGATTACTTGACCCGATACGCGGAGACAGGCGCTCTGCCACGGGAAAAGGCAGCTGAAGCAGCGCAATTTTTCATCGAAGCCATCCTTTTAAGACACGGTGCTCCCACAATAATCATCACCGACAGAGGTATTGCGTTCATGGCCGAGCTTTTGGACACAGTTTTCCGACTAAGTAGTACAGATCACAGGAAGACAACGGCGTATCATCCGCAGACCAACGGGCTCATCGAACGCCTCAACAAGACCCTGGCTGACATGATAAATATGTACGTAAATCTAGAGCACTAGGAACTGGCACGTTTTTTTTTTTTTGCCCTAAGTCACGTTTGCGTACAAGACGGCACGTCAGGAGACCACTAGGAAGATACCCTTCAGTCTCCTTTACGGACGCGAAGTTACGACGTTAGACGCGATGCTCCCTCATGAAAATAATGCCAATGAGACGGACGCCGAAGAGTTTACCAGCGAGCAGAAGAAGCCAGACAACATGCCAGGTGGCGAATCACCGAACAACAAGACGACGATGCCAAACATTACAACCTCCGGCACAGACCCATCAAATACAACGTGGGCGACAAAGTGTAGGTCTGGACATCTATTTGTCAGCATGGGCTCTCCGAAAAGCTGTTGCGAAGGTACTTCTCTACAAGGTCCTACGACGCATCAGTGACGTCAACTACAAAGTTTTTCCGGCGGCGTTCAGTGTTCGAAGCGCCGCAAACATTCACCAGAAATCGTCCACGGTGCTTCGGATGAAGCCTTACTTTCAGTTACTAACCGTGCAGCTTTAGTTTTGCCTTGCTTTCTGAACGCCTAAAATCGGGGCGATGTTTCTTTTTTTAAGGGGGAATTAATGTGCCAGTGGCGGCGACAACGAAGCATCACGATTTCCGTGGCCGAGGGCACAGGCGAAGATACATTGGCGTCTTTTTCCTGTAAATCGATAAAGTGTATTTGTTCGAGGTGCTTTGTGTACTCATTGATCCCGCTTAGTCACAATACGTACGTACTACGTACGTACGTACGACTACATATTACATACATACATACATACCTACATACATACAATACATACATACATTCCTTTGTGGGGTTAAACGTCCCAAAACCACCATATGATTATGTAAGACCGCCGTAGTGGAGGGCTCCGGAAATTTCGACCACCTGGGGTTCTTTAACGTGCACCCAAATCTGAGCACACGGGCCTACAACATTTCCGCCTCCATCGGAAATGCAGCCGCCGCAGCCGGGACATACATACATACATACATACATACAGACATACATACATACTACATACATAACATACATACATACATACATACATACATACATACATAGCATACATACATACATACATACATACATACATACATACATCATACATACATACAACATACATTACATACATACATACATACATACATACATACATACATACATACATACATACATACATACATACACTACATACATACATACATACATACATACATACATACATACATACATACATACATACATACATACATACATACATACATACATACATACATACATACATACATACATACATACATGCGTTATTAGCCGGCAACAAGCGAGAATATACAATGGCGACAGTCACAGCCAAGCACGGGCTCTCAGGCGCGAGCGGCGTCCTTGTTGGGTAGACCCACTAGAAGGTACTCAAGATCTTGTTCGACCCATTTCAGAGTTCGGAGGCTTCACTACAATTACCCCGGGGTCGAAGAGGGGAGCCGCCTGGCGACCTAACAGCTTGTTACTATGAGCGGGTAATAATAAGCCTTCAGGCGCTCCACGTTGACGATGTCTCGCCCACGGCGGCGCATGTTGAAGATTGTTCAACGGGTTCGATCAGATAGATGACGGGTGAGGTGCGCTCGATGACACGGTAGGGGCCTTCGTATTTGGGACGTAGTTTGGAAGAGAGGCCAGCTGCAGAGGTCGGGATCGAGAGCCATACAAGCGCACCAGGAAGGAACGTGGGCTCAGAAGTGCTGGAGCCATCACGAATACTCTCTTCTGCCGCTCTTGCCTCTTGCGTCGTAGAAGTCTTGGCAAGCTCGCGACACTGTTCAGCAAGCCTAGCTGTCTCGAAAATAGGTGTACACTCAGATGGATCCGGCGTGTACGGGAGCATTGTGTCCATGGTGTGCGACGGGTGCCTTCCGTACAGCAAGTAGAAAGGTGAAAAACCAGTCGTGCTCTGAGGCGCGGTGTTGTAGGCGTAGGTGACGAGGGCAGTATAATATCCCAATTAGTGTGGTTGGCAGCGACGTACATAGAAATCATGTCGCCGAGGGTGCGGTTAAAAGCGTTCGGTGAGGCCATTCGTCTGTGGGTGGTAAGCAGTAGTTTTGCGGTGGACAGAATGGCACTCCGTCAGAATGGCTTCGACGACTTCCGACAAGAAGACACGGCCTCGATCGCTGAAAAGCTCTTGGGGTGGTCCGTGGCGCAGTATAAATTGATGCAGCAGGAAGGACGCAACATCGCGCGCAGTAGCCGCAGGGAGAGCGGCGGTTTCGGCGTATCGCATTAAATGGTCAACGGCAACGATGGCCCAGCGGTTACCAGCCGACGTCAGAGGAAGTGGTCCATACAAATCGATACCTACGTGCCCAAAGGACGGTCAGGGCAAGGTAACGGTTGCAGACCGGCGTGCGGCATGTGGGCTGACGGTTTACGGCGTTGGCAAGTGAGGCAAGAGTGAACGAACTGCTGCACATAGCGGTACATCCCGCGCCAGAAGTAGCGTTGTCGAATACGATGGTAGGTTTCTAATACCCCAGAATGCGCACATTGCGGATCAGAATGGAAGGATTCACATATCTCTGACCGCAGACTGCGGGGTATCACGAGTAACCACTGCTGGCCGTCGGCGTCGTAATTGCGTCGGTGTAGAAGGCCGTCACGGATGACGAAATGGCGAGCTTGACGACGCAAGGCACGCGTGGATGGCGTTGCGGATGGATCAGAGAGCATGTCAATGAGCGGGCCGATCCAATTATCCTTTCGCTGTTCGGTAGCGATGATGTCAACATCAATGGCAGAAACGGCAGCCGAAGATATTGAGCAGAGCACATCACCTTCAGGCAGAGGGGAGCGCGAGAGGGGCGTCGGCGTCAGCATTCTGGCGTCCGTTGCGGTACAGGACGCGGATGTCGTAGTCTTGTAAGCGAAGAGCCCAACGGGTGAGACGGCCTGAGGGACCCTTCAATGATGAAAGCCAGCATAGTGCATGATGGTCGGTTACGACATCGAATGGGCGACCATACAAATAAGGTCGAAACTTTGTAAGAGCCAAGACGATTGCCAGGCACTCTTTTTCCGTGACGGTGTAGTTTTCTCGGCTCTCGTGAGCGTACGGCTTGCATATGCTACGACATATTCAGGGAATCCGGGTTTTCGCTGCGCCAGGACAGCGCCGAGGCCTACACCGCTGGCGTCCGTGTGCACCTCCGTTGGGGCTGTAGGGTCGTAGTGGCGTAGAATGGGAGGCGACGTCAACAAATGGCGGAGCTTCGCGAACGCGTCGTCGCACTCGGATGACCACGAATTGAAGGGCCCGTTACTTCCAAGGAGCTTCGTCAGCGGTGATATGATCGTGGCGAAATTTCGTATGAAGCGCCGGAAGTATGAGCACAGGCCCACGAAACTACGCAGTTCTTTGACAGATGCAGGTTTGGGGAATTCGGCCACGGCCTGAAGCTTGGCGGGATCAGAAAGAATGTCATCTTTGGACATGACGTACCCCAGTATGGTGAGTTGCCGTGCTGCAAAGCGGCACTTTTTCAGATTTAGTTGCAAGCCGGCATTGCTCACACGTGTGAAAACTTCTTTCAGACGTTGGAGATGCGTGGAGAAACCCGGAGCAAAGACAATGACATCGTCGAGGTAACACAAGCACGTGTACCATTTAAAGTTGCGCAGAACGGTGTCCATCATGCGCTCAAAGGTCGCAGGTGCATTACATAGACCAAACGGCATGACGTTGAACTCGTACAAGCCGTCTGGCGTGACGAAGCCGGTCTTTGGTCGAGCGTCGTCAGCCATGGGTACTTGCCAGTACCCCGAGCGCAGATCGAGAGAAAAAAAATCGGCTCCATGAAGACTGTCAATCGCGTCATCGATGCGTGGCAGTGGATAAACATCCTTGCGAGTGATCTTATTTAGCCGTCTGTAGTCCACACAGAACCGCACAGAACCGTCTTTCTTCGCAACAAGAACAACAGGAGACGCCCATGGACTGTCCGAGGGTCGAATAACGTCACGTCGGAGCATATCGTCAACCTGATCATTAATTACTCGACGTTCAGGAGGCGACACGCGACATGGACGTTGCCGTAAAGGTGGATTGGCACCAGTGTCGATGCAATGCGTAACAACGGACGTGCGACCGAGAGAACTTCGCCCGACATCAAAAGAAGAACGATATTCTTGCAACAGGTCCAGAAGTTGGGAACGCTGTACAGCCGTAAGTTGTCAGCGATGGAGGGGCCAAATACATCAGCAGATGACGAATCAGAAGTGGAAACAGCATTGATGGTACGCGACCTGGGACCGCGCGTGTCATCGGGTACGTCCAGGACTTGTGCGTCGTCGACTGGTTCCACTCTGCCGAGACATTCCCCTCGAAGCAAGGTAACAGCGCAGGGGGACGGGTTGGTTACAAAAATAGCAGTGTTTCCCTGGTTGACCTGCACGGTCGCGAAAGGTACTAGCAACCCTTTCCTGCTGCAAGCGCGGTCAGGTGGCGAAACAAGTCCAATGGTGTCGGAGAGACCAGCGCAGTAGACAGACACAGCCGTCGTCGAGTTTGGAGGCACTGTTGTATCGTCTTTCGTTAGACTCTTGCTCAGTGTCGGGGGACTGTCTCCTGGCGTCAAATGCGAGAAGGGTGAGAGCTCAATTTTGGCGGCGGCACAATGGATGACGGCGTCATGGCGGGAGAGAAAGTCCCATCCCAGGATGACGTCATGAGAGCATGCCTGAATGACGATGATTTGGGCTACATACAGAACGTCCTGGATGACAACGCGAGCTGTGCACCCTGCTGTAGCATGAATGCGGTGGCAAACTTGCAGCACGAAGGGATAACCCAGAAAGTGGCGTCGTCACTTTTCGATGTAAGCGGCAGAGTTTTTCGTCCATAATTGATACGGCAGCTCCAGTGTCAATAAGAGCCGATGCACAAACACCGTTCACAAGCACGTCAATGACATTCGAGGGGCTGCTCTGAGGGCTTTCACATTGCGATAGCGTCGCAGTCTTTGCCTCGGGGACTGCGACTAGTTTTCCCGCTCATGAGCTGCCGCACTTGGCCGCATGGGGGACAGGGAACGACGTCGTGGAGACGGCGATCTTCGAGGTGAACCTGGGCGAGATCGAGGTGGCATAGACGGCGGTTCTTCGCGATAAGGACGGCTGAGTTGGCCAGCAACAGGTGAAGAAATTGGAGCCGGCTGTACGCGATGGCAATAACGGGCCACGTGACCGGCGTAACCGCAGGCAAAGCAGATGGGCCGGTTGTCGGGTGTGCGCCATCTGTTCACCGGGGTGAACAGATGGCGCACACCCGACAACCGTTCACCCAACTGTTCACCCATGTCGCAAGGGCTGATGGACGGAACGGTGGCTGCATGGTGGACTGAAGCTGAGGCTGAGGGGTTACGTCAACATACGTAGCGGGCACACCCGCTGCAAAGGACGGAGGTCGAGCGGCAGCTTCGGCATAAGTCAGAGGGGCGGGTGCTGGAACGACTCGGGACGGCCTGGCGACCACTTGCGCGCAACTCAGGGGCGAAGGAGCCGGATGCTGTGGGGGGGTGGTACACAGGCATTACCTCCGCTATTTCCTGTTCAATCGCTCGACGGATGGGAGGGAGAAGGGTAGTAGGCGATTGTTGAACAGTCGTTTGGTGGGCAAAGGGCAGGAGCGAGAACTGACGCGCGATTTTCTCACGGATGAAGGACTTCAGGTCTGCCATCAACGCCACTTGGTCACAACTGGCCTCCAAGCCAGCAAGCGTTGCAGCTCGTGGTGGGGAGCGTCGAGTCATCGAACGCTGCCGGCGGAGCTCCTCGTAGCTCTGGCACAGTGCGATGACCTCAGCCACTGTGCCGGGGTTTTTAGCGAGCAGCATCATAGAGAAAGAAGAAGACAAGAGCGGACACTCCGCAAAACCTGGCCTCAGGAAGTGCGTCACGACTACGTAACGAACTAGTGCTCCCACCAAACTTTAGAGGGCGCAAGCGCAAAAAAAACACAGTTATAATCAATGCAACAGAATTGTTTTCACAAATTAATAATTACACGCCCAAATTTGGTATGTTCTTTATACATAAAAACGATTTATTCAACACACCTTACGCGATTATTTTTCTTCAGCCGTACTGTCATAAACACCATCTACCCAGCGACAAGCCCATGCATGACTGACGGCGAGAAGCTTTCGTTGCTTTCGTCAACGTCGGCTGCGTCGGCGTTTTCAAGCGTGAGAAAACAGGTGAGGCACGTTTTCAAGCGAAGCTTGTTGAATGACATGTTGTTGGTCTTGTTGGGTCATTTTTTTCAGAAAACGGTTACGCCTGCGCGAAAAAGACACCATGCAACAAACATAGAAAGATGCACACACACACGTTGCGCTTCGTGTGTGCGAGTTTGTTTCTTAAGTGGCGTCTCATTCACGCAGTTGTAACCTTTTTCTGAAGCTTGTAAGGACTGGGAGGTTCGCTAAAAAGAAAGTTTGTGGCTCTATGCGGCGGCTAGACGGGAACATTGTGCAACGTATGCAGTATAGCAAAGGCGGCACGGCGTCAAGCCGAGGCGACGCGTGCTGCGTCTGCCACGGACGTGAGCGTCTGTGCGCTGAGCATAGCTGGGCAGCTAGGTCAGAGGCTCGGTGGCTCGGTGCAAAATATTGAGAATCGTTCGCTGGGCCTCGCATGCTTCACGACGCGTTTCCCGAAGGCTCGGAACACGAATAATTCTTTGTGTGCCGGAGGCAAATCTGGACTAGCCAAGTGGCCATCATCTTCGTTTCTTCGCTAGCCTTGTGCCACTAGTGCAAGCTGCCCACAAATTTTTTTTCCGTTTCCAATATGATTTTACCGCACAAATTTCAACTACGATTTTTCTTCCCAATGTACTGTGCTGATACTGCGTACGCACGAAGGTGTTCTAAAGTTTCCAGGCCGCGATACCATTGCATTACAAGGGATAGCGGCCTGGAAACTTCTGAAGATCTTTGTTCGTGGTCTTGGCGTATATCTTTGTAAGTCAGAGTTTTATGGGTCAGAGATGTATCACTGGTTTTGTATTGTGCATCGATTAGCTAATCATTCAAAGGGGTTTGCTGGTACACTTATGACGTGCACATATCTTTTTCGTAATTTGACAGCGAAGCATCCACTTACTAACATTTTCAGACCCGCTGACGCCATGCCGTCCGGCGCTCCAAGCTACGGCAGCTACTGCTGTGTATCGTGGTGCTTCAACAATGGCTGAACCCACAAGAAGCCTGGGACGAGTTTCTTCCGCGTACCACGGGACGGCAGGTGTGTTAAAGCTTTTGTATGGTTTGCATGTCTGTAGGCTTACTGTTCGTACTTGCTAAGTGAGGGTAACAATAAAAAATCACTATTCAAGCACTTCCCCTTTCAGCTGATAGTTCATTGCCAATGCAGGATGAAAGCATGGATGCAGTATGCTGGACGCGATGATCTCCTGAGTAAGCCGGCCAGCCTATTGTACGCAACGTACAGAGTTTGTAGCGACCATTTTACTGCTCAAAGTTTCATGGACCCTGGGCACACAAGGCTTACAAGAATGGCAACCAGCTGCACCATGTAAGTGATTGACTGAAACTCAAATATGTGCAATAGCAGCCACTTGTATTGAATCAGTGGCGACAGTTAACCGTGAAGATCTTTGTAGCCGATGGAGAAACCTCACTACAGAAGTAACACTTGGAAAGTCTTAAATTCTGTGAATTGTGGGCTATTACCTTCCTAACAGCAGCTTTACATTTCTGTCATGTTTTGATGCTCTGGACCTGCGCAACTTGTTTTGAAAGACTTTAAAGGGCTATTTCACGTTATCTTCAAGCCTGAGTGCACATGTACGTATACCTTTCATCAGTGAAAGCTGCCACTGTTGATAATTCCAAAAATCACAAATTACTTGTTTCCTAGTTGGTGCCGTCTCTTTTCTTCCACGTTCGACCAATTTATGCGTTTGAAAGAGCTGTTTAAGTTTCCACATGCTACAAGCTTTGTAACTTGTACCAACTGCACATATATGCAGGTTCTCTGAGCGTCGCTTCAAGTAGTGACTGTGACATGGCTGCAGAAGCTGCACTGCAAGGTGCGGATGAGCTTCAGTTTGTGTTATTTTAAGCTTCTTACTGACACATTGTCGTAATTTCATTTCTTCAGGACCTGCGGTAGAGGCTTGAAAAAGCGGCTCCCACACATTGAGGTGCCCCGATGAACAGGGTGCGTTCAGTGTCGCGATTTCTTTTTTTTTACCCAAATTGACTGTTGACCAAACCTCTGCAGGTGGCAGCTCCCTTGTAGCTGGTGAAAGAATTTCTGCTGATTTCGTCTTGCCGGAGAAAACCTTAACCAGTCGTTCAGCTGTCACAAAAGGAACCTGTGTGGCCGGTAAGTTGTATGTTCACTTCAACACCAGAGTGGATTGATATAGAGACTTCCGCAGGCCGCTCGCAAGATTGTTTCGACAGCACTGTCCGAGGCACTGAACAAGCTTCACAAGACCCTCCAGAAGACGTCTCCGCCAACAGCTCCACGCCTGAGTGCCTTAGAGATAATGGTGACTATGCTTTTATTGCAGCAGTTTTTAATGTGCTATTTTATGTTTAGGACATTCTGAGGAAACTATCCTCAAAAGGACAATACGTGTGCACTTACAAAATGTAAGGGTGGGCTCTCAGTGATTTTCATTTTTTTGTGCATTGTCAACATTGTGAATGGTTTGTTTTTAGGTAGTGGAATCGAAAACTTTGTACCACAAAAAGTTGTGCACCTTGGGTCTGAAAGAGCGAGGAAAGTGCTCTTATGGGATTAGTTGTTCTTCGCTTTTACATCAATTTTTTTGTTTATTGCAGTTCGTTCCTGTGTGCCAGCGACAATGTCTCCATCAATGAAGTACAAGCAAACCATTAAACAACTGCAAGCCAAAGTAGCAGCACAGCAGAAAACTATCAAAAGACTGCAGATACAGCCTCACCAAGCACCGTCATCGACTTCAAAGGCCCTTGAAGTTATCCGACCGCACGTCACCGAGGAGGTTTTTAAACTTCTCTCTGCACATGTTCGCTTGAGGCCCAAACGCAAGGGCAAGCGGTTTCCCGTGTGGTTCAAGAAATTCGCTCTTCACTTAAACTTCCGAGGTCCGCGAGCATACCGATTTCTGGCTCCATATTTTTCTTTGCCCTCCCGGCGTTCATTAAGGAGGTGGCTAGCTAATGTAAAGATGACTCCAGGCATAATTCCAGGAATCCTTTCTTCCATTGCAACAAATACTCAAGCTTGGAATGAACGGGACCGAGTGTGCGCTTTAGTTTTCGACGAAATAGCACTCAAAAAGAATTTGTACTATGATGCTTCAAGAGACGTTGTCCAGGGTTTTACAGATGATGGCACTCATCGCACTTCAACCATCGCTGATCGAGCACTGGTTTTTCTGCTCGTTGGTGTTTCGAGAAAGTGGGTTCAACCGGTTGCTTTTACTATAGGGCACACATCAACACCATCATCTGTTATGCATAACTTGCTGGTGTCACTCATTTTGGAGCTTAGGAGCATTAATATTGCAGTGAAAGCAGTCATTTGTGACCAGGGCAGTTCAAATGTAAGTCTCGCTAACCAACTAAGAGTGACTGTAGCAAAGCCTTTTTTTGAAGTTAATGGTGAGTGGGTATATTACATTTTTGATGTTCCGCATTTAATTAAAACAACGCGCAATAATGTCCAAGCACACAAGTTATACATTGGGGATGACATCGTTAACTGGTCGCACATTGTAAGCCTTTACCAATCCTCACATGAGTTGCGGTTGCGATTGGCTCCAAAGTTGACTGAACGGCACGTTCATCAGAAACCTTTTTCTAATATGAAGGTCAGCAGAGCAACTCAGGTCCTCAGTGCGTCAGTTTCGATTGCTATCACGGCAATGGTGTATGCGAAGGTGCTGCCTGCCTCGGCCATCACTACAGCTCAATTTTGTGATCATATGGACAGGATTTTCGATGCCTTGAAGAGCTCGAGTAAAAAAAGAACTTCGCAAAAGCTGCGGCATGCAATCATGAAAAATGATTCAGAGCTGATTGACTTCCTCCGAGGCCAGCTTCCCTGGATTGAATCATAGCAGTTTGTTGGCAGACGTCAACCACAAACCATCGTAGGTTGGCAAATTACAATTCAGGCAATTTGTCAACTATGGGACGACCTCTCCAAAAATTACAATATTGAATACCTGTTAACACGCAGGCTTCAACAGGATCCTCTGGAGAACATATTTGGCCACATTAGGCAAAAACAGGGTTGCAACACCAACCCCAATGTAGCACAATTTATTTGTGGCCTGAAGCACATCTGCATAAGAAAACTCTTCAAGCTGTCAGAATACGGAAATGTCGAGGATGATGAATGTGACCTCCTCCAGGAGCAGCTCTCGCCATTCTCCCTTACCAGTGCGTCTCTTGTGGATAATGAGGAGTGTGCACAGCCATAGCCTGACGACTTTCCCGCTCTAGACGATCTCTCTGAACTTGCGACAAGCATTCACTCCCATATTATCGATGACTCCGCTGCATATTATGTAGCTGGTTTTCTCATCAAACACTTCCTTCCGAATGCATGTGACGGTTGCAGTTGCCCACAGTTACTGAAAGACGACAGTGAGACGCTTAAGGGTACCCACCAGTATTTCACAATGCTCAAAGCATACCACGTCCCCAGCAAACTTTTTGGGAATCTCACTGTGCCATCAGAAGCAGCTTTTGCATACGTACAACAACTTGAATCTCACTTTCTTGCCATAATTGAGGCCACTGCACATCACCTGAAAGTGTGCGATGTTTTGTATCACCATCTGTCAAGTGTTGGCGATTTTCATTTCTGCTCTGCTGGGTGTCGCGCTAAGTTTCTGAAAATGTTTTGCCGGGTTCGTTTATGTTGGCATGTGCGTTTTGTGAACCGAAACTTAGACAGGGTTAGGTTCCAGTCTTCAATCTCGGGCATACAGCTTGACAAGCTCAAAGGTTAGCAATTTGCGGCGGGTTTACACTAAAGTATTCGAGTTGAGCCGAATCCTGCAATAGCTTTGTTATGTTATTACTTCGTTACAGCAGACTTCATTATGGTCTTATATGCTTATATTCAGTTCAACTGGACTAACCACTCCTTCGTTGCATTCATTGTTTTGGTTACCCGCTATGAGGAGTACGAACACTGTGTATTCGCTCGAAGTGATTTGCATAACCTTAAAAAGAATGTTGGGTATCCTGTCTGTATTTTTTGTAGCAAATACGGGCGAACTGTACACTTTACTGTGGGTCGCTTGGTCACTGTGTATGCTTTATCTCTCCAGCTCAAGTAATATATCGATAACAAAACCGCTTGTTGAAATGTCTTCGAGCGGGTAAGGAACACAGTATGAAGTGGGCACGGTTCTTGTTATCACGCTTTTCGTATTTTAGCTTCTCATCAACCTCCTCATCTTGCCCATCAAAATTTTCAAAAGAATACCCAAACTTGTAGCGTTTGATGGGGCTGCGGACGCTGCCATTTTATTTTTATGTAGCTTGTGAGTGATAACGTACGATGTAGAGCCTTTGTGAAAAATAATGAGCCAAAGTGGTTTCCTTCTGCTATTTATTAGCCCTGTAATACCGCTCTCGTAGCACCAATTAAAGTCCACAATTCTGGATAAAGTGATGACTACAATCTATTTTAGCTCGCAAGCGTCACAGCAACACCCAGACGCAAATCACTTGGGATCTTAAGTTTTTGATGAAGGTGACGCATAACAAAAGCCACAAGACCTGCCAGTGTTGTAGCATAAAGTTTGTCTTTCACGTAGTGAGCAAGCTGCAAAGCCCTACCTTTCTGAGGACAAGCAGGCATCAAGTCTCTGCTTTTTTTTTCATTTTGGGCTAGCTGTTCTTAAGCACAGCCAGCACACTGCAGCTTTGCCTTTCTATATTGTGTCGTGTGGTTTCTGTGCGCTCTTTTTTTCTATGCATTATTTCGGTTAAGCCCAGGCGTGATTCGTGACTTCTTTGCTGTGTATATGTCACTTCTTCCTTCTTTATCAGCATTGTGCGCTGTGTTTTTGCCATAGATCCTTACTTAACCACTGGCCCGGTGTGTCATACTTCACCAGCTTCTCGGCTTCTGCCAACTCTAGCGATGTGTGCGTTGTCTGTGTTCTCTATGTATTTGTTACAATATTTGTTACAATATTTGTTACAAGTTATTTGTAAGGCGAGATGCATTTGTTGTCTACTTTTGTCATATTGTGCTTTTTATATTCTCATACTCTACCTTGCCTTTGAATAAAACATTGCGGATGCTCTGTTTCTTTGACTGATATATACATTGATCACTTGTTCCAAAAGAAAAACACAAGCGCGATGAATAAAACCGTAGTGAATTATCATTACCTGCATCTCTTTTTATTATAACTTAATCGAAATAAATATTACGTCACGACCGATTTGCACGAACCACTGAACAAAACAAAACAGGGAATCGCTAAATCAAAACGACCTACAAAAACTATTCATTTGGGCGATGAATAGTGGTCTGAAATCATGAACTTTCGTCATAGCCAAACGTCGGTTATGCAAAGTAATTCAAAATTTGCGCCAGTTAAACCGAAACCGGAAGCGCACACCTTGCTCTCATCAACCACTAGGTGTGCTAGAGTCGATTGGGCCGCTGGGGTCCATGGGAGTGTCCACTCTTCACCTTTTTTTATTTCTCTATGGCAGCATCGTGAAGGCATCATCGTCAATGCCTTTCATGATGTTTCGGATCTTGTCATACTCGGACATGGTGGGATTAGATTTATTGCATAGGTCCAGGACGTCTTCAATATAGCTGGTGAATGACTCACCAGCCTCCTGAGCACGTTCACGTAAGCGCTGCTCGGCTTGGAGCTTGCGAACAGCAGGGCGGCTGAAGACGTTGATGATTGCGGTCTTAAAATCGGACCAGGTGGCAAAATCGGACGCATGGTTGTTGTACCACAAACTGGCAACACCCGTAAGCTAGAATACCAAGTTGGTCAGCTTGCCGTCCTCGGCCCATTTGTTGGGGACGCTCACGCGCTCGTAAATGGTGAGCCAGTCCTCCACGTCAGTGCCATCAGCGCCAGTGAAGATGGGTGGATCGCGGATTCTGAGGACACCGGGACAAGGGGGTGGCATTGGAGGAGGCGTTTGCTGAGAAGCGTCGTGGTACATAGTAGATGGCAGGGTGCGTGATCGTAGCTCCAAAGGCATAGACAGGGATCGCAGCACTCTCCACCAAATTGTTAAGGCGTTTATTAGCCGGCAACGAGCGAGAATATACAATGGCGACAGTCACACCCAAGCAAGGGCTCTCAGCGCGAGCGGCGTCCTTGTTGGGTAGCCCCACTAGAAGGTACTCAAGAGTTCGACCCATTTCAGAGTTCGGAGGCTTCGCTACAATGCATACATACACACATACATACATACATACATACATACACACACATACACACACATACAACACACACATACACACACATACATACACACACACACATACACACACATACATACACACACATACATACACACACACATACACACACACATACACACACACATACACACACATACATACACACACACATACACACACACATACACACACACACATACATACATACATACATACATACATACATACATACATACATACATACACATACACACACACACATACATACATACATACATACATACATACATACATACATACATACATACATACATACATACATACATACATCACTTTATCAAAAAGCTGTCGCTATCATCAAACTACCACAGTTCGTAAAGATAGAAGATGTCTACTACTTTCATTTATTAGAATATTGAAAGCTTGCAGTTTCTTTTAAGTTTTAGCGTGTTCTGCGTCATACTTTAAAGAAATATTTGCTACGTGTTGCATAGTAGTGGCATCCACGTCATGCGTCAGCACAGAAAAAAAACAGAAATGAAAAAAGAAAGGGTTTGGGAAAGCATGAACGGTATCAAGTACCAATAAAGTTGGGAAAGGCTGCGCTAAGCACTGCAAAGAGAACTAACCATTGAAATAAGCAGTGCAATTTGTTGCTGCATGTTGTGCATATTATATATATATATATATATATATATATATATATATATATATATATATATATATATATATATATATATATATATATATATATATATACATATATATATATATATATATATATATATATATATATATATATATATATATTGCTGGACCGCTTGGCGACTGCGCTAAAAACGACAGAAACTTTACTCTCCGGGATATTAAAATCCAGTTAGACCTACAAGAACAGCGTGGGCCTACTTCATTAGCTTGACCTGCGGATTCTCTATAGTAGCTAGAAGGCTCATATGGGAAATATATTTAATGCTGGCAGAGAAAATAGCTATGAACGAAGGAAAAATAATTATAGAGGAAATTGTGCCAACCTCTTGCTGATTTCGCCTCACTTTCTGGGCGTTTGAACGGGAGACAAGGCCTGACGTGGTGAACCTGAAATAATATTTAGGTTTTGCGAATAATCTCAAGCTGCCGCTACCGAGTTTAGCATTGACACGCTGGCACGACTCCACTCTTAGTGGTTTTGTCAATTAACTATAATATTCGTAATTAGCACGCTTTCTTAATTAAAATCACCTGTGCGCTGCGCCGTTCTCATGCAAACACTTGACACCAACTTGGGCACGTGTTTTACTTAAAAACTCTTCAATATCCATAAGCACAAGCACGTGATAGAAATATGACTGTTTTCCCTCACGAAGAGCGTCCTTAAAAGAAGTACGCGGCTCACTCACACATTGTAGCCTAACATTGCGCAAGGCAACTAAACTGAAGAATGAAACTACGCCATTTTCATACGTGTGCTAAAGTTACACGCAAATTTAAAACCACGGTGTAGACACGCGCTCAAATCCCGTAATTTTTGATGCTGAAAACATACTAAATACTTCCCTGAATCTTCGAAACAAACGAAGTAAAACTTCAAGATTTGTTTAGTGAGGCGTGAAATGTGTAGCATGGCCCCTCTTTTGTCAAATAATGCCGGCTAGTTCCTTGCTAGTGGATTGAAGAGAAATATCTAAACACAAGGTAAATTTTCGTCCTGAATTATTCATTAAACAGGTTGTTTAGTGTTTTTACACCGCGATGCGCTCTTATCACTTGATGGGTTTGGTGCGATAACTCTCCTTGCCCTGCGTTATATTGAGTGTTTATGAAGTGAAGTGAAGACAGAGATTGCAATGAAAGAACATGGAAATGTTTTCCTGGTTACTATGACTGTAGGTATACACAACTCCGGTAAAGACGTTTATGAGAATGACGTTTATGAGTGTGGGAAGATAAACATATTGTACTGACTTTAAAGCCCTGCACATCTCCCGAGTTCAAAATTATTTTGTAGTTTATTCGCCGTTAGCCGTAGACAACGACTGTGATATAGTAATTCACGATGCACAAAAAGTAGCGTACACTGCCTCACTAATGATTGTCTTCCTGATAGTAAAAAAAAAATAGGGTGCACAAGTGACAATTTAGGGGCCCATAAATCTCTAATGGTGCCACTATTGACATCTACAGAGGATCTAGACGCTGTCATACAAGTAGCATAATGCCGGTTTCGTTATTAGGTGACAGTGGGCTTAGTTCTGACCTGCAGCTTTTAATAACGTCGAGTTTATTCAACAAATGAAAATGAACGGACTTTCCACTAAGCTACGCAAGGTGGAGAGGTAGCAGTGCTGGTAAGTATGGTTTGGCTTTTTTTGTTTTTTTTGTTAACCGTCCTTACAGAATGCTTGGGCGGTCACTGAGCTCATGCCGCTTAACAATGATGATAATTTTCTTCACTGTGACACACGTAAGACCTCGACCACAACAGCTGTGCGGTAAAATACCCAAAGCACGTATGTGCCGCAGAAATCGCGTTATGTTTCAGCTTCTCTTTGCAATCTGCGTAGACTGCTTGGGTGTTTCTTGTGCGCATGCCAGTTTATGGTGATGATAATTTCCATCTACGTCACACGCGAAACCTCGACTATGACATCTCTTCTATAATACAAAGAACCAATGTGTCGTTAAAAGCCGCGGCAAATCTGCAAATTCTGGGTGCTTTCTAGAGGCGCCGTCGACGGCCACGACTTCAACGCAGTGTCATGACAAAAAGTGATACATATAGCTCCGCAGCTGTTTAGATCACCAAAAAAAATGAAGACTGTGGACGCATATGTGCCGTCATCTATTCAAATGGCCACAATTCACTTGGAAGAGAACAATGACGGATGAAATGCTTGGTTTGGAAAAGCTATCTACATTATGAACTGTCCTTTTCTCTACAGGGCTAACCATTGCTTTCAAGGTGTGCCACTTAATTGGTAGTGTTTGTTCTCTGCTTGAACGCTAGATCCCTACAGTGTTGCATCCAATTTAAGACCCTCCAAGTGCATGGCAACGCTAGCGGACTCATCTATTGAAATGCTTTAGCAAGCTTTTTTCTTCAGCTTCAATTCTTGGGACACACTTTGACGTAAAACAGGACGGTAGATTGCATTTAGTGACTCAACTAATAAGGCAATGTCCGTAAACATGTTTAAAATATTTTATGCAGTTTCTTTTTACTACTGAGCTGGGAACATCATGGTGCGTTGGCTTAATTAAAAGCCGAGTTAGGCTCTTTTTTTATTCTTTATTGCCGTCACTCAACACTCAAATTTTTCACCTATATGTGGAAAGCATGAAACTTTTATAATCTACGACAATGCGTGTTCACTCGCAAACAAAAACAGCAAGATGCTTAAAGGCACAATGCGTTCATTCCCCGCCCACAGTTTTAGGCCAACATCAAATGTGATGGCAACCCGATGCGACAGAGACCTGAACAAAAAAGGTGTAGTAAATGAATAAAAACACAATTCGAATTATGTCTAGTGGCACACGTTGCATTAACAACGACTCTTAACTGAACGCGAAGATAAAAAAAACTAAAGAAGCGTTCTGTTTGTTACTTTGCATTGTCAAGAGCATTGCGCTGTTATTCGTTTATATAGCAGGATAACATGTTTTTTGATACGTTGATATTTTTAATTGCTGCCGCATAAACGTAGAGCTAGACGCCAGACATACCGTGGGAGTTGTCTAAATGATTCATGCACATGTCGCTAAATGGGAAGAACTGAGCGGTTGCAGCCTTCACTGGAGCGCTGTGGTCGAAAACCAACGGCATGGTGTATTTTATGCTCTTTTACAGCGTCCGTTACCGTCTAGAAAATTTTCACAAAATGCGCAATACGCGATCACTGTAACACGTGTTTGCAATTAACATTTGATAGTATAGGCGTCTTCTTGAGCATTCTCTATACTGGCTTTGCATGTTACTGTAAAATGGCTTTTATTTTTCCAGAGCGTTTGTACAAAGTGTCTCTTTGACATTGCATTTCTCATGAGTGGTACATTCTACGCATGTGTTTCAGATATATTCAAACTTCGCAAGCGTGAGTGCTTATCCCTATGGGTAACACACTCGGACTATGTACGTTGATTGATATGTGCGGTTTAACGTCCCAAAACCACTCTATGATTATGAGAGACGCCGTAGTGGAGGGCTCCGGAAATTTAGACCACCTGGGGTTCTTTAACGTGCACCAAAATCTGAGCACACGGGCCTACAACATTTCCGCCTCCATCGGAAATGCAGCCGCCGCAGCCGGGATTCGAACCCGCGCCCCGGACTATGTACGTCAGGCCCTAAAGTTTCTGAGCGCAGCTCTGTCGAGAGCATTTATTTTGTTTCACACACACACTTCTTTATATTAAATCATCTAACGTAACAAAAAGGGAGAAAGAGAGAAATGAGAACATCTCTTTCTCGTTGAGTAGCCATACAAGTGCGTAGTCATTTATTTTATTGATACAAATTTTTGTTTCTGCAGTCAGACATTCTTTGGCGTCGGTAACAATCCATGCATTGTTGCATCAGCTAAACTACTATGATCCTATTCATGAGGTCAGCACTCACAAGCATCGTCATATACATCACGCGCTTCGTGACTTTGAGAATAAACTGACCTTCATTGAAACGGTAATTAAAACCCTAATCAGAGGTGGTTGGTGTCTATGATGAAATTTCGTGCAGTGATCGCCAGAAGGACAAGGACGGAAGGAATGTCAAGCACGGACACTGACCACATTGCATTAGCGACATTATTTGCGTGCGTCCAGTGTTTTGCTGCGCCAGTACAACGCACACGTTGTGCATTCTGCCAACGTGGCTTTTTATCCTGACTGCGTACTATGGTTCGTACTGTCGTCGTTCTCGTTAAACGCACACACTAGCAAAGCTTATTTGTTTTTTATCCTGGAAGGAAGTGAATCCCAGACTAAGGGCGCTTTGCTTACGGAAGAATCTCGGAAGCTGCCTTCCAAGGGCGCCATTTGCGAGCGATGCTCAAGCAAGCTCATTAGCCGCAAGCGCCTAACAACGAGTTAACCCGTATGCAGATCACGGGCCACAGCTTTTCGTCCTAACAGCGTCTGCGATCTCAGCATATGACTGAGAACATTACCGCGCGGCTTCCTTTATGGCCCCGGTAATGCTGTGCATTATGAGATATAAGTGTGGTTTACACGCCATCACGCAGGATTATCACTTAATTGTTTTACGTTTGCCATTTTTTAAGGCGAAGTGAGTTTCAGCAGTTATACACAGTTGCGCGAATTACGATAACCTTCTACAGAAGGAAAGATCTAATCACATTGGTCAAAAAAGAGTGGTCGCAAAAAGTTCATGATGCGTTCTGCCGGAATGTGTTGTGCCAATATAGGTAAATAGAAAAATATTGCCCTATTATAGACTTGGCAAGAAAAAAAAGAAAAGAAATGCATCTGGTGCACCATGCATTTTTTTCAGACAATGCCTCTGTGTAGACATGTTTATGATAGATTTCAAAAAATGCAGGTATTTTATTTACATTATAGAGCTTCTTATGAATAGCCACCCTATTACGTCTGCAACGTTCAGATATCCATGTAGTATCGCGAGTTACTGATAAGAACACAACGTCACGCACACGTCTCTTGGCTCGGATAAAGAGCAGGCACTGCTTTACAGCAATCTGAGTCAGAATGGTGGTGGCACCCAGCCTACTATACTATCAGTTGTAGGTGGCTTCTAAGGAATGCTAGGTCATGTCGTCAACATTATCTGAAAGACCCCCCCCCCCCCCCGACAGCGTGCCTCCTAATCAGATCATTGTTTTCGCGTGTAGCACCCCAGTACATAAACATTATTATATTAACACAATAGCGTTAAAGAGCTTCTTTCACAGAAATTTCGGCGTCGGCGTCGTTGCTTGTGCGAAAAATAATCTTATGCGTGACCGAAAAATCTAGAACGATGCAAAGAAAATAAATAATGAAAAATTCTGGGTCTGAGTAGTAATCAGACCCGGGTCGTTTGGGTCTGAGTGGGGATCGAGCTTGGGTTGCTTGCGTGGCAAGTGAATGTTCTGGTCACACCTATGCTTCTGAATACAGTGAAAATAGCTTCCTCTGCTTGGAAATGCAATGAAAGTGACACATGCTTTGCAAACAAGGGTGTCCTGTATATATGCTTCACAACACAACATTAAATATTGCAGTAAATAATGCGTCTTACAAGCGCCGATTGCCATCAGAACATGCGAGTATGATAACGGCTTCGTAGTTTAAAGCCGGTAACTCACAAGAAAAGGCACACACGTTACTGCGCCTGTTATTCTTAAAATCACGTAGTGGGTTCATAGCAAGTTCAAAAAAGTTTCATGCAGAACTACACACTATAAACAGAATATCTTTATTGTGTTCAGCACTTGAAGGCCAAATGTTAGGGCCAACTAATTTTTTTAACAAACGGCTTAACTGCAATAACGAAAATTGGACTCAATCAAAAAACTTCTGGTGAAACTTGCTCGTGCACAGGACACGTAGGGGCAACACAATTTGATCCACTTCATTATTGTCTCGACCGGCATTTTCATAATGACAAACTTTTATTATACGAAAGAAGTTTTACTAATTCTCCAGCCGCCATCGTTATTATTCGGGAGGCGAACGTCTTAAATTCCTTCACGGAAAGACATTGAATTAAAAACAATCTATATTCAGCTGTCATGCGCAAATATACGAGACCTCTCCATGGCAATAGGTACGTGTTATTTTTATGCCCCGTCGTATCATAGAGCTCCTACGAATAAGGTCTAAAGCTAACTACCTATGTAAAAGCGATTGATATTCCTAGCTATTTCATAACAAAGGGGTGGCATTTATATTTTTATTTATAAATACCGAGACGAATAAAACATAATATGCTTCCCCCGTAATATTCTCTCTACTCACCGTTACATTTACTGTCATTACGGATCAGTGCTTTCAACCACAAAGGCATCTTCACAACCACCAGCATATACCCGTTCCCCTCCTCTTATCATTTTTCTTTGGCAATTGACCCCTTTTGTTGACGAAATACTCGGACATTCTAATAAAGAGACCTGGACAATTGATTACTTGAAAGAGACATATTAAAAAGCCAATTACTTTGGTCATGCTTCGCCCTTCACAAACTCTTCCTAAACTTTAAGGAATGCCGTTTACTTACTGGTATAACTGACTGGTTTATTTAGTTACCCAAGTTTAATATAATATTCAATGGGGTCGAAGCCGCCCTACGCAAACGGTGACGCTCAAAATCTGAACCTATAAATAATATGGCAGTAACTTGCAAATTATTACATGGTTACATGGTTACTCGCTCATTGGTGCTCTTTTAAAATGTATTTCTGATATTAATTCGTATGAAGCAGAGGAAAGCATGTATGTAGTTTTATTTGAAGTGTATAAATGAAAAGTTGGTGCGAATAGAAACCGGCTTTCATCCGAAAGCTGAAATAGCACATAAAATTACATATGTATTTCTTGACCTAATTGTCTGATGGAATTTAATGTCTGTTATTTAAAAAATAAACAGGCATTTTTGTTATCCGGATGTTCCATTCATGAGGTAGAACTCATATACACTGCTACATATACACCTAACATTTTTATGATTGCATGAGAATAAATGGAAGAGAGAGAGAGAGAGAATAAAACTACAGAAAGGCAGGGAAGTTAACCAAAATTGTAGCACCCGGTTCGCTACCCTGCACAATGAAAAAAAGAAAGGAAAATAATTTATCATTATAATTATTGGTTTGTATACAGAGAAAACATAAGACGGAGGAAATGGAGAGGAAACAGGCTGACAAGTACCACCTATAAGGTCACAACACCCGTTTCCTCCTGCGGGAAACGGAAACATAGACGAAAGGAAGACAGGAGAGAAATTAAGAAGAGAGAAGAGGAAAGGAGATGCAAAAACAGAGCAACACACAAGCACACAAATAGACACATGAAAAGGTGTCTATAAAAGCGAGGCGAAATCGTTTTTTTTTTAGGAAAGTTAGTATAACTCAATGGGCATGGTCACGCATGGTAGCGCATCCTCCTGGGAACAAACAATCGTCAAGGGTCGCGCACCTAAGTTCAATAAGGAATAAGGGAAAAAAGTAGACGTTCGCCAAAATGAACAAGAGGAAAGTGTAGACAGGGAGCACTGCAGCGTATTCAATAAGCTTCTGCCACACAGAAAGTTCAATGAGGCCTTCATTAATTCTCTGCAAAAAACTGTTCGTGTTGGTATTTGAGCACTGACGGTTCTTACAAGGGTCTGTCATCTAGGCAGGCCAGCACAGCAGCTAGCAATAGCCTACGCTAGCTGTGGCGAGGGCCGTGACAAAGAACGTGGTTAATGTTAATGTCTGATAGCGTACGCGAGTGAGCGTAACAAACTCAGCTAAAGTTGTTGCTCAGCTAAACGGCGAAGAAAACCCAACGCAGCAATTAAAGATAAAAAAACTTTACTGGGTGACATTGTGCCAATTAAACGAAAGTAACAGTCAAAGTGCTGCAAAAGCTGGAGACGCAGACATCGGCCGGTGATAATTCGATTGGTGAGATATTGCAAATCAGCATTTCACGCGTGGCATCAAATATTCTAGAGATGTCAATAATGGCCACGTTATTTCCAGAATGAACTGTACTGTTCCCACTGTGCCCGAAATGTTATCGTAAGATTCGAGAACAATCGGGAAGTATCCCAGACTGTATGGTGCAAGGCAGTGGTTACTAAAGTAAAGAGCTGGTTGGCCAAAATTAGAAAAAAAAGTGCGTGTGGCAAGATAACAGATTAAAAAAAAGTTACCACACACCGGCACGAAGTTACAAATGAATTATGAATGTCTCACAGTAGCTAATATACGAAAAATAAGTATGAGATTTGTTTTCCGTTTGACGCTGCAGTTGAATGAGTGGCGGTTTTTATTCACTGACTAGACAGGTTCAGTTGGGCGTCCACAACAGCTCCACGGACGCAGCGTCTCAGCGATTTCGTATTGCAGGCTACGTACGCAGAGCCGTTGCGGACACTTAACTAAACCAATCGACTATTTCTTCCCCTCGAGTATATCCACAAAAACTGGTTTGCCATTACAATGGCGTGTTTGTCTGAAGAGCTGCGTATCTGATAGAATCTGCCAAAATTATGACAAATCTTTAAACTGGTGTGCTCGTTCTATCATTTCAAACTTTCGAAGAACAAAACTGTGCTAAAAACGTCAATCATGCAGACACACCCATGGTCTTTGGTTATGCAGCTCATTTGTCCGTGTACCCTGTGTGTTACCCGCCTTTCTTTTCTCTTGCCTCTCCTTCACTTTTGATTATGCAAAGTAGGACTTTTCGTATTCAAAAACCTGGGGAATTCAACTCTGTCCTCAAGTCGAGAAGAATCCTCACATGGAGGTTCAATAACTGCAAAAATAGAGTTGGTAAAACTCTGCGATGTCAACAGTGTAATCTACATACGCTACATCAGGTTCAATATTTACACTCTCCTGAAAAAAAAATAAATGTCTCCTGTTTAAGCTTCCTGTGTAAACGTAGAAAATTTAAAGCTTTAAAGCTCTTTAAAACAAAATTGGGTTTTCGGACACTTCGCGTATTGCACATGCATGTTCACTAGCCCTTCTTTTCTTAATTTTAGTCTCCATGGTAACAAACCAGAATAGGTAAATTTCGTAAAAGTGCATTAAGTGACTTATGATTTTCACAGTGCACGTATATGATGTAGCCAAAACAGTTGGCGATAAAAGTTTACACCAGTACGTCAGCTAACCAAATTATCCACTCAGGGTACGCTGAACTGAAACTCCCATTTGCAGGTGACTTCCGTTGCTTAGCCTCCCAAGTGGCATGCAATTCCAAGCAACAATAAAGCCCGATTCATGAAGTCCCATTGCTCAAGCACAAGATCGCGCCTCTTTGCTCGGAGAACCGTCGTTATTCCGCAATGAAGTGCATCAGGTCTTAATAAACAATACTACAATTAGTTTGATTCTGCGGAGGCGTCGAACCGAGGAATATTTTTGCTGGAAAGCCTAGATATTTGCAGTTGTGCAATTCATCTCGTTGATCAATGTTTCTAAACATTTAACATCATTAATATTTCACACCTTTCCCAGTCTTGCATTTTGATTATCTGCAGCCTGATTTTTTGCATTTTTCATAGCAGCCTATATTTAGGTGTTGTACAGTTAGGTGCGAAAGTAACGCCTTCACTTTTAATATTCTCTTGAGTAATGTATCGATACTCGTCACGTCCTTCAGTTATTTCGAGTACTGACCCATTTTTGCTGCCATTCAGTCTATATCTCAATAGTTTTGTAAAATCAACGCTTTATATAACTGTAGCTCATGACTGTACTGGCAATTCCCCACGATGTTCGAACTCGTTTGAATACATTTTTACAAAATGCATGTTTTGCCAGCATACAGTTATGTCTGACAGGCAAAACATGCTTTACAGGCAGAACTTCTGTGACAGTTTCACTTGTACTAGGGCATGTTTCCGTCCCTTCAGTTTTCATCAAAATGCAAGCGCTGCTTCTGGACATGAAGTTTCCGATATCGTTTTAAGTGTCAACACTATACATTCATGTGATCCTTAGCATACGCCTGAGCAAGTTAAAAAAGACAATCTGGTCTAATCTATACACGAATATAGGCCATCAGTAGGATGATTCATTCATTCTTCGCACAAGCCCACTCCTAATGAATAAATATATCTTCATGATGAAGTACACACACACATGCATACACACACACGCACACACACACACACACACACACATACCTACATCCTACATACATGCATGCATACATACATACATACATACATACATACATACATACATACATACATACATACATACATACATACACGCATACATACATACATACATACATACATACATACATACATACATACATACTACATACATACATACATACATACATACATACATACATACATACATACATACATACATTACATACATACATACATACATGCATACATACATACATGCATACATGCATACATGCATGCATGCATGCATGCATACATACATACATACATACATACATACATACATACATACATACATACATACATACATACATACATACATACATACATACATACATACATACATACATACATACATACATACATACATACATACATACATACATACATACATACATACATACATACATACATACATACATACATACATACATACATACATACATACATACATACATACATACATACATACATAAAGCCCACAAATTGTGTCAATTTCAAAGAGAACGCTCTTAGTTTCAGGCAATTTTTAAGATAAGTAACGGTTCTCGGATTTTCAACGTCGATGCACAAACGGGTGTCAACGCAAAGGACACGGGTTGTTGCTTACTAGTCATTGCTGTACGAAATCTCTTACCGTCTACTGACATGCAAGTGGCAGCCACAAGCTTCGGATTGCGTGAAGAACTCGTATTAACGACTTTCGAGTCTTGTGACACCCTTAATAATATTAGAGCAGCTTTACACTGTTGTTGCCAAGCCTGAAAGAAAGGGGAACTTGGCAGCTTTTGTTTCTCTTCAGTTTTCTCTGTCCATTCTCCTATCTTTCTTCTCCTATTTTACAGTTCTCTTCCGTCGTTATTTCTCATTATTTGTATTTTACTTCCCAGTTTTATTTGTTTTTTCTATCTATTCCTTACTTGCTTTCTCTTGTTTCATTTTCATGCGTGGTCTTTCAGCACTACGCTATTCTCATCATCGAGGCGATCGAAAATCGAGAGGAAGTAGACTTCTCGTTGGCGCGAGTGACTGCTAAATGTGCTGTTTGTGGTTTTGTCTGCGTTACGGAAAGCCAGGCCAAGCGTCTGCGATAGCGTGTGACATCAGTATGCAGCAGCACATGACAGCAAACGAAATCTCAGCGCCCCTGAAGTTTTCCACACTCAAAACCACTACGTGATTACGATATACGCCGTAGTGGCTCCGGAAATTTCCACCACCTGGAGTATTTTAACGTGCACCTAAGCCTAAATAAACAGATCTCTGGCCTTTCAGCTCCGTCGAGAAGCGGTTGCTGCGGCCTTCATACGATGTCGCGGCCTTCCGGTCAGCAGTCAACTCTCATAACCATTAGATCACAGCGGAGGCTATTGTGAAGGATTGGGAAACTACGAAGGTACAGCCTATTCCTATCTTTTTCTCTTTGCTCAAACGAACAGAAGTAGATGCCGTTATTATAGCACGGGCTACTACTTCTCGCTTGGCAGATGAATATATTCAATGAAAAATAATTATAAGTAAGACACAAAATGTCATACAGTCGTACACAAGGTGTGCTCAGACATGTGTATCGGGTAGTCAAGCACATGTTCCTGTTCTGAGGCAGCTGCGAATGAGAGCTCAGGTCGTGGAAGAGGTGGATCACCGCGCATTCAAAACAACTTGTGATAGATAGATCTGTAAGGTTTAGCGTCCCAAATCCACCATATGATTATATGAGACGCCGTAGTGAAGAGCTCCGAAAATTTCGACCAGCTGAGGTTCTTTCACGTCCACCCAAATTTGAGCACACGGGCCTACAACATTGCTGCCTCGATCGGAAATGCAGCCGCCGCAGCCGGGTTTCAATCCCGCGACCTGCGGGTCAGCAGCCGAGTACCTTAGCCACTAGACCACCGCGGCGGGGCGAGAACAACTTGTGTTGCAGTTAGTTGGAACGCTCTAGTAGAATTAGTAAAAATGCGAACTTTACAAGAATATGGAAAACAGGAGCGTCACATATATGACACGTATCTAACAACATCAAGTTCATGTTTGTGCTAGATGCAAATGCAACGTTCTCAAGTTTTTTTTTATGGTCACTAGATGTGGCGTTTTTGTCTACTGTCTTCTTTAAAATTGCGTAGCGCTGCATATTTTATTGAAATAAATGTGACTTATTCCGAAACCTAAGCCCTTTTTGGCAGTACGTCAGATCATACCCATACCACTAATCGGCCTGCATGCACTGCCGCTAAGTACTCGTAGTTTAATAGCAAATAACAAATAATCTAAGAAACAATCAAACAACAAACACTACCGAACCTTTTCACTGGCGAGAACTCATATCGGTACACTAAGTTATGTGAAATACCCATTCTGTATTCCAGAGCACTGCTGAAAAGAAGTGGTCGAACACTGAAAATGGGACAGCTATTTGTACTCTACGTCTAATCATTTTATTCACATCATACACCATCAATGTCTTTCTCTTGAATCGCTAGTCTTCTTCAAAAATGTCAATTGGCAGGCTGTTTTTTTTTCTTTTATAGCCATGTCAGGGGTGCAGCCAGAAATTTTTTCGGGTGGGTAAGAGATGTTGCTTTATACCTTTATCTATGTTCCAGTCTGCGTTTGTATGTTCGTCTGTATACTTACACATGCAAAATTTAAAATAACCTAAGGAGAGGTGAACCCCCAAACCCCTCTTCCTAACTGCTCCAGCGGTCTATATCATTGATCCCGATTCGCGAGAGTGATTGTGGGCCTGTGAGCCGCGAAGGTGCTTAAGTTGAGGACACTCGTCGACGCATGTTTGCTCTCCACTCAGAGGTCCTCGCCAGCCCATTCATACGTGTGGTTATATGAATCTAGGGGGCTCCCGTTATAGACAGCTCGTGAATGTGACGTCACGGCTTCGCTATCTCATACTCCAGCATAGTAATGATAGCGAAAAGCGCCTCCAAAACTCCCAACAGCTATGATCTATTACTGGCACCCTTACTTTTGTGACTCAGAAACTTCTTTTTTCTTTTTTGTTCACTCTCTAGATTCATCAAGATTTCAATAAAATCAATATCGTGGCACAGGTTTTCAATAACTCTAAAACTGTGAAACACTCCCAGCGATCAATTTCTATGATTCCAGGAATGGCTGAAAATATATCTAATATTGATGTAACAAGCTACAAGACAATGCATTGGCCAGATAAAGCGCAATTCAAGCGGTGATCTACAAGTACGAACAAAACAGGCATGCATCTAAGATAGTGAAAAGAAATGCCTAAAGAGAGAAAGCATTAAGAGGAAGGGGTGAACTAGACTTCGACCAGTCCAATACCAGACAAGCGGCAAGAAAAAATACAGAGCTAAAGGATGGCGTGTATGCCTACATAATTTCCCGCAAATATAGTCGGGTGCATAAGTCGGAAGCTTTAAAATCTTTCATAATAGCTCGTATAGGCTTTGTAGACTAGTGAGCTGTGAAGCCAGGCTCCCAAGACGCGATTTTTTGAAGAGTTAATGGGATATTCAGACATCTTGTAGGAGCGTCAGCTCGGGGAAGTGTGCGAGGTGAGGTGGTTTGTTTACAATAAGTGAGGTTTCCCCTACAAGCGAGTTCTGTTTTTCGAAATAAACGTTCGTTTTCATTCAATACAGCTATATTTCTCCAGAGGTTAGCTCACTGGTAGATCATGATCTCTGGTACGTCATGCTTGTTTTTTCAAAACAAAGTGATCTCATTTGCATTTATAGATACTCAGTGCTGTTCTGTAAAGTGGCGACGATACGATGATCGAACATTGAACAATCGAGAAGCATTCACAAGCACGGATGCCCTGTCACCTTAAAATGTTTAAAGTGCGATTAAAAACGTGGGCGGTTTTTTTTTTTCTGCGAGAATAGCCGCATATACTAGAACTGAGAATAGACTCTGTATAATTGCGAGAATGACAAAATTGGTTCATTACCATTTTATGTGAATGTGAAACTGGGCTGAAGTTGAGATATTGCGTGAAACACAGCACAAATAAAACTTTGGTGTCGTTAGTGCATTCAGTCACACGCGTAAACAATGTCTGAAAAAGTAATCACTATAAGCAGTTTTGAGTTATAACGCAAGAAAAAAACCAACGGGTATGCACGGAACGCGCAGCACAGTCACATCGAAAGCTGTAAGACCAGCCTTTCTGGAGCCTCTTTTTAAACAATTTTTGGGTAACTGCTTCAAGCATACTTGAAGGGTACCCACTATGCCATAAATGATCAATATTTTTGCGTAGTAAGAAACCATTTACTATGCCATCTTTCATCACGCTTCGGAGAAGCTTGGTACCCACTACGCACTTGCAAAGAATTTTATGCTATTTTTTATACTGTGGCTGACAACGTTGGAGAATTATGGCTCAGGCTTTCGTAAAAGGGTGTGAGCATTCGACCACCCACTCGTTACCCAATTCACATAGTATGACGGCTCGTAGTTTCTTTTGCTATCTTAAAACACTTCATTACTCATAATAACGAGATTCCTTTCTCGACAAGAAGCGTGCATAAGCTCAGTTTGCAACGAATTTTTAAGCACCGGCATGCCTCAGTGGTAAAATACTGGGTTGACTCGCAAGGAACCCGACTTCAGATCCTATGGTGTCATTGGTGTTTCTTAAAGACAATAGTCTTTCTTCTAGACCTTCGTCGCAAAAAAAAAATTGGTCTATCTGTCCGTTCATTTGTCTGTTTGTTCACCCTTAACGGCAACTTAAAAGGGACCGAAGTGACCGGCCGTACCCCAAACGGCCGACCCCATCCGCAGCGCCCACCAATATTGCTCAAGGTTCAGCGTTCATACTTGTGCGATTGGCAATTGAAAGCAATTATTGCGCATATCGGAGACGCCATAACAACGCGTCAATATTTTGAATGTATATATTTTACTAGACAAGGCATACATAAGCAACTTTATAAGGACCGTAGCGTTTGCCACACTGCGCTGACCATGCAACGCTTGCATGAAAGGCAAGTGTTTCCAACGCTTTGTGAAGACAACATGGTAGTGGCACCTACCCGTCACCTTGCGTTCTACACCTTGTCACCTCCAAGACGGGTGCGCACGCCATGCGCGCCCTTCGTTTTTCAAGATAACTGCCAGATGGAGCTCATGTCTCACTTGTGACGTGACTTGATGCGCTCGTTCACTTCCGCTGCACGCTCGAGGCACTCTAACGCAGCGCCTCCAGAATACCATTCACCGATTTTCTTGCGCAGAACATCAAATAAACCTTTTGTTCTCTGTCTCCATATGCAAGACTATCGTCTTTTGACGACATTTGCAGTGTAACATGCAGATACGGAGCCATTTTTTACTTAGCTTTTTTTTCTGTGGTAGTGGCTACGGACCCTGGCAGTGGTGGCAGCGGGACACTACGGCTCACACGACCCTTGCTGTGATCTTATAACAGCTTCCACTGTAAAACAGAGCATTTTTTTTTGCGCTGCCATGCCCTCATTTCGCTCGATGCTGTAATGGCCGAAACCAAGGTTCCACCAGCTTTAACGTTCCTTTCATTTCAACAAAGATATCGCAACAGAAACTTCCTTTTTGCGCAAAGGATGTAACCCGAGAGCTGTTTCAATCAGATCCAGAGGTCAGTGACTTTCAGAATAGAGGAACAAACCGCGGCGTAACTGTTTCTTCTGTCGCTCCTTTTTATTATCTTTACTACGTTTTCTTTACTCAGCCTGCAGCCGTACAGGGTTGTCCACAGCTTGAACAGAACGTGTTTCTAAATCTTCTCTATTTACTTATTCATCCATGAACAATAATCACAAAGAAAGAGAGAAAGAGAGATGTGATTGGCAAAGGCAGGGAGCTTAACCAGGAAACCAATATCTGACGGGCTACCCAGCACAGGGGAAAGGTAAGGGTAGACAGAAAAGTAGGAAAGAGAAGAATGATAGAGAGAGAGGGCGAAACAAACGCACACAAACGCACAATCGTTCGACGGGGTGGGTCGCTCGCAAGAACTTCAACAGCGCCTTCGTCACTTTTAGGCATGAAGCTCGGTCTTGGCGGTCCGGTATTGAAAGAGTGATTTCTCAGAAAGCGGCTGGTCGAAGAGTTGCGCATACACTGCTACGGCGGACTGCCTCTGAGAGCTGTATTGAGAGTACTAACATATAGCATGTTCCATGATTTCATTAGCGCCGCAGTGGTCACATGCATCATTGTCTACGCATCCGTTGCGGCAAGCAAATGCGTTGGTAGAACGCATTCCAGGCCACATGAGGCCGAGAAGAGTCGTCTCAGATTGAGGTAAACCACATGAAATAGCAATTTGAGGGCACATTTAGGCTGTGAAGACGGGTGTGGAGAAAATTAGGCATGTTCGACGTAGACCTTGAAACTTAATGCTACGGCTAAGAGTAATGACTCATGAACAATGTTCCCAGGTGCGTTGGACAATGAGTGATCGGTTAAATGAAACCTTGGCCTCTGTGTCAGCAATTGTCGGTAATTCAAGAAGAGCATTGCTGCAACACAGTAGGCCCTCAACGGTTGCAGTCTTCACAGTTCGCATAAATCTCGAGAACTTTCAAGTCATCCTAGAAAGCGCAGAAGATGAACAAGGATCTAGCACAATTTGAGCCTGCTGACTCGTCACGATGTGACGCCGTCTCAGTCCATTCGCAGGTTGAGCGGGCAGTTTTGTAACAGCTTCGAAAAGTGTCAGCGCGTGGACGGCCTGCGGTTGACAGCAGGTATAGGAGTCAATCGCCGGCCTTTCTCTCCGGTCGCGTCTCTGGATCACGCGTATACTTTCCGGGTGGCACCACTTCACAGAGGCCCTTTAATTTAGCGGGAGGCACTTCGGTCGGGACGCCCACACGGCGTCTTCGTGAAGTGGTACGGTGCCGAGCCGGTATACACCCGGCAGCTGTGATGGCGTTTACTTGAAACACTCTTTCATGGCGTCACGCTATTTCCCCCGCCTGCGTTACACGGCCAATGGGCGCACGACAGCTGCTCCGAACGCGTGGATGACGCTCTCCGCGATAACAGATACGTCATACTTTCCTGCTTTTGATTGGTAGTTCGCTCATCATTTAGGGCAGTGCATATCGCAATGACCGTCCAAGCGTATAAAAGGGCAGAATGCGGTTGACGTTGCCACGGATTCGCACGACGATAGGTCACAGCCCAGGCGTGCTTATCTACCCTACGCCGCTTCCCTGCACGGATCACACCTAAGGTAACTCATTCAATCTCTCGCAACTTATCGGCTTTCTACGACCCTTCCGATTTCGTCTTAATATGCCGCCTCAGAGAGCATTGCAAGAAGGGGCAACAGTGCCTGCCTTGTTTACGGATAAGCGTTTAGCATATATTCTGAGCTCGTTGGTTAGATGAAAAATGCAGCCTTCAGAACTTTAGTATATTTGCGCTCTCAATAATAAAGTGGTCAGCCCTCTTGTTTCTGTAGCTTTGAACAAAGTGACCCAATTCGATACGTCCATGCTTTTGAATTTGGTAGTTCATGCTGAGTTTTACTCGGTTGTAAGAACATTTTCAGTACAGACGGACCAATGAACATGCTGAAATATATTGCGTGATCACTTACAGGAAAACAGTTTGAACTAACTCAGTGTCGTTCTCTCTTTATTATCACTGCTTCTAAAAACAATAAAAAATTGACGCAACTATTATTACGCATTGTGTATGCGTGTATTTACGTTCACGTTGAAGTCTAAATCATAATGCCATGCAGAGAAAGCTTGTGTGGAGAAGCGCCACTTAAAAATGTTTGCACGTTTTCGCATTCAAGAAGCCTTGTTTTAATGGGTGGCTTAATACCAGCTTGACATACGCTGTCTGCGATAAAATAAAAAGTTGCCTTGCGAATCCAACTGTCCTGACCACCATGATTGTAGGGTATAAGCAAGAAAGTTTCGCGAACATTATGAAAAATCACAATGCTTTGTTGGTAGTAAGACAACTAGAATACAATGTCAAAATCGCTGCTTGAATTCACAAGTCTTGAAGCTGGAATAATCCCTAAGAGCAAATGCCAACCAATCTTGATGCCAGACACACTGCTACTGAAATCGAACGGCCAATCGATGAAACATTTGAAAAATAATGGCCGAATATTCCCCAGTTTCTTTCAACCATTCCGACGCCGGCGATTCAAGCTATTATGAATAAGGCGTAACGGCAATCACACACAAGAAACAGGTAAATTTATTACCAACCGTGCGTATGTAAGAAACCAGACTGCGACTCGCAATGTTCTTGTTCAAATGGAGATATTAGTATATGTGTAGGGTGAGCAGTGAGAAGAACTCTGAAAAATTGCGTCCAGTGGCCCATTAATCAATCTGAACCTACACCAAGCATCAGTGCCATGCCACAGATGTAAACGGAAACTCGCGTTGTCGCGCGCAGCAAAGTAATGGTTTTTCTCAAGGTCCACAGGCACCACCGCACCAATTCTAGAAGCTGTTTCCTAATATTTCCGAGCTTTTTGTTTCACTGAAATATAATCTTTCTTTTCTGAAGTCTGGGTATCATTTTTCTCGAGAAAATTAAACGCTCTACTGACTCACTCTCTACTCCATTCTTTTTTCAATGCTGGTGCTTTTCTAAGCCTTCGGCCATGTAAGAAAAGAATACTGCGTAGCATTCGAGTTTGGTAAACAGTCAAAGCATCTAGGCTTACATTCGTAAAGAGGGTCATGGTGCCACTTTCTAATCCCCCGTTACCCTGGAATATCACACGCGTTTCTTAAAGAACAGAAGAAAATAAAAAAATCCTTTCACACGATCACCCTTATGACGAGCACATTTCAAAGCTTACAAACACGTTACGGATGGCTCCAAAACGAACCGAGATGTTTCATGGTTTCTAAATAAGGGGTAAACAAAGAAGATACGGACAACAAGCTCACTTGCAAGAAGCAGCTAGCTCACATTTGGCCACCGGGAGTTCTGCATCGCGCATTCATAGCATCGGTCACGGTAATCGCTATTCAGGAAACGTTTACAAAGGACCAGAACTTCCCTTGTTCTTCGATGCTTGGGCTTCTATCTGCACGTGCTCTAAAGTCCGTCAGACATCCCGGAGGCTCAACGAAGTACAGAGCTCAACGGGTGCTGCATCCTCAGCTGCCTCTTTTTGCTCTTCGTCCTGCAGGCGGCACGTGTGCCATTATCATTGCACGCATCTCATCTGCATAATGCTGGCTCGTTTCCTGTCGACGACGAGCTGGAGCGAGCAACGAAAGAGCGAAAGTTCAGAACAGTTGCACGCACTCTGGCAGAACTTGCATTACTTCCAGGGAACGTTCGCGTTCCTCTCTTGCTTTGGAGTTTTCTGCATCGTGCGGCCGACTGAAAGTCAAGAAAAGTAATGATAGATACATCCCCATAGAGCCATATACAGATACGGTCTTCTTAGGGCATTGGTCCGGAGAGTAAAGTGCGTTCATATATCTACGATTCAACCACACTACTGTTTTTTGTGACCAGTTCGACGCGAAACCAAAGTCCTCCTTTACCTTCGTATCTGCTTTGTGTGGCGCGGTTTACAGTCAGCGAAGCTCTCTCCGGAAGATCCCTGTGGTCTAGGGAGACGTAGTAAGTGTCATGGATACTTTTACATTTTTCCAATGGAAACGAGACTTCCAGCCCATGCGTTAGTATACCGATTTACAGCTCTGGACAGTGGCGCATGGATGGAGCACGTTATGTCGAAGCAGTAGGCTAGAACAATCACCGTCAAATTCACACCCTCAACGAATACGCGAACACGGGGAATTCGCACAAGAGAAATATCTTTCAGCGTCACTTTAAGAGCATCTGGCGTTAGCTGAGACGAGGGTCGAGAGCATGCAGGTCGCCCTTCCTGGTTTCTTAAAGCGACGTTTCTTCTCCTATATAGACAGTCATGGAGCCTTTAAGAGGGTTCGGGGCAGTCGGGTTCCGCTTACTGTTTACCTTCTGCGACGCTATCAGTGACACCCCGTCGGGTCAACACGCGTAATCGTGGTCTCCACATCAGTGGCCGAGACACGTACGGCGAGGATTCGTCGTGCGGAAGGAATTTCCTGGAGCCGCTGGCGGTCTAGGTCGCCGCGAGATTGGCCTCTCCTTCTCTCTTTCTCTCTGCCTTTTCCGGTCGGGCATCGCTCTCGCGGGACTAGAAATGTTGACGGCGAGACGACACGCTCTCTGGAAGACAAGGCGTTCGAAAAAGTAAAGCGAAAGAGAGAATGTGGTACGTTGATGGGAAGTCTTGGCTGCCGACGGAAGGCACAAGCATGACGTCGTCGACTACACACGCGCATGAACTGCCTATCGTGGCTGAATTATGTCTGCTGGGAAACATATCTGGGGAAAATTAGTAGCAATGAGTACCAGCCACGTCCGGGTCGAATTAAGATCGGGAGACAGAGTGGATGAAAACATGACCTTCTCAGCGCTCCGTTTCCTATAGTCGGTAGCCGCATGTAAATATATCCGGGACCCGTGTAAGGATATGAAGTAATTTTCGTTTACCTAACCACTCATAAAAAAGCACGATCGGCAATCGTACGCTTCAAAATCTATGATGGATTGCATAACGGCAATGTGGCATCGACTGAAACCACAGTTCTCACATAATAATAATAATAATAATAATAATAATAATAATAATAATAATAATAAATAATAATAATAATAGTAATAATAATAATAATTGCACATTTTTGTAGGTCAAATTTTTCGCTGTCTTGGATCTACTTTGATATCCCATACTCGGTCAGTCAGGAGGAGAGAATAAGAAAAAGAATATACCAGTTCTAGCCAAACTGAAAAACCCCTGACTGCCATATAACCTGACTATGATTAAGCGTAAATTTTAAGTCGTTTTCGGAATTTCTAGCACTATGCGGGTTGACACGTTGGCACTACACAGTGCTCACTGTAGTGCAAGAGTGCCCATAATGATTCGCATTTCATAGCGCCTTAACGCTGCTTCACAATAGCGGTAACCCGCGCTATGTTGTCTTTCAGCTCTAGAAAATGCTGAACTAATAGTCACAGTATACTAATATATTAATACTATACGGCTTGATAAAGAGCATTATTCCACTGTTCGGGCTAAAAATCTGATAGAGCGAGAATGCTTGACCAAGCCACACATTTTTTATATTTTGGGGAGCACATATGGTTGCGGAATTACATCCTCATTACTTAATACCATTGCTAGATGTGCCAGTGCCTTTGAACTATTTTAGAGCAGGCTAACTTTGAGAAGACTTTACTTATCATATTGATTGACATGTGGGGATTACCATCCCAAAACCACCACATGATTATTAGAGACGCCGTAGTGGAGGGCTCCGGAAATTTTGGCCACCTGGGGTTCTTTTACGTGCACCCAAATGTGAGCACACGGGCTTACAGCATGTTCGCCTCCATCGAAAATGCAGCCGCCGCAGATGGGATTCGACCCCACGACCTGTGGGCCAGCAGCCGAGTGCCTTAGCCACTAGACCTCCACGGAGGGGGCTTGCTTATCATACTCAGCTACTCCAGTCACAAAGTGTCCTTATTTTTACAAAAAAAGGCTTCTGCGCCTCTGTGTTTTGTCACCAATATTGCTATTTCAATGCCTAAACAATGTTCACTGTCACCATGACAAAAATTAATTTCCTAAGAGGCTCTGCTTTCATATTCTTGGTTGCGCTGCTGAAAAAATCTTCCGACAATTGAGGGGTACCGACGCGTGTACCCGACATCACTTAGCCATATATGTGGAAAATGGGAGCGATTGGCGCTAGCACATCTTTGCACATCAATACTCCGACAACATCCGAACACGCTTTTTAAAAAATTAAAAAATTTTATTTGCTTCCCTTTAATTTGCACTCCAACGTCTGACAAGGAAGCGTGGGGCACTTGCAGGAAAACTGCTTAACGTGAACATGCATCCTTCTCCTGCGGTAATAAATGGCGGTTCAGTGATCAAATAATCACTAAGCCGGCTTCCGGCGCCTACAACGCTGCCGATTAAAGTGCACGTGAAGAAGAGAATGCCTACTTGAAGATTGCACAAGTATTGTCACCATTTATAGAAGCTCATTTTCACAAAATGGCATGCAGAACAAACATTACTAATGGTACAGCAATGATAATTCGAACCAATTTTATGATCGAGTTGAGAAATCCTGCTCAACACGTGGTCCTGGCTTTTGCAGGAGAAGCAGGTCACTTTAGGGGCGAAGCTCCTCATAGCGGCACCCGTTCGTCCCTCGTAGTCATAGTAGTAGCAGTGTGTAACCAGTCTTACATTTTGAACTCCAAGGTGGTGCCGGTGGGAGATTTCTTCTGTGCGTTGTTGAACAATGAAAAATTCACAGCGTGCGCGTTAACTAAAACCGAATTCTCCTGTCTCTCATTCCGCCTTAGCAGCCATAGGCATGTACATTGAGCACTATCTGACAAGAAAGGGTTGCTACGTTATACTCGCTGGGCGTAACCTTCAAGGTTTTAGAAAGGTTTAGCGAGCGTTGGGCCGCAGTGCCATGAATACAGTGAACTAGTATACACCATGAACTAGTATATACCATGAAGGTGGTTAAAGGTGGGAAGTAGACACGAAGCGCAAGCCTTAAGAAAGTGTGCGTGTGTCACTTCTAGTTCAGTCCTTGGAATGTCCGCTGGATGGTGGTGCTTCATTATGAGGAATATATGATGAAAAGATGCGAGATGGTGGTACTTGGAGTGTTGACTAGGTGGACGAACGGACACACAGACAGATGCATGGACGGACGCACGAATGGCTGCACAGACGGATGGACGCATGGACGGACGCAGAAGCGGATGCATGGATGAGTTCAGGGATGGACGCACAGATGGACGTGCGGACGCACGAACAGACGCACGCACGGACGGGCGGATGGACGCATGGGCGGCCACACAGACGCACGCATGGACGGACGGAAGCAAGAACGAATGGACGGACGGATGCTTCGCCCCACTCTCCCTCATTCGCTCGGTGGATATGCTGCCATTTTTTTTTCTCTCAAAATTATGTCAAATTCAAAAGGCAGCCATTTCATTCGCAAAACTGAGCGACAAGGTGATGGCTTTGATGATGTTGGTTACGAAACACCCGATTCCAGAAGATGTACAATAGTATTTGCTTAGGTTGAAGAAACTTAAGCAATGTCAAGTCTTTTGATGTTTTTTTTTTCAAGCTGGAAAGATAGTAAACATTTAATATCTCCATTCGAAAGGACATGCGCTTCGTAGTAGGTCTTGCGTATCTTCAGTTATGGTGGCGTGCTGTTATAATGCACTTTAGTGGCTATAGTAAGCTTTCATATCTTATCTTTTGATATTTTTTTATTCTTACGTAAATATTTTAGAGAATCTAGCGCTAAAAATATGTGACACATTACAAGTGTTTAGTGTGATGCCTTCCAAGTGCTGAACAGGTGCCTAGTACTTTCTACTGTGTCAGATTTCAAATAGGTCTCATAATGTGTGCTCATTTACCTGCATGTCGCTTTAACACACTCCCTCTACGAGTCTAACAGTAGCGTCGACAACACTTATTCAACTATATATAGTTATGTTGCTAAGCCAGTGTGTCAAGTAACGAATCCGTTATTTAATTTGAAACGTCATATAGCGTTTTCGCATAGAGCTCAACAAGGAGGTTTTGCAAAGCAGAATAATCTGAGGAAAAGGGGGCGGAAGAGAATAAGATATTCGATAACGTAGTTCTTTGGGGCGAGTCGGTTCATAGTAATAGGGAAAAAAAGAAGCAGCGAAAAACCACGTGGACAGTGATTGTCCTGTGTAGTTGTTCTTCTAAGCGATTCAAGATTGCATATTCAAAATGGAAATCTTATAGGAAACTATCCGTCATTCATGAGACGAAATGCTCTTTTAAAAATTAGGCATGCCTGTAAGGAGGAACACAGTGGCGTCTACAAAACACATATGGCGTGAGTTCAATACCAGACAATACCAAATACCAGACAGTGCAACAAGCACTTTCCGGGCCAGATATGAACCGGTGTTATTAATCCTCACGTGTTCTGATGGTGAATTCAAAAATCTGAAGACACCCTCCTTTATCACACTCGCACGGAGTCGGCGCAAATTCCAGACGCGGTGATGCAAGATTATAGCACGTCACCTCAGTGTCTACCATGTCAAGCTCTTGATGATTATGTCAGGTGTAGAGCTGCTGTGTAGAGCTGCTGGCTCGGCTGGAACAGTGACCGGTCTTTTCTCCTATCCAGCTTTTCTTCCCCTTCCTCCTTTCCCTGTGTAGTGTAGCCAACCAGGCTAAGCCGTGGTTTAGCTCCACGTTTTTATTTTAAATGGGAAACAGTTCCTCGCAGACCACAAACATTTTGACCGTTGGTGACGATGACGATGCCCTTAATATGGCTCATATCCACTCAGGGGATCGGCCAAGAACATATTACAAGATATATACATTTTAAATATTGAAGACTTATTAGAAAAATAATGTCCATTCCTTTCTTCTTTTCTTTTTTCTTTTTTTGTTTCTTTGTACCCATCTATCTCTCTATCTCTTTCAGGGCACTCTGATCATCATCTCCGTCTTCCTAACTTGGTGTGTACCAGAATTAGCCTAGGAGGACATAACTGGTTGTCGAACTCGATTAACAGGCCGTGATAGTATTAGCGTTACACGGAATGAGAACCATTTATTCGGTCAAGTGTAGTTTATACCCACACACCATGGTCTATAAAGGCGAGTATGTGCCACACGTCTACGTAAAGAAAAAGCTTTAACTAAAAGTTTCAATGAGCCCTATTTGCATAAAATGCGGTGCCGGCCTCGGATTAGTTGTCAACGAGAGAAAAAATACCGATGAACACAACGAAATATAGAGCCGGAGTCGAACGCCGGCGTTCTGCGTGACAATATAGCACTATATCGCAGAACAACGCCACTGCTTGCAACTACTTCGCGAAAAGGAAAACAGAAAGAAAACGAATTGAGGTGCCATGTTGGAAAAAACGCCTATGGTAGTTGCAGTGTTCGCTTTATCCGCTTTGGTAACTAAATAGGCATCGCGTGTGTATTCCTGTAACTCGGCAAGTTGTATAGTCAAACGTTTTTCGACTGCTGTGACGTGCGCGTATTCGACTACACTACTTGTGATAAGCACATCATTATACCGTAGCATGCTATTAGTCTCGACAAAACGAACGTCTGAGTTGCAACGTTGCGTACGATCATAAGCTACCAATGTTGACTGGCGTGGTGAGCCCGCGATATCCACACAGCTGCTCTGGTTACGCAAAGGCGCCAGGTAGTCTCGCACATACTTGACTCAAAGCAAAAGAAAATGAAAGCAAACCGGATCGCTGGCCACTAGCTGTTTGGTTCAGCTCAAATCTATTGCCAGAAATCGTGTTATGGACCACCATTATCATACGTCCACTTTTTGGTGACATCGAGCGTAACGTCTTGGTAATGTCTAGAACACGATGCAGTGCGCGATGTTAAATTATATGTATACCCAAGCAAAGCCTGAGCGAAGCATAAGATGGCGTAGGGTGAACACCCAAGTTCAATATGCACCAGCAAGCTCAGCTTTTTGGAACATATCGAAGTTGTGTAAACCGCGCATGGACGGGGCAAGAAAGTAAGGTGACAAAAAAGAAAACGCGAGTGCTGTGCTCGAGTTTATTTGTTAACCTTCAACACTCGATGGCCCTCTTTTGTTTATTTGAGTGCACTAAATGTTTAGGACTGGGCAGTGCATCAGCCTTTTATGAAATTCATCCGTTATTGATAATTAGAGGAACTATGGTGTAAATGAAATGCTCAACGCGGAATGAACGGGCACGCAAATCGTTTCTTCTCCTTATTTACATTCTACACTGGCGCACATGCACTGTGCGGGATTGGTCGAAAATTGAGCGGTCTTATAAAATCATGTGGAATTTTAGAATAATGAAGGTGTAAAGAGCTGTATATGGCGAGACAGAGCTCTAAACGAATCACTCGTATTTGAGTGAAAAGAATCACGATGACTTAACCGTTATAGGCAATAACGAGACCGTTTATGCATGAACAAAACAGATGTATTTACAAAAGATGATATAACTATAATGATAGTAAAGAAATAGAAAGGGTGCTAAGAGTACGAACGAAAAGTCAACGATTGAACAAAGCAAAGAATGAGTTCACCGGGGGCAACGCAGTGGTCAAGTCCCGGGAAAAGGTTGAACAGCTCAACGACGCTGAGTGAAGGCACTCAATGCCTCAATGCTTGGGTAGCACGGTAGCTGCGCTCCCAGCCGTAGTCTGCAAAGCTGCTCACCACCGAAGTCGTTGACCTTGAATGCGCATGGCTCCTGCCACGCTGCTTACGAATGCTGGCTGAGGCTCGCTGTGGTAGGCGCGTAGCTCACCTGGAGGGAACGTCCTGGTGACGTTTCAACCCCGTCAGGCCTGAGGTGGTCGGAAGGCCGGTTCAGCACCAGGTGCTTGGACGGCTGGTTTGGCCCCAGGTGGAAGCCTGCATGCTACCTCGAGTCCGGAACACGACAGGTCTCTGCTTTCGCGCCCTGGTTCTTCAATCGCCAGCCACGTCTGCCTGTCTTCTTGCCCTTCTTCCTCGGTGTCCTCCCACCGCGTCTCGCACCACCGCGTGCCCCGATTCCATACATTGTCTTGCTCGATGGTCTCAGAGGCGCGCAGTTCAAACGCGTCCCCGCACTTCATTGTTCACTTGGCCCCTAACCTATACGGCCACTTATCACAGAAGGATATAGAATTAAAACGTTACAAATTTTATATTGAATTTGGTGTTCACCGAGATATACAAAAATATTGGTTTTTATTGGTATTTTATAATAAATTAAATCAACGCCGTGTTTTTCTTCGATAAACAAAAATAAAAATAAAAGTTATGCATGTATTGACACAAAAGGATAATAATATATACGAGTTAGTTATTCATTTCTTTTCGATGCGATAATACATCACAGTCACGCACACTTTAGCACTGGAGAAGCCAGAAACAGACGCTCCAAAAGACAAAATCACGGGCACAGATAAATTTATTTTCATCGCACGTAATGATCTATCTTAGTTTTTTGAGCTGTAGTGAATCGCCTGCAGGTAAAGAAAAAATCATTGTTTCATCCAGCTTCAATTTCGTCCTCATCTTCTTATTTCCTAAACTCTGTGTATACTTATAACGTTAATCTTTATCAAGCGTTTTCCTAATAGTCTTCAGTGCATCTGCGTCATTTTCGTTTGCTATTTGATACATTTTAATACTTGAAGAGCCCCGTGCTGACAGCTGGTACTGACATCTTACTGCGATCACGTTTTCGTCCAAAAGCAAGTGCAGCTCATGAGCTGTTTCACATTTATTGGGCAACAACAACTACTTAGAATAGAACAACAGCTTTCGGGAGCCTTGGTCACATGCGTGTTGTGGCGTAGCTATACAACGCTTTGAAGCAAGCTACAAATGCTCATAGAAGCGGGCTAATTAACTAAGGAACTCAAGAGCCTCGGATCCCTTAATAAATTAACTGATCAGAAGATGCGTTCTACCGGAATGAGCAGCGCACCCTGCTAGAAGCGCAAAGTAAGGTGCATAGTTCATAATTAAACCATGATTTTGCACTGACGCTACCATTGCAAGGCTCTGTTGCAGGTGGGGCAGAATTTAGATGGTATGTCAACGAAGAGCAAATCTTAATGACCAAAAAACAACGTTACGTGACGTTGCCTGTTGAATTAGTAACCCCAATGAGCGCGCCTCTCACTAATCACTAGCATGCTTGGACACTTAAAGTAGCTCATCATCCTATGTGCCTTGAGTTCGCAGCAGCCAGCGAATAAATCTGGTAGCATGAATTATTTTGCGTGCGTGTGTTGGTGGTGCTTGCTGCTCTTATTGGTGAAATTGGGAAACAAGCCTCGTACCACTTTGTAAAGTACCTGTTTCTTGACGTGAGTTGCACTGAAACGAAACTTGGAAAAAGTAAACTAGGTGATGGGCTGAATATTTTTTTAACTTCAGGTGAATTCAGAGCAGAAGTTTTTCGGACGCTTCTTGAATGTACTACTATCGGCAGTTCTCTCATACAGGACTTGAATGATAAAGAAGACAAGACACTGGAGGTAACATCATACTTTCCGTTCCAAATAAACAGCTTCCATCCTGTGAAAATCCCATTTAGTCAAAAAAAAAAAAACTCCAGGCCTGCACGGAAGGCGCAGCACAGTCACAGCGAAAGCTAGAAGAGCGGCCTTTCAGGGCATTTTCAAAAACGCCCATTGGATAACTACTGTAAGAACGCTTGCTTGAAATCCACTAGGGCACTAATAATAAACTTTTAGGTAGTAGGCCGGCATTCCCTATGCCATTTTTGTCATTCTTCTGAGAAGCGTGGTATCCGCTAAACACTTGCAAGAAATTTTGTGCCAATTATTCATGCAGTGGCTGACGACGTTGAGGAACTATGGCTGAAGTGGGTATAGGCCGCACTTAATACAAGAACAAGAACAAGCCTTTGTAATGAGTTGGAGCACTGGACGAGCCACTCGTTACGCTACTCGCATTGGGCGACGACTGCTTCTTCTTTCGCTGTTTTAAAATGCTTAATATGTCGTATTAACGCGATTGCTTTCCCGACATCAAGCCTGTCTAGGGCATGTTTCCCAACTAGTCCCAAGCCACGGTGTGGATCAGTGGTAGAAAACTGCGCTGGCACCCAGCGTACCTGGGTTTGAGCTCTACTGTGTCATTGATGCTAATTAGTTGTTGTTTTTTTCTAATTTCGCGCTATGTGGTTACAGACACCGGCAGCGGCGGCGGCGGCAGCGGACAACTGCGCGTGACCTGAGTTGTGATCTCATAACCTTTCGCTATAAAAAAAAACATTCCAATCAGCAAGAAACTACATACGAAACTAGCTTTACGCAAGCAAGGTCTTGCATGCAATTTCGAAAGTTCCAAATCAGTTAAAGTTTGTAAGCGCACACCAATAAGACAAGAGTAAGATAACTGGCACAACTACTGCGAACATTAGCAGATTTATCTGAGTTTCCAGCTGGCTCGTTTACGCAGCTTGTCCTAGAGCATGGCGTACACCACAAGCGCCGTTTACCACAAATTCATTATTCATAACAAGCTACGGCCGCCCATATCTACCCCGTTCTTCGGAAAGAACAAAAAAACATGAGCCAAGCCTCATGTGTGGCCCCAATATGTGACGAACAGAGCAGACGACGTGAACAGTGACACAAACCGCAGAGACGTGCTTGTCCAGATCACGTGTTTAGCAAGTTCAACTTTTAGAGTTAATAAAAATTACAAAATGGGTAATGCAGCGCAGTCACTATAAGTCGAACTTTTCTCCGTCAGGCAAACGAAAAAACAAAAAAGTAACTCGTCTCGACGAGTCGTTCGTTCTTCGATCATAACGGGTATGTCGGGCCACTTAACAAACTTCACTCGGAGCCTTTGTGGGAAACGTAGAGCGCTTCGTGACCCTCATACGACCTTGAACGGATTTGGTGGCAGTCGCGAATCAAGGAAAGTTCAAGGCACTCTCCTTTACGAGTTAAAAGAGAGAAGGAGAGCACAAAACAAGCAAAAAAAGTCAAGACGGGGAGAACCAGCTGGCACTTTTTGAAAAGTTTAGAAAATCCCGAGATTCCTTTTCTCGGTACGAGTGCAAAGGAGAGATGGGCAAGCGAACACAACAAAACCCTTCGCACCGTCGTCTTCAGAATCATGGCTCGACAGCAGCGACAGGGACGTATTTCGCGAGAAGGGAAGAACGCTGGCCACGACAGCACGCACAGTGTAGACGAGCGGAGACAGTGCGTCTCTTTGGCGCCTAGATGCCACGTACCCGACAAGGGCGAGTCAACGCAATTAACATGCAGGGCGCGCGACGCACTCACAATTCCATTTAACCGGCGCGCGGCGACCAGACGCAAATCGTGATGACAAACCCGAAGCGAGGAGAGACGGACGGCCGGTCGACCACTCGCCAACGCCGGAAACGAAAAGAAGAAAGGAAGGAGGCGCAAGCTGGTTCCCGGTCAAGATGGCCGACCATAGTTGACGACGCTCTCAAGAAAGAGGATGCGTTTTCTGGGCGTCACTTGTTTTGGGGGTGTCTCGTGCAGGGAGCGAGAAAGAGATCTCGAGGCGCAGGAGGCGAGACAGAAATGAAGACGGAGATGAGCGAGTGATGAAGCGAGGAGGAAAGAAGAGAGGCGCGAAGTGAGTTATCATGGTAACAAAGTTTACACCCAGTGAGCCACCGGCAAGCGTGCTGCGATAGCCCTATAAACGGGACAACATCGACGTTAGACGAAAGCGTTTCAGTGAGTCCCACACAATACTGTTCGAGAGAGTGTGTCCAAGTAGACTGGCGTTTGTTGTACGCACTAATAGTTAACGGCACGTTAATGTACGATCGTTAATGGCAGTGCTATACTGCCCTGGTTCCGTTTGTGGAGATGAGTGCCACCCGAAAGAGTTTTATTTAGTTACAAGGGGAGTTGTTGGCCGAACCCCGGCCAACAACTAAGCCAACAGTACAGTAGCCATACAGCGACTTATAGTCCAGCGGCTTGTAGCACAGCAATGACCACTCTTACTATCGCTTAGGCTGCTGTGCATTTTTTCTATAAGTAAGCCTCTCCCCCTCCCTCTTTCTCTCTCTCTCTCTCTCTCTCTCTATCTCTCTAGGCAACCTTAAAAATTGCACCAAAGTGATATCAAGGGCCGACAGACAGACAGACAGACAGACAGACAGGACAGACAGACAGACAGACAGACAGGACAGACAGACCGACAGACAGACAGACAGACAGACAGACAGACAGGACAGACAGACAGACAGACAGACAGGACAGACAGACAGACAGACAGACAGACAGACAGACAGACAGACAGACAGACAGACAGACAGACAGACAGACAGACAGACCGACAGACAGACAGACAGATAGATAGATAGATAGATAGATAGATAGATAGATAGATAGATAGATAGATAGATAGATAGATAGATAGATAGATAGATAGATAGATAGATAGATAGATAGATAGATAGATAGATAGATAGATAGATAGATAGATAGATAGATAGAAGTAGATAGATAGATAGATAGATAGATAGATAGATAGATAGATAGATAGTAGATAGATAGATAGATAGATAGATAGATAGATAGATAGATAGATAGATAGATAGATAGATAGATAGATAGATAGATAGATAGATAGATAGATAGATAGATAGATAGATAGATAGATAGATAGATAGATAGATAGATAGATAGATAGATAGATAGATAGATAGATAGATAGATAGATAGATAGATAGATAGATAGATAGATAGATAGATAGATAGATAGATAGATAGATAGATAGATAGATAGATAGATAGATAGATAGATAGATAGATAGATAGATAGATAGATAGATAGAAAATGTGCTTGCAGTAAGTGAAGAAATTATTCGCATTTGAAACCCCCGCCGCGGTGGTCTAGTGGATAAGGTACTCGGCTGCTGACCCGCAGGTCGCGGGATCATATCCCGGCTGCGGCGGCTGTATTGCCGGAAATGTTGTAGGCCCATGTGCTCAGATTTGGGTGCACGTTAAAGAACCCCAGGTGGTCGAAATTTCCGGAGCCCTCCACTACGGCATCTCTCATAATCACGTTAAACCCGACATATCAATCAATCAAATCAATCAATCCGCATTTGAAACAGTTCCGGTCAGCAAAAGAAGCAGAGAAAACCGGAGATTAGAAGCAATAGAAGAGCAGGATAAATTAAAGACAGAGTGGTAAGATAAGCACAAGATATACGAATACAGAAGAGAGGGACACATTTGTGCGCTCACAAGTGAAAACAGACTTCTGAGAACCAATTCATTAGGCACCTTACCCGCCAGCGATTTCAATAGTATGTGCTGTATGCAAAGTGATGTTTTCTCTTTTTTTTTGCAATAATTGTAGCGTAGGGAGTTATTGGAAGTACGTTAACATTTTTATACAGGATAATATACATACAAAAATAATAATTTCACAGGGTGTTCGGAAACTTCTTCGTGGTTTAGAAAAAGTTTATTTACAGCATGTACAGAACACAAAGGCTTCATACCATTCCAGTAACAGGGCACACACACTTCGGCACATCTATATTTCACGACTAACATCACTACGTTACAGTGAAGACATTTTCTCTAATATACATGATTATGTTGGCATACATGTACACAAAAATTCAATGTGATATCACGATACAAGGGTATAACGATACAATAGATCCAAATGAAACACAATTTGTAACAAATGAAATCATATATAACAACTCAACGGGCGCTGTGTGTAGCCCTCTCAATGGATTCTTTCAGAAGCGCCTCTTGTGTTTCTTCAACCGCTGAATCTCACAATCGTCAAAAGACTTTCTATGACATGAGGGCATTTTGTTTATATCGATTGGGATGCCCCATGTCAGTGGCAGCGGGTGCTTAGTTGCGACTTCTTATGTTTTTTACGGCCTTGCGATAACACTGGTACGTTAGGAAACTGTAGTATGTGTTCGCGTACGGTGTTTCGCTGAAAAATAAACGCACCTGTAAAGTCCTCAATCATCTTCGCCCTTTTCAAGCCATTTGTTCTAAACACAGAGCTTCACGCTCTACCGTGGTAGAGTACGTAGTGCATTAAAACGTAAGCCTTTTTTATTCTTCTAAACATCATTGGAATTATTTTTTGCGCGTGTGGTGGCTCAATGAAAAATAAACACATCTGTAAGCTTCTCAATTGTATTCGCCTTTTTCATGCTATTCATATTCGTCGGCATGAAATGTGAGGACAAATTAAAGTTAATAGGAGGTATCGGGTAATAAGATACTCTCAATTAGATGTGCAAGAAATAGGTGATTAGCTGGGGGCCGTTAAAATGTGATGAATGCACCCAAAAAATAAAATTTCTTCGAGACGAGCGTCTGCGTAGTGCTTTCGCCCACAACACACTTTAAAATACCAAAGTAAAAAAAGCTCGCGGAAGACACGTTTTTTAAGTTCGCATACAAAGTCAAAGAATAATTGTTATATTTAAAGTGAAGCAAATGCTCGGGCAGTGAAATATGTTCAGGATTGAATTGTTTAAGTATTAATCTTGCACGAAGTGCTCATTGCTATCGTGTTTTAATAAATTATCAAACAACACCACCAAATTCGCACCAAATGTGTCTGGCTTTTCTTTGTTTTTCAGTCCGTACGCGCATGTCCACTTTTATGTGTCTGATCGTCTACTCCTCCTCGTAGAACTTGTCTGCAGCCCCTCTCAGTTTTTTTTTTTCCTGTGCGTTACTTTTTTAAGTAAATATGTCATAAGCGCCGCGAACAAAAAAATGTAATCCGGGTACGTCCCGTAACAATGATGAAGTTTACGCTGCCCGTTTTACCAGTCGGCATTTTTACAGCAGTACAACATACCCTGATACGTCATTGACATATGTTTGAAAACGTTCGGAGTATATTCAAAAAAAACACTCTGCAGCCCAAACGTAATACGAGACTTGTCCAGTTGTGTCGCACACCCCACTCGTTCCCCGGCAACTTTAAAATGATTTTGTTTTTCGTCGACGCATTGCGCAATGGCTGTTTTCCACTGGCAGAAGGCAGAAGAGAAGCTCGCTCGCTTCGAAGTACGACAATCTCGTCTTGACGACGAGCGCGGGCCGATCGTTTTTACTGATTGCGTTACGCAGCTGCAATCTCGCGACACAGCGGGGGTCCGGTAAACTTGTGATTTCTGTGAGAGTGGAAAATACGTTGCCGCGTTTCAGGCTTTTGTGTTAAATCAAAACTTTTTTCCTTCCTTTTCCTCGTTACTCTCTCTCTCTCTTAACTGCAGGAAGCTGCATGGTCAAAACGCACCAATTATAAACTAGTACAAATATCTTGGGCTGCCGCGGGGGTTTTATAATGACCGAAAATTTTTTTTTATTTATAAACATGAACATAATTGTTGCACTATCATCAAGGAACATTAGAGCATCTAGAGACCTCATAAAAAACGATAGTCAATTTTTTATACTTCAACGCATAAATTTTAGTCTGTCTCTTCATTCTTTGTTTGTCTGTCCAACTATTCCACCATTGGCGAAAGCTTAAGCCCTTGCTCAACACCCACCTATCTTGACCTCGTGGCTGCGTTCATACTTATCAACATTGTCAATCAAAAAGCAAATATTACACATATTTGAGGCCCAACATCAATACGTAAGTATTAAATAGCGTGTTTTTTTATAAGATGCATAAGTACGTAATTCTAGAGACCGTGGGGTTTATTACGCTTCGATGACAATGCGACTATAAGAACGAAGAAATGAATGTTTTTTTTACGTTACGCTAAATCAACACGGTACTGCCACCTGCCAGTGGCGCGGCGTTCTAGAAAACTTTCATGTCTTTACATCATTACCAGATGGCACCATATTCTATGCAGCGCCTTTTATCTGGCTAGGACAAGTTAATCTTGCCGCCCTATAGAAAGGGATCAGCCTCGAATCATTGTCACTATCATCATCATTGTCTCTAAACGGAAGACTCGTCTGTCGACGTCCTTTGCAACGAAGCACGTGGGTACAAGGTTTTTTTGTTTAGTTTTTTTTTTTGCAAGAAGAACCAAGAAAGTCAACCCGTGTCAATTAAGAGTTCAGCTTTGGCTAGAATGGTATGAAACGCCAACAAAACGTAGAAGCTCTTGTAAAACAAGAAGCGATTATCTGAGTTAATCGTCGTACATAATACATACAATATCTCAGCACATGTTTTGTTGAAATCTAACAGCATAACTAATGAAAATGAATTCATTCAGTTAATTGAAAAACAAATGGTCTTGTTGTGGGTATGCAGATACAATTCCAGAAACAGTCTTCTTTTATTCTGAAATCTATCCAAGTGATGGAAAAGTTCACCAATCGATAAAGACAAGCGCTATGAAAAGACCAAGAAGTATTACGGTCACCAAAAGTTGTCTACTTTCTTTTTATTTTTTTGCGTTAGGGTGTATAACGAATGAGTTCAGTTGATGATAATTTCTGAGCCCAAGAAGTTGCAAACGAAACGCGCATCCTGGTTTATTACAGTACCACGAAAGTAAACATCAAAGGAAAAAATAACAAGACTCAGCCGCTCTTAGTCCCAAACACGTGCCGGTGGCACTTACGGCGATTGCTAGTCACTGAGGTTAGTCGGCTTCAATTGCTGTCGCAATGGCCACGTCTCTTTTTAAGCCATTGACTCGAATAACCATCGTTCAAGATATTTTTTATTTGAAACAGTACACAGTCTATTTGATTTAGCAGTCCGAAGAACAATGCGATTACCGGTAAAAAACAGTTGTATTGTTACTTCATATTTGCCAAAATCAAAAACGGGCTCGTTGTAACGTTTCGAGAAGGCATGATGTTGTGAAGTCATCCCCTAACCAGAGATGGCACAGGTTAATTTCCGCGCGACGAGGTAGATGCGAGGTGAATTACCAGCTACATTGATTGTCAAGTCTACCGTAACGACAGTTCGCGAGATGCTACGCGAGTTGTTTTCTTCGGTGCGAGCAAGCGAACAAAAGCATTTCGTGGCATGTGAGATCTGTCCTCGACATGAGCATCAAAGCCATCTCGGTGTATCTATGAAAACTGGTGCTACGTTCTAGTATATTTTAAAAGACCTGTATTGTAGTTTCTCTAGATTTATGTGAGGCAAGCTCAAGTTTCGGTATTTTGTATATATCAATTGTTGTATACTACCAGATAACCTCTAGCCGCTTGACCTTTCCGTTTGTGCTAACAACTTTAAGTCCGTGCTGTCTTGTTTTCTTTTCGGCATAATATTTAAGTGAAAAAGAGCCGGCCGCGTTACCTAAAAGTGCCCATTTCACAACATTCTACAATAAAAACATAACAAAATATAGTACCAAGACGTCTTGCTCATTCCACTAACAATATTTTAACGTATTGATATTATGAGCTCGATGAAGATACTAAGGCATTTTATCCTGCTTGCGTCTATTTTTTATCCTTTCACTTCATCACATTCAACACTTACATTCTTGATCTCGTACTCTCAATCAACCAATCTTACCTCTCTCAAATGGATACCAAATAAATTATAAACCGTACAAGGGTGATCGTAATGGCGTGTTTGTATTTGAACACAAACTTCCTGTACATTTCCTAACATTATTTAATATTTGACGTCTCTGTTGCGCTATCAGTTTTGTATTGATTATTACTGAACGCCCGTTAGTTAGTAATGATTTTCCGCTCGCTCGTTTTTCTTCCGGCTTAGCAGATTTCGAATATGTATTACCTTATATTTTATTACTAAAATATTTTTATTGTACACGAATAGAGTGGTGCATAGATTTAAAATATATTTTATGAAAGATCTAATCGTGTTGGCATTGATGCAGATCTGGCTACGTTAAACTTCAAACTTACGATAGACAAGACAGATTTTCTTTTTTGGGTTTCATTTTTTTATAACCAACTGAAAACGTCTAGCCATCACTAAAAGTAACAATAATTTGCTTACTATATTTCATTTTTATAGGTAACACTTTTGTTTGAAATGATCAAAAACGTCATAAAAGATAGAAAGCAGTTACGAAGCTTTTTTTAACGTAAATATTCAGTGAATGCGAAATCACAAAACAAAGTTATTTGGCCTATTAAAAAAGAACAAGGTGAAAATTACAGCGTAAAAATGTCAGTAGAGATAATTACGTGGCATCTGCAGCCATTAAAATTAGATGCGAAATAGTTACAATACCCGTGGACTCCTTGTTTTATTAAAGAAAAGTAACAACAACCAATTCAGACAACCGATTTGGACTATACTATGTGTATGAGAAAGCAGCAGATCAATTTTCAAATCAATATTTATTGAATGAAATGGTGCTGTTAGAACAAAACACGTCTATAGTGCCTGTTTCCAGAAACAATTCAACACTATCTGACATTAACAATCCTACAACGAGTACTAACCAAAATTACCAATCGGTTAGCCAAACAAAGCCAATATCTCCCAGAGATAACCAGGACTTGTTGTATGTGGGTAAATATGGCAGTTAGTAAAACCGTCGTTAACAAATAACGGTCAAGGAGGACTCTATAAAAACAACAGTAACAAATAGATAACGCAAAATCCATTTTTGTTCCTGTAAAGCGTGTTTTGCCTGTAAGGTAGTTATGTTGCGCAACAAAACCCGCAGACAGAACCCAGCCATTTGTGTGCAGTTAAGCAAATACGGATAAAGGCTGCTTATATCCACGTCAAAAACAATACTTTGAACCGCCACAAAGTTTATAATATTAAAAATAACGTGATTGCGCTTTAGTTTTCATAAATAGCAGCAGCTATTGTGATGTTTCAGTGATAGAAAGTGCAAAAAAAAAAGGTTCGCAAAGCGTCACAGTATCAGCAAGGAGACGGAATCTGCAGGAAATTGTTTTCCCGTTTTTCTTAAAGTAAACATGAAGAACCACCCCCGATTCTAGTATCGAATTACAGACGCCAAACGTAGCAGTTGCCTGCGGCTCTCTTGTTTCGCAAGTTTCGCTAAGATCCCGATGACGGCACTTTTTCTTCAATACGTCAGAAATACCGGAGTATTCATTATTTTTACGCTTGTTCCCCTGTTTGCTGGATAAGAAAATTGCAGACGCACTCGACAGCAATCGACATTAAAGTATACCCACCGCCTTTTGTAAGAAGTATAGACTTCCCTCTTTCCTATAAGTATGCTCACTGCAGTATGCGTTGTGCATGCGGGTATTTTAACATTTTAATTACTTGAAAAACGTATAATTGCCATGTCTGAAGATATTTGAACCATCATACTACTCAGTCATGCTGCAGGACACGAGAAAATATGCAATATAAGGTTGACGTCATGTTTTTATTTTGTCGTGAGAGTTTCCTTCATTTTAAACTAGTTCAAAATGCAGAAATCACTTCAATGTTTATCTCCATATTGCTCCAAATAAGTTATTTTTTGTGGAAAGGAAGCGACATACGAATTCACGTTATGTAAATTCACGCAAATTTCGGTGTGAGTAACTTCAGCAGCGCATTCGCTCTTGATGCGTCAGTGATGCAATGAGAACCTTTTCATCGAATTTTGGGGAATACGTTTCTGTTCATTTTGTTATTTTTATTGAAAAAGCGGCTTCAGATTTCATTCTGTCTCACTATATAAAATTCAGTGCTTATAACGACAAACATACACATTTTGTTCTCTTTATTATTCCGTATTGTTGTGCCTAATGCACACTCAAACAAACGCTCTGAGTAGTGCTTACACGTGCATATTGTAATTTCACGCTGTCAAGTTCAGATACATCTCGAGTCCTAGCCAAATCAGGTGTATACTTTCATACTTCTTTACGACCAGCGCAAAAGCCGGACGTAAGGATCAATTGTGGAGATACATGGAATTCCTGAGACTGCAGGTGAAAATCTTTTAAACAAGGTAAATGATCTTGCGAAAACCTTGAGTTTGACGGAACTTGCTCCGGCGGATATTTCCGCTATTCACAGGATGGCATCGAGGCCAGGTAGAGAGCGTGGAGTGATCCTTCGCTTTGTCCACCAGGACCTTCGAAATATGTGGTTTGAAAAAAGAAAATCCTTGAGGCAGGAACAAGAAAATGTCTACATAACTGAGAATATGACCAAGCGTTCCCGGGCTCTTTTATTAGCAGCTAAAACCTGGGCTAGGAGAGTTGGCTATGACTTTGCATGGCATTCCAATGGGAAGGTCTTGGTGCGTAGGAAGAGTGGAGAACGTGCGCAGGTCATCAGGTGTGAGGATGACTTGTCAGCGTTGAGCAATTGATGTTAGTTTTTTTGTGCTGTTTCTTGGTATCTCTTTTTTTTTGTTTGTTTTTACTGCTCTGTAAAATGGATGACCTCAGATATATCGCCCTTCGTGAGTTAGCGAAGCGGTTTGGAAACGTACAAAGAGGTTTTCTCCGATGCTTCCATTTAAATGTACAATCATTGGGAAACAAAGTAAATGAACTCGAGTGTCTGTTTAATCAAATGAAAGGTTGTTTTGATGTTGTTATGCTAACGGAAACCTGGAAATCGGATATTTCAGAAGAATTTGAACTACCTCATATGAAAACGTTCTCTGTTTTTCGGCCAAGTCGTCGAGGAGGTGGTGTCACTATGCTACTTGAAAATTCTTTACCAGCCGTATTGCTCGAAAAGTTTACTTCAGTTACTGCTCATTACGAAATGTTATGTGTTCAGTTTCAAGATGTCATAGTTGCTGTGTGTTACCGGCCACCTGATGGTGACTTGTCTGATTTTTTTGCATTTTTATATGTTTTCTTAACATTTGTAAATCAACATCAATACACTGTTATATTGGGTGGTGATTTCAATATTGACATGGGGCATGAAAGCACGAGAAAGTGTGACTTTGAAACTATTATTGCATGCAACGGTTGCGAAAACATTATAAATAGATCCACTAGAATTAGTCTGTCTTCGGAGACCACCATAGACTTATTTATCACAAACTGTGATCTGTCGTGTGTTACCTGTGCTGTCCTTACGTATCCTATTAGTGATCACATGGCGATATGTAGTGATCACATGGCGATATATAGGTACTATCGAACCAGAAGTCCGCACAGTATTTCTCGGCTTAAAAAACAGTCGCAGCTGCGACGCTGATGGCATACAAATAAAACCAGTGAAACATGTTATCGATCAGATCAGTCCAGCACTAACACACATATTCAATCTCTGTATTTCGACAGGGGTTTTTCCTTCGAAAATGCAAACGGCACGCGTAATAGCTCTCTACAAAAAGGGGAACAAGCATAACGTTGCAAATTATCGACCGATATCTATTCTCCCCGTATTTTCTAAAGGTTTCGAAAAAATTATTTTTAGTCGCTTATCCTGTTTTTGCACCAAATATGTCCTGACAAAATCACAATATGGCTTCCAAAAACATAAGTCTACAGAACTCGCCCTACTGGATCAAAAAGAATATATTCTACAACAATTTGAACAAAAAAATAAAGTGGTCGGAATTTTTGTGGATTTCACACAAGCATTTGACTACATTCACCACGGCATTTTATTTGAAAAATTAAACCATTATGGCATTCGCGGGCTCCCACTCATGTTACTTAAAAGCTATCTGGCGCATAGATGTCAATTTGTTTCGATAAATGATTTAGTATCAGATAAGAAAAATATAATTTCAGGGGTACCACAAGGGAGCATTCTTGGCCCTTTATTATTCACTTTATATATTAATGACATAGTCCATATCTCCCCAGAAGTTAAGTTTATTATCTATGCAGATGACACGAGTATATTTGTCACCTCATCATCAGATGTTATTCTTTCTAATAAAGCTAATGACGTTTTACAGAAGTTAGACAACTGGACAAGTAACAATATGTTAAAAATAAATGCAACTAAAACAAAAGCGGTAGTTTTTCATTCGAAAGGTCAACAAGTGACTTTGAAGAATAATATTGTATTTAGAGGCTCAGATATAGAAATAGTGAAGTCAGTGAAAGTACTTGGGGTACATTTCTCCAGTTCTTTGCAATGGGATGACCACGTAAATAATATTCAAATAAAATTAGGCCGGATAACTGGAATACTCAGCCGTATCCGGTACCTCATCCCCAATTCGGTGAAGTTATTGATATACAAATCGCTGTTTAGTTCTTATCTTAACTATTGCTATTTGGTTTGGGGAACAACTACAGAAACAAACTTAACAAAATTACCGAGAATACAGAAGAAAATACTGAGGCTGATAGAAAACGCTACAGCTCTAGCACCTAGTGACCCACTGTTTAAAAAATATAAGATAATCAAAGTGAATGACCTATATCAATACAGACTACTACGAGAGTACTGCCTTAGCTGCAAACGCGCAAACTTTTTGTTTACGGAAATGGCGAATCTTTGCTTAAAGGAAAAGGCGTATGAAACAAGAAATACAGAAATGTGGAACGTTCCGTACTTTCGCACTAATTATGGTTTTCAGATGCTTCGATGTACTCTACCGCGAATTCTGAATACTTATATTAGCAAAGGTATAGATGTGTCTCATTTAAGTGTCGCAGAATTAGCGGCTCTTTTTGTTCTATAAACTATGTAGCAAACTATGTTATATGTTCTATAAACTATGTATTTATTCAGGTGCAGAAGATTGCTGCAAGTTCCTTTGTTGTGTAAGCTATGTATCAACTACGTTTTCAGGTTTCCTTCCTTTGTGGCATGATCTTTACGTAAAACAATGTGAAAGTGTATGATATTGTGATGTCCTTCATCTGCTGCCATTGTTCACAAAGGGGGCGGAGGATCCCTCAAGCCGTCATTACGGCTTTTCCCTCCGCCTCCTGTTACACTGTACTGTGACGAAGCAAATAAAGCAATCAATCAATCAATTAGTCAACAATACGCGTGGAATTGTTTCAGGAAAAGCTTAAACTGTGATTTTTTTCTGTGTCTTTTTTTGTCTTTTTGATAAAGTTAGTCTGCAGCCCCTTGTATTTTTTATGTGACATATGTTTTGATGAACGCCCACAGATTAGTCGAATAACGAATTAAATTATTTAGGATTTTGTGAATAGAGAGGCAATGAAGTTTCACAACTGTAACGAAAATGTTGGAACTCCGCAGAACATTTTTCCGACGCTTCATTGACAGCATGGTTTCGCGTTACGCGTCGCAGCTATTTTCTTTGGTGAAAAATAACCCGTTCCTTTCTTATAGTCCTGACTGAGCGCCTACATGAAATGGGCACGCTGACGTTGGTTTTCCATCATAGAGCTTATTTGAGCACGAAGAGATCAATCCTAATACCAAATTACTTTCTTTATACTCGCTCACCATCATATTGTCACAGATAATGATTTATTTTTCTCTTCTACATTTCACGCGTTAAGAGAAGGTCATAAAAAAATGGCAGCGTATCCACGTGGTGAATGATGGAGAGTGTGGCGAAGCATACGTCCGTCCATGTGTCTGTCTGTGTGACCGTCTGTGCTTGCGTCTGTTCGTGCGTCCACACGTCCATCTGTGCGTCCGTGCCTGCGTTCGTCCATGCGTTCGTCCATCTAACCATCCGTAAGTGCAGCCATCCATGCATCCGTCCATGCATCTGTGTGTCCATTCATCCATCTAGTCAACACTCCAAGTACCACCATTTCGCATATTTTCATCATATATTCCGCATATAGAAGCACCGCCATCCAGCGGACATTCCAGGAACTAAACGAGAGGTAGCATACGCACACTTTCTTACGGCTTGCGCTCCGTGTCTACTTCCAACCTTTAACGACCTCGGGTTCATGGTATATACTAGTTCACTGTATTCATGGCACTGCGGCCCAACGCTCGCTAAACCTTTCTAAAACCAAGGAGGTTACGCCCAGCAAATATAACGTAGCAACCCTTTCTTGTCAGATAGTGCTCAATGTATATGCCGATGGCTGCTAATGGGGAATGAGAGACAGGAGAATGCGACTTTTAGTTAACGCGCACGTTGCGAATTTTTTATTGTTCAACAACGCACAGGAGAAATCTCCCACCAGCGCCACCTTGCAGGTCAAAGAATAAGACATGTTACGTACTACGACGAGGGACGAACGGGTGCCACTTTAAGAAGCTTCGCCCCGAAAATACATTGCGAGAAACCCATAGCTTGCGCTAACGATAGAAAAGAAATGAATTTTGTGCTTTCTTGATACCATGACTATAACTGCTGAAGGCAATGATAATCATGTTAGTAACTGTGAAGCAGTTTAAACATCATGGCTACTCAGGAATTTGGGAGGAGCAACCACACACAACGCAATGACAGCGTTGTCTTGGTGTTCATTTCAAATATTCTCTATTTCTACATTTACACAAAATGTCCAGGTTTGTTAAGCATTTAAGAAAACGTTATGTCCTATTCATAAACCATTCAGATAAGATACACGCAAAACAAATGAAGCTTAAAAGTATTTGCTTACGTGTCAAGCCCCTCTTTCGCTATCACGTTCAAAACAATTGTCATCAATGTGAATCTTTGTTACTATAACCTAGGCTAACCCGGAGGGTCAGCACGCTATTTTTGCGAGGGCAGTATTCATACAAAAACTAAGTGTCCCAGATCCTCTTGATGTTATTAAGAAATACAGGCTTAGGTTGCGATTTGTTAAGATTAAAAGACAAATTTATAGGTACTTTATTATAAATGAAGTGCACATAAGTGAGGGCACAAGGGTCAGATATATAATTAATCGCCAAAAAAATACGGCAAAAAAAGCTTTGCTACTCTACACTAGGTGAGTGAGTGCGAGAAGAAAGAAAAAAAAACGAGGAGAGAACAAGTGATGTAGCTGCCTCTTACACAATTAAAGTGAGCACCGATGGTTAAGCTTACGCTTTGACCGTTAAGTTTATGGACGTACACGCTTTTACACCGGCACTCTTGAGTAAGAACTTCATTTTTAGCCGTCGTGGTTCAACAGGCTCATCGCGGCAATAAACAATGTTCATAAGTTTTCTACAAACCACGCTCGATCACAAAAGAAAATAAAACGTGATGTGGACGGTACGACACGTCGTAGGTGTACAGTGTAAGGCTACGTTATATATATTTTTAAAAAAAGACACTAACGTGGTTAGTGGTCGGCATTCGTGCCAGAACATGTGTTCCCGAGTTTGACACCTGCCGTGAGCGATAGAACAGTGTGACGAAACTGCTCGTGTGAGCCGTGGCGTTTTATAATTACCGCCTGATTGCAGTCACAGCGTGCACGGCAGTGGGCGACGCTAATGTTTTCGTAAGCGACAAGGCGACCAATCTGTGCCTCTTGCTTGTGAAGAAATCGCTTTTGACTTAGCTTACAAAACGAGCCATGGTCCTTGCCATCACTCATCGACAAAAGTTGAGGCCGTACCATGCATGCAAACTACAGATTTATTTTCAGAACGTTAAAGATTTGGCGGTGAACATTTTTGTATAGCGCGCTGCCTAATAGTCAACCTCTAAATTGTTAATAATAAATTATTAGTCCGATCTGTTGACCGAAAGCTAAAGGGAGGCGCACTTTGCCCCGATCATATGAAATAAACTGAAAAGGTCAGAAAAAGCTTACAGTGTATATGTTTTGAAACCTCACGCAACAAGTTCTACTGAACGTAGAACCTATTATCGTGCTGAAATGAAAAAAAAAACTAGAAAATGAAGGCTCCGACTCAAGTCTGCACGTGCGCAGTTAGGGAATAAAACAGTACAGCATAACGCAACCATTTAATTGGTTTTTTTTTTTCAAGCATTTTATGTGATATGTTGCCACGTTATCGCCAGGATGAGCAGGTGAAGAAGTCGTGTGACAAAAAATAAATCAAATATTATTTATAATTTTATGATAAATATAATATAATATAATGATAAACAAATATAATATAGTAAAATATAATATTAACTATACTATGTCAACTTTATTGTGCGCGTACAAGAACACATTGTTTCAAAGCCTGACATGAAACTCTGTCGCAAGCCATGAACACATTGCGAATCATTGTAACTTCAGTAAGGACGAAACATCCAAAGGTGTAACTTTCCGGCTGTCTCACAAGCTACAGTTGGTGCGGAATTATGTGTTAAAAGAGGTGAATTCTGTACGTTGTGATGAATCAATGGCTGGGCAGCTTGGCTGCTGACTCGAAGTTCGCGGCCTCGATGCCGGCTATGGCGGTCACGCATTTTGATGGAGGCGATATAGAAGAGGTCCGCGTACTGTGCGATGTCATCGCACGTTACAGAACACAGGATGGTAAAAATTTCCGGAGCTCTCCACTACGGCGTCTTTCATAATCGTATCGCGGTTTTGGGATGAAAAAACCCCAGCTTTTATTATTACTGTTGTTGCACATTCGGGTAATTCTTTTTTTACTATTTTATCCAATTTTTTTTCTCCATCGTCTGTTCTTCCTAATAATTACTTCTAACCATTACAGGCATAGTGCTCCACTCTGCGACGTTCACTTGTGTGTGTGCTCGCGGTTGTGTTTACTTTAATTTTTTCCCTAATTTTTTATATGTTTAACTACATCTGTCTGTTTACACTCGCCTGTTCTTTCCACCCAGCCCAATGTAGCATACCCGATAATAACTTCTGGTTTATTTCCCTGCATTCTTTTTTCTCTCTCTCTCGTCAAGCGTAGATATATGAAAGATATTACCAAGAACAAATACTAATGAAAGTTATAGTAATCTATGCAAAGTATATTGCTACAAAGGGAAAAAATAGGCAAGTGAAGCTTCCTCTGATTGGCTGATAAACAAAAAAAATAATAATATATTTCACGAATCCCAGGTCATTGGCACTAGCTCTGTTGTCAACAAGATCGGCTAATCAACGCCACGGATAATAATAAGGTGAATAGAAGTGAACCAAGACAACGCTTGTCCAACGTACCAGTCCTGATGGCATGCCCTCGCTTTTATCGTTACAACGGCCGCTACAACTTTGAAGCCGCGAAAACCATCAGCCTTGTCATCAAACGTCAGGATGTAAACAACGTGTCCCCAAGCGTCGTTAAGCAACAACTCGCCGTAACATCGCCTGCCACAGTCCAACGAGAAGGGCTGTAAACGGCCCGGCCAGCGATCTTTTTCAGTACACTAAAAGGCTCGGCGATGCGTCCAGGACACCCAGCGAGGGCACCTGTCGAAGATTAAAGGCGTTGCTACAGAACGTGCTCGTAGGTAACGGCGGGTTTTAGCTTCTCACTCGCGCTGTGAAAGCTTGACCGTAGCAAGCAAGCGTCGCACCTAATGCACTGTATCGTCAATTGCGTTAAACGGCAGTCACTGATAGTTTGTTGCGCTGTTAATTAGGGTTTATTAACGTATTTGGTTAATACCTCAAGAAGTCTGGTTTCGTGTGATAAAAGCAAAGTATTATTGCAAATTAACCACAGCTTAGCAAGGATTACAACCTCTAAATTACTGGTATGTTGGTCATCGCTGCTCTTAAAAACAGCTATTTATTGGTGCGCGTGGCTTTGTGCAAGATCGACTCTTTCTGAAAATAGGACACAGTATTTTACAGGAATTGAACGTAAACTTGTGAAAGGAGATGTTAAAGCGTGCCACATTGGGTGCGTGACAGTAATGTTTTTCCTCAGTGTTTCTACTGACTCTTGGTTTTATAACGTGCGTGCAGTAATTTATTGTGCTCCCATTCGAGGTGCTGTCATGAAAATAGTGTTTGTCCCTTAGATGTGTTTTTAACTAGCTACAATAAAACTTAAGCACGGGCATTTTTGCACGATACAGAGACTTACTATCCGACTTCCATTTCCTCATACTTCAATAAATGATATAGCTTTTAAATTAAAGAAGAAAAAGATTTGAGCAGTTCAAAAGCTATGAATGTTGAACTCGCTGTTATCGTGTTTTCCCGCGGCGCTACAGATACCGCAGAACACATCGACGCAATATAAGCGTAACGAGGCACAACAGTGTCAACCCATATATCGTTATTTGTTTTGTAAAATACACGAAGTATATATAACCAAAATGTACCCTCTGAAATGCAGCTACGCCCCGGCTCCTGAATCGTTAATTCGTCCAGCTCGACCTTCAACGCGCCTTCATGACCCGACGCGACGCGACATCCCGTTCACGTGACTCGTTTCGCGTTCCATCTCCGAATTCGTCTGCGGGCGTTTACAACTCTCATCGCACGTTTCGTGCCTACAAATCAGCGTCGTCACCGAAACCCCATTCGACACTCCCCAGAAGAACGACAAATAAAGACAAGCTAGAGTACAAACAAGCTAACAAAAAAAGAGTGAGGCACGTTTGCTTAAACGAGTGCAAAGCTACAGCTACCAAACGGCGTTAGACACAGCGAAGGAAAAAGAGACGTTTAGGAAGGGAAGGCAACAGGCGAATAAAAAACAATGCGGATGGAAGGAGGCGAATCGAGACACGAGGAGCGGCGAACATCTCTCCTCCTCGTTCCGCTCCCCTTTATCCTTACGCTCCTTTCTTCCTCCTCTTAATTCGAAGCTGCGAGGAAATGCTCCGAGACACCCAGGCACGCGCGGGAGAGAGAAGGGCGCTCGTGCGCGCGCGTTCGAGCGAAGGTTGAGAAAGGATGACGCTACGTCACTCGGCCTCCGCTTCGTCAGATTGGTCAAGCGTGAAGCGCGGCGGCGAGGGCGAGAAGGACGCGCGTCGCGCCCGCGTTCGCGGAGGCGATCGAGGAAGGGGTGGGGAGCGCGCGTTCGTTATAAAGCGGGGCGCCGATCGCGAGTTTAGGGCACGCGGTTGTTTGCGATTGTACACACCACACAACAGACCAGTTGAGAGGCATTCTCTTACTACTCTCCACCTCATCACTCCACTGAGAAAGTCGAGACTTCGCCAACCAGTTCGGGACGGCCCTTCTCCGTTGACGCAGGTGTAGCCTTGTCCTCTTCCAACCACCGGTTGCAGCGACGACGACGCCAGAGATGGTCACCACTACCCAGTGCAAGTTCCTGGCCGCCCTGGCTTTGGTCCTGCTGTGCTGCGCCATGGTCACCACCAACGCTGACTACACTGTGGACGAGTGAGTACTGAATGGAATACTCGCACAACATTTCATTTGAATAGGTCTTTAAATTGAGGGCAGATTTTCAAAAAAAATTAATGGATCGAGAGGAGCCTGACAGCAAGCACGTTAGTAGAGTGTGTAGATTCAACTACGTGCTTCCAGTGACCAAGATCTATAAGTATACCAACAGCACAGATAAAAAGATTCTAATTGGTATATCTAACCCAAAGTGCTGCGGTGACCAGGCTTTGTTGATAAATAACGAAACAGTATTTCCTTGGTGCACCATTGTAAATAAACAGTGAGGAAAGAACGTGTGATATTGGCCCAGTAAACAATGCTTCTACCTTACTTCAAGTTCTAGTTTTCATACTTAAGAGCTATAACTATTTTACTTAGAAATGGCGGAAGTTTACAGCTCGTCGTCTTTCGCAAATTGCTGCTCGTGGTAATTTTTTCTGCGCACTCTGTCAAGTAGGAGAGAGGGAAAAAAAGTTGTGGGCGAGATAAACTTTCAGACACCTTTGTCGGACACCGGTTAGCACGAGCTTCATAAACCGGATTTGTTAGCTCGCCGTAACCGTTCCTCACAGATAGGAACATCGTCACGAAGTTCTATCACTGCACTAGTTCTAAAGAATGCTGTCACACAGAAGCCCCACACATATCCAGGATCTTTGCTAGTGAACTTTCCGTACATCACCGTGCTACAGGTGGTTTGAAAAACCTGATCACCCTTCCCGGAGACAATATTTTTCTGGGCTGTCGTACTTATACTTCCATTAAAAACATTGGCTTGTATTCCTTAGAACGTCTTACCTAAACATTTTACATAAATATCCGATGGAGGCGGGAATGTTGTAGGCCCATGTGCCCAGATTTGTATGCACGTTAAAAAACACCAGGAGGTCTAAATTTTCAGAGTCCTCCACTACGGCGTCTCTCATAATCATATGATAGTTTTGGGACGCTAAACCACATATATCAATCATGTCAATCAATTAGTTACATAAAGTTCCAGCCAATCACAATGCGGGGTGAAGCCGTCTGACTAAGGGGAAGACGCACTTGCAAAAGCCATCTTTTGTGAATTCGGCCACCTATGCACTGCTATGATATTGTTCTGGTTTTTCATTTCCTCTTTCTTTTTTTTTCGAATTCCGAACTTCTAAATTGAAAGTATTTCACCAAAACGCGTTGTTCGGAGACTTCGCAATCAAGTGATCCCTGCTTGGGCATTTTGGCTTATTGTCTCAATGTTATTCTGTGATCATCAATAGAAACACGTTATAAAATGTTTGCATGCAGGAAGAAATTAAGAACATTTTTCGCTTGTGTTTAGTGCACGCGCATGTTAATGACTATACATGCATTTTTGCCGAGTCTTGCTGTCATTCAATACAAATGTTTAGCGAATCACGCTTGGACTAATCCTTTGAAGAGTTTTTTTAACAAGACATGCTATATAAAAAAATATTGGGCATTAATTTTGACTCACTGGTTTGCCAACAGCAATGACTTGAAAACACAAGTTCGGTGATCACCCAAAAAGGTCGCGTTTGGGCCAAAAGCCAAAGTTTATACAGCACCTTACGTGTATGGCGACAACACAGGTGGTAAAAACCTGAAAACTACTAAAGATACACTAGTTATTTTTCAATGTTTGAAATTAATATCAGGTTTGTACATCCACGTTGTTCGTACGAATGGGAACAAGTACTCTCGCTGGAAATTAAGCGCACGGCATACAGCGAAAAAATTCTCGAAACTTGAACTGACAAATTGTGGCTCACCTTTCAACAAAACATCGCTTCTTATTCGCGTAACAGTGTTCTGCACGTATAACATCGCCCATCTCCTTCAGTAAATTACAACTCAGAGACTTCAAAGCTAACTTTTCTACCCTTTAAAGAAAGCATTTAATATTTTTCCATTTCTCGGGACAATAAGCAAACATGGTTCCGCCACTACCGCAAGTTTAGGTAAATGCACAACGCACAAACGGCAGTAGCTGTCGCCACATGAGCAACCTATCAAGTGCAACGCACACAATTATGATACCACTGAACAGAAACCTCTCCAGTGCTGTTCGTCCTTGGCTGCAGTCGGCGCCTTCGCCCATCGGAAGTGTTTACTTTTGCACACTTGTGTTTGTTTGTGTGTGTGTATGTGTGTGTATGCGTGCGTGCGTGCGCAGTTGTGAAGCATAGAAATAAATTTGAACCAGGTTCGCGCACGTTTCCATTGGCAAGTGTGTGTAGCCACTGGTCAGCCGCTGTCACTAATGACACGTCATGAACTCGGGACTTGCGCACCACCGCTACAATAGGTGGCCATAGTGCCGTAGCGATTTCCGAAGATTTTTGACTGCTACCAGGTTAACTGAACGGCTATGACATCGAACAATGAACTGTTACTGCGTCGGCGGCATCGATGGTGAACTTTGTAAAGAGCAGGAAACAAAACCTTAACTGTCCCTTCTAGTTCTCTTCCAATTGAACTTTCCTCTCTCCTCTCCCAATACAGGGTAGTCAAACAGACTCAGTGCTTGTTGAGTTTCTCGTCTTTCGTTTACCATTTCCCTCCTGCGCCCTTAGCATCAGCTTTGAACCACGTCTTTAGAATGATCCAATCGTAAGGACAATTTTATTGCGATGCCAATTATATAGACACTCTCGGTTGAATTTCGCCGCCGGCGTCGGCGTCGACGTCGGAGTCGATTTCATGCACCGTATAAAAAAATGGCAGCATATCCACGGAGTGAATGATGGAGAGTGGGGCGAAGCATTCGTCCGTCCATGCGTCCGTCTGTGTGACCGTCCATGCGTCTGTTTGTGCGCCCGTCCCTGCGTTCTTTCATGCATCCGCCCCTGCGTCCGTTCATGCGTCCATCCATGCATCTGTTTGTGTGTCCGTTCGTTCATCTATTCAACACTCCAAGTCCCACCATCTCGCATCTTTTTATCATATATTCCCCATATAGAAGCACCGCCATCCAGCGGACATTCCAAGGACTAAACGAGAGGTGGCACACGCACACTTTCTTACGGCCTGCGCTTCGGGTCCACTTCCCACCTTTAACCACCTCGAGTTCATGGTATATTCTAGTTCACTGTATTCATGGCACTGCGACCAAACGCTCGCTAAACCTTTCGAAAACCAAGCAGGTTACGCCCAGCGAGTATAACGTAGCAACCTTTCCCTGTCAGATAGGGCTCAATTTACATGCCAATGGCTGCTAATGAGAAATGAGAGACAGGAGAATTCGGCTTTTACTTTCTTACGGCTTGCGCTTCGTATCCACTTCTCATTTTTAACCACCTTGAGTTCATTCATGGTATATACAAGTTCATTGTATTCATGGCACTGCGGCTCAACGCTCGCTAAACCTTTCTAAAGCTAAGGAGGTTACACCCAGCGAGTATAATGTAGCATCCCTTTCTTGTCCGATAGTGCTCAATGTACATGCCAATGGCTGCTAATGGGGATCGCAGCGTGCGCGTTGACTAAAAGCCGAATGCTCATGTCTCTCATTCCCCATTATCAGCCATTGGCATGTACATTGAGCACTATTTTTTATTGTTAAAAAACGCACAGAAGAAATCTCTCACTGGCACCACCTTGGAGGTCAAGTGTTATACCTATTTCGGGTATGTGCCTCTGGTGGTTACATACGAGGGACGCTTAAGCCACGCCATAAGGAGCTTCGCTCCTAAAAAAATCCAGCAAAGGACACTACGGCGCGCAGAATCGAACGTGAGACATCCGCGTCGTGAATGCGAGGCGTTCACCACTGAGCTATCGTTGGGTACTTTTTTGTACGTACAAGCGGCAAGCTATTTATATCTACCACTTACCTCTGTGGGGGAACTATAGTGTTTTCAGCATTATCAGCAAGATGGCGCAGTGAACGCGCGGTGTCTCTCATCTCTCACGCGTACTTTGGCCCACGTAGAGAATAAGGGGGTGTACGCCCAATCGCGCACCCATATCTTGTAGTCGGGAGGATCGTACACCTCGTACGCATTCTGTTGTAGTTACCGGGCACACAAAGGTCATTGCAATCGTACGTTGCACATCCTTCGTTTGCGAAAAGGGTGCGCTTTTCAGACAGGGCGAAGTAACAACTGAGACGCTTATGCGCGTTCATCTGTACTTGTGAGTACGTTTTGTGCGTCATTTGCGCGTCATTTGTGCATGAGAAACGCGGGGCACGTTTCAATATGCTTGCCGTTGTGCGCATTACCTTCCAATTTGTTGCTATCGCGTTAATTGTTTCGCCTTTGCGGCAAAGGTGTGACTTTTTATGAACATCAGCCCTAGTTTATATATATGACAGTAAGCGATATTCGCGTGAAAAACAAGACAGAAGTTCATTACTTCACATGAAGACTTCAAGAGGTGTGAAAAAAATCTTTGAAGACAACTGCCTTGAAGAAGACACAACGGCTTGTCGAAATCCTACCCCCAGCGCCACACCCTATCCAAGGATTTTTCCACAATTAATGCGAGTACAGTCATACGTTTGCATACAGCGAATAATCACCCATATCGAGACAAATGAGAACAGCAAAATGCAGCACAAATGCTGTGGCAGAATTGGTGTACTGCCCATAACTTGTGGCACGTGCTGCCAAAGGTGCCTGCTTTAACATCAGATGTTCTCACTTAGGCACCACCGTAGAAGTACGACGGTATAACTGCGTACAGGTTCACCGTACAGTTTGACGGAAAGACGAGTCAGCGTCCCTTTACAAGGTAGGTTACTTCCAACCCGATTAAGCTTACAAGTGCACAGGGGTCGCACCCACACATACACTGAAGGTTTATTTACGACTATTAGTCTAACTTCCATGGCAATAACTCTTGCAATCTCTGCCAAAAATTAACCTAAAGTGTTTCACTTAATATCAAAGCAGCTGCTGAACTATTAGCCGTCAGGAATGCTCTCCATTGTATCATCAAATAAACACCTAATTTATGGCCTATCATTTTTAATTGCAAAGCAACTCTCCAAAGTTTACTCTCCACTTTACGTAATGATTTACATTAGCAATATGTTGCAGTAATCAGGGAAGCCCGCAATGAAGCGAATGCATGACCGGCCCATCTCCGCGCAGATGCTGCTGGAACACCATCCACATTGCTCGATGTCCCGCAAGGCAGTTAAAGTACTTTAGTGTTTTTAAGGATAACAGGCCTTTGTGAACGCCTGTGACTATTGTGAAGTGTCACCATTACATACATGGCAGCGCATTATTGAACATTTCTTTTTTTTTTGCTCCTCCCTCTCTGTCTCTCTCATACTTCCATTACCCTTACCCTCCTCTCCCAACGTAAGGTAGACACCAGACTACTATCCGCAGGGGCGGCGCCAAGGGGGGGGGGGCAAGGGTGGGCTGGAGCCCCCCCAAAATTCTCGCCTGCCCCCCCCCCTATCCCACCCATGTGCCCGGAAGCATATATTGAAAACCTAGTAGGAGCAGAGCTAGCAACCGACGGCTTGCCCCCCCCCCCCCCCGGAGGAACTCACTTTTCGTGGTTGCCCCCCCCCCCCCGGAAAAAACATCCTGGCGCCGCCCCTGACTATCCGGTTAACCTCCCTGCCTCCTTTCCTTTGTACTATTTCCCGCAGAAGTGGTAGTAAAAGGGCTAAATAATAATATTTCATACCTGTCTGCTTATGGGGGCATTCCGAGCGGGCGCAACGGGCCGACCTGCCAACGATGACGTGGCCGGTGTAGCCATAACCCTTTCAGGATATGACGCAGCGAAACGGCTTATGCTATCCCTTCATCTAACGGTTGACTCATGGAATTCATCTTACATTTGCAAGCCCATGCACGCCAGCATAATTTAATCTTCAACTAAGTATCCCACCCAAATTATCACGTGTCTTCACCTGCTAGCCCTTCTATGGCTTGGCGAGCACTTCCGAAATTATTATTCCTTCACTATTGGAATGACTCGCAGTGCATTGTGGGAACTCTGTGGGTGCAGCGAAACATGTGCACACCCTATCTGCCCAGTTTTAACGGCGCCTATACATTAACTCTCAAAGAGCAGCTCTCTCGGTCGTAGTAAGTCAGCTTGGCCCCATAACAGAAATCTCATGGTGCTGGCCTACCCAACCTTCAATGCCACTCGCTATGAAGGCGTTTTATGAGGTTTCTTCCGAGAAACCAGACTGAATAAACCAATAGGACTTTTTATTGGCTATTCTGGTGTATACTACTTAAACAGTGCTACTCACATGACATTTCGGCATCGTCAGAAACTCTTTCACCCTCACATTTGTTGGTGCATGCTTCCCCTTTCCCGAATACGGGGGAGTCAACTCTAGACCATCATCCGATTAGCCTTTTCTCTCTCTCTCTCTCTCTCTCTCTCTCTCTCTCTTTCTCTGGAGTCCTCTAAGAAGCCACTAATTAAAAAATTAGCCGCTTTACAACCGGAAAAGGCAGGATGGTGACCTCGCCCTTGAAGAAGCGACCAATGCTTTCAAAAGTAAGAAAACGGAACGTTGGCGCACGTTGGCGCTTTCGTCAAACTGGCAATCTCGCGAAGACTAAGCGCTCATCAAAGGGCAAAATTCCTCTAGGGATATCTAGTTGCAGAATGGCTCATAATATGAAAAATATCGATGGGCGTGAAGCCGGCGCCACTCTGCTTTGGATCTGTGAAGGTGAAGCCATGCGAACTAAGCTGCCCCATTGAAATTCGCGCGAGCTGCGCCTGCTCGCAGTCAGATTGCTTTTTCGGGTTTCCTTTTGCCTTCGCATACGTGCAAAAAAAATATTATTAACACGCATCAGACATACAGCATTAAAAAAAGTTGACATCACCTTTTAGATTGCGGACGTATGAAGTAATCGAAATTATGAAATTTGATTCTGCATGCTCGTGTTTATGGGAATTGGTTCGTGTGCTCAAGAAGAGACAGAGCTGACGACATCTGGCTCGTCTCGCAAACGGCCGCTACAGAACTTCATATTCGACGAACGCTCGCTTTCTTCCACTTCTCGAATTGCCCGAGCATTGCCCTGAAAACATTCTAGACGTCACGTACTTGCACCTTATGGTTAATGGAAAGTCTTCAAGATTACGTGGGGCTATAACGGGTGAGTGGAGATTGGTTCCATCTAGGTACTTGATTAACCTCCTCTTTACGCATGTGAAGTAGAGCTAACACAAAAAAAATAAAAGCTGCAGTTGACGTCACCAAATCAGGAGCCACAATTTTTTTAGGTATTTTTCTAATATATTCGTCCCTTGTTATCGGATTCTGCCAAGCCAGCACTCCTGTTATTGTCGAGAATAGCCGTTTAATCGAACGAGTCCCGAAAAACGAATGACGTCGCAGATAAATAAGCGTCATAAAATTTTGCCTGAAAGCCTCGAACGTTGGACTGGACTATTTTGTTTTATTTTTTTATTATTATGAAAGTGTTTTATGCCAGGGTCTACCATCATTTGACAGACATATTACCGTCATGGATATGGCGTAAGTTGAATGCACACTAACGGGTCAGGATTAGAATAAACGTGGAGGAAATGCTTTATCACCAGGAATCGAACCCATTACTTCCAAGCTCACTGTATTAGGTGCCTGGCACTCCAACTATGCCACCGACGCACATGCACGAGGGTCCACAAAACCCTTAAATCTATCACGCATCCCTTCTCACGGTTGGCTTCTACTTGGCGTGGCTAGGCAGGACGGGCCGGTGCCGCCATCTGTGAGTGGTGAAGTGAAGTATGCGTCATGGCACTAACGAGTGTTGATAGGGAGCGATTCGGCGACAAAATGATACTTCTTCAGCGCAGCTCAGATTAAGCGTGAAGAAAAGATGCTATGCAGTCAAGAAGGGGAAAAAAGCAGACGAAAGTGTAAGCGCCAACTTCAACCTCTTGTTTATTTTGTACCCTTACAACACAGTATTCCACGTGACTCCGCACACATGACAAACCCGTACAAGTGTGGCGCAGCGCACATTACCAAGGAAACCTAGTTCTGATCTGATCTCAAGTTAACAATCCTATATCACCGATTCACAGCACACTTTCCAGAAAATTGAGTTCTTTTTCAGATAAGGCCACAGGCGGCGTACTCCCACACAGCTTTGTGCATTTTGCGATAGCGTTTACCTCAACAATTTCCTGCGTCATCTGGTTGCGACTGTGGCCCAAGATGACATACTAGTCAATGAAAGGAGTGCATCCACACTTATTACAATGCGTATTCGGGAAACCACCAGAAGAAATTTTGTTTTTTACATTGTAAGAGTGCTCGCGAAAAGTCATTAACACACCTACCAGTCTGTCCTATATGTAAACTACGCCACACGACAGCAGGAAGATGTAAACGACAGCTAGGGCGCATTCAACAAGCTTAGTTACATGCTTCTTTCCACAGGTTGGTTGGACCTCCTTCTTGGGGTTCGTAAGCTTACACAGACGTCTTACATAGCACACGCGTTGTGTGTTGCCTTGATCTCTCTTTGTAATACTTGCGAACAATGTATGTCATTAAGCAAGTACCAACTAGGCCAAAAATCAGTCGTGTTCTACTACACTAGCTTTAAAAATGATGATCAAGCGCACTCATTAGCTGAAGCACTAGAAAGGTACGAAGGTGTGGTTAAGGTTCTTGCGGTCAAATGGCCTCGTTTAATGGCTATCATAGTCCTGTGTTTTAGTATGTGCGTGTGTTTTACGCTTTCTATCATACTTTTTTTGCCTAAACTTCTGCCTACCCTTACCCCTTTCCCAGTGTCGTTGCCAACCAAATTTTTATCTCCTGGTTAACCTCCAGCTGGCTAGCTAGCTAGCTAGCTTTAAACTTATACTAAAACAAAAACAGAAACAACGTAAACGTACTTACGGCTTTAAGTTCAATTTGTAGATGACTACTGACATGAAAACAAGCGGACTGTCGCAATCTTTTACCCTATGTACATGTCATACGCTCACTTCGGGCGCTTACCATTTTGTCTGAAAGTATACATGGCAATTTTTTTTGCGTGTTACGGCGGTGGATACAGCAGGCGTCACGCAAACTGGAGAGCCAGAACATCTGCGTCCGGTTCATATGTCCACCCGTATTTGCAGAGTACTCCGTAGATCACTCGGACAGTTCGCGCATTAGATATGTAAACGTATTTTATGTAAAACGCGCTGATGAAAACATCTCTTATTGGCGTACTGAGCGAAGCGAATAAAGTGTGCTGAGAATGCCACACTTACTGTACACGTACCCCTTCACTGTAAAGCTGTATGCACTGGCATTCAGCTAGATGGGAACTCTAATTAGCATCTCGTGTCTTGTTTTGCGTTGATATTCACTTGTGAATGTAATAGAGTTAATGGGGATGCATGTTCACCGTTTTGCCAAGCGCTTGATCGTGATGGCAACAAAGACTGTTGGGGTGTGGAAGCAATGAAGAAAATTAACACCTTTTTTGTACTTTTTCGCGTAAGATGATGGAAGCAATAGTACATTCAAAGGATGACTGGGTCCTTTTTATGGAAGTGAATAAAGGAAAAGGGGAATACAAGAGCGAGGAAAAAGACAAGCAATTAAACCAGCTCTTAAATACTATAATGTCATGATAGACTGTGGAACACCCAAAAAGGAATTGGAGAATTTTGAAACTTGAAATCACACAGACGACTTCAAAGCCGTATACCGCACTCTTGTGCAGTATACGACATCGCTCGTCACTTGCGATAAACACAATTTGTTTACGGCTGCTTATGCAAGTGAGCGATCTTTGTGAATTCCTACAATTAAGAAGATTGTGGCTCAATATAGAAGTATTACAGGTGAAACGCCATCGTTAGCATCCCAAGCTGAAAAAGTAGCGAGATTATTTGCATTTTTTGCTGCATTCAACGCCTTTGAAAAGATAAACACAACTGTAATGTCTGCCTTCTCAAAATAGTGTGAGGAGGTTGTATGAACTATTTTGACATGAGGAATGTTTACATTTTTTTTTACTTCGCATAGCTCGGCCCTGTTCAGTTTTGTTACCCCTTTCCTACCTGTTCAAACGAATTGCTTCTTTTTTTTTTCATAAATTTGGCGTGAGACTTGGCAGTACACAGCCGACAAGCCAGACTTCAATGGCGAAATATATTTTATGAGTATCTTTGTGAATACAATCTGAAAAAAAAAACCTGACTAGAAATTCAATGTTGACCGAATGTATTTCAGCGTCTGGTGTTGGTTTAGCGGACGAGATGCTTGAATGCATTTGTCGCCAATATATATATACAGACACAGGAGCACTAGATGCCTAAATTGATAATATACCCTGCATTCCTTGTAGTAGCGAGCCACTACTGCATACTGAGCACTGGCATCATAAAACGAAAAATATTTTCATTGAGGTCATTGCTGTTGTGTTTTGCGACCAGTCATTGAGCAGTAAAAATGCCAGAGAAAGAGTTTTCGAGGTGTTTAGAGTTGATGATACAGCGCGAATGTGTGTGCCAGCGCCCTTCTCTATAATATTACCGCTTTTGGGCTCACACTATTCTATGGAATCTTTAAAATTCAAATATCTGGGACGTCTTGTATTACAGCAGAGCGTTGGGAAAGTTGATGATCCATTGTGACGACGAACTGCATGTAAGACAGACCTTTATACCTGGTGTTCGTGAACAGTTAGTAGTGAAGCAACGTTCCGTGTATGTTGTTTGTCCAACAGATGTAAGTATGGAAGAAGCGCAAACAGCTTTAACTATATGCATATGAATTGGTATATATAGTTAAATACACTTGTGTGACTGCTTTTTGTATTTTTGTATTATGCCTTATCACCCTTTCATAATAATGAATACGTGCCAATTCATTAAACTGTCAATTATACTTCCCCTCTGCCGTGGTCTAGTGGCTAAGGTACTGGGCTGCTGACCCGCAGGTCGCGGGATCAAATCCCGGTGCGACGGCTGTATTTCTGGTGGAGGCGAAAATGTTGTAAGCCCGTGTGCTGATATTTGGGTGCACGTTAAGGAACCCGAAGTGGTCAAAATTTTCGGAGCCCTCCGCTACGGTGTCTCCAATAATCATATGGTGGTTCTGAGACGTTAAACACCACATATCAATCAAACTGCCAATTATACTTCTCCACCTTGTTCAGGTTGACATTCACTTGTTTTTTTTAATTTCTTAGTGCCCTATATAAACTTAAGCTGACAATAGGGGCGGCAATATAGGCACGACTTTGCTTCATATCCAATAGCATACTTATGGATCAACTGTGGATATCCATTCATGTGCTTAAATGATCTGCCGGAGAGGCCCATCAGACGTTGTAATGTGGAGCGACACGATCAGCGAAAAACGTGACCGATCTGAGAGCGAAAAGCAATAGCGATAGTGATGCGAGACAACAAGGAGGGTCATATTTTTCGGCCACACGCAGTGTGGTGTGCCGACCTGGTGAGTACCAAATCGGCCACGTCGAGATCCAACTTCGGATGCGTATATCTCCCATTCGGAGCTCTGATTGAACCATCACAGGTACGTACCCGATTGCTACAGCAAGTCCGATCGCTTCATTGAGATCCCTTGCTGATGTTGTGTATATCACGAAGAAGTAAGCATTCGCCTTCGTGGGGTAATAGCTTCTAAATCATCATCTGAGTCAAGCGGGTCGTTTAGCAGGGTAATCGCTGCAGCCGCGTTTCATCGGTCAACAGGTGGGTGCGTGGCAGTACCGCTTGCTGGGTGAGCACTCGTTTATTAAGACGACAGCCTCAGATGACACATCAAACGCTAAACTTGACCGTCATCGGTGGTGCTAACGCAAACGAAACAACCAGATTGTCTCGTGATGACGTGACAGATCACTGAAATTTTGTGATGACGTCATAATGATATCACCATAAAGTCATCACATAACATCATCGCTTGGTCATAGGGGAGTCGATGACTGAGTCCATGCAACAGGCAAGGTAACACGGAAAGCTTACAATTCCTCCGATCCCGGAGGCAGTGCAAGGTCATGTTACGTCTACGATGCTTGCGGTAGAGGGGTGGTAAATGCGTCGACTGAGACGAAAAAAAGAGAGAGAGAGAGAGAGAGAGAAGACGGATTTCGCCTCCAGTTTGTCTTATTCGAATTAATAAAGGACGCTGTCAGTTCTTTTTTTGGCTGTTATCGTATGATCCAGTACAATCTTTGTGTCACTGGTGGTATATCAGAATTGGTGCATTGGAATATTGTTTATTTATTCATTCTCAGCTTTACCAAGGAAGTTTTGCAACTTTTAAATATAGAGACGGCTGGACGCCGGATGCTAGAACATGCGAAGAAATGAGATCTGGAATGCTGTATTAATAACTAAAAATTGTACTGTGTCTCTATAGAGGTAACCATGAGTAGCATGCGAAGCCCTGCATGGGTCGACTTAGAGTTCCGTTCATCACGGGCACCTTGCCCGGTGTGAAGGCGTCCTTGCAAGTGGAGCCCACCATGAAATCACTGTAGCTGTCACTCATCTCGAACTTTTGTTCGAGCACGCCAAGTGGGTTTATCGCGCGTCTGCGGAATCTGGTTCCCCGATGCCATCATGTGGTTTCTGAGTGAGCGTAAGAGAGAAAGGTCACAGCCTCTTGCAAAGTTTCTCACGCAGGCACGAACGCGCTATCGCACGCCAGCGCGTTCCGCCTAAAACACAACGCGACGGTTTATCGCACATCTGGGGAATCTGAATCCCCGACGCCATCATGTGATTACTGAGAGAGTGTGAGGAAGAGAAGCCACAGCAATTTACCCAGCCTCTTACACAGACTGGAACGCGCTAGCGCGTAAGCACGTCTGGCCATGCTTGGGCTAGCTAGTGGGCATGTGCAGTAAGGGTAATTACGCACACCTGACTGTACCCCACCATAAGCTGGTTCGCGTCTGAAAGTCAGTATATTCGCAACCACAATGGACCTAACTGAGAACATTAGTCTGGAGCCTACTAACCATTCAACAGTCAATATTTAGGCATACACATTGTAGCCAGGTAATACATTTTAAATTGAAATGACGTATAGGTCAAGTTCCCGCATCTAAGGTGGCACTGGCTATTTCTTGACGCCTATCAATTGAAATAAAAAAGCCACACAAATCCCCGTGCAAAGGACACAAAACATAACACAGACCTCCAACTCCACGTGTCCGCCGCATTGGTGTGGTGGTTACTGTGTACGGCTGCTTACTGCAAAGTTGCGGGTTTGATCCATGCCGTGACAGCCGCCTCTCGGTGGGGGAATCGTACAGAGGCTCGTGTACTGCGCGTTGTCGGTGCACGTCGAAAAACACCAGGTAGTCTGAATTTCTGGAGTTCGTTGCAATAATCAGGGAAACGCACACTGAAACGAATGCACAACCGGCACAATCCATGCAGATGCTGCTCGAGCAGATTCCCCATCACTCGTCGGTCCGCAAGACAATTAAATGACTTTATTGCTTTTTAAGGACAACAGGTCTTTGTGAACGCCTGCGATTATTGTGCAGTGCCACCACCACATACGTTTCAGCGCATTCATTGACGATTTCCGTCTCTTTTTTTTATCTCTGTCTTTCCCATTTTTCGACTCTCCTTTCCTTTTCCCCTTCCCCATCGTAGGCTGACCAACCAGGCTGCCGTCTGCTTGGCCTCCCTACCTTCTTCCTTTCGCATTAATTCCCTCTCACAATGAAGCGTTATAAAAAGAATAAAACAATATTATGTCCGGATTAGCGGCACAAACTACCCACGGTGTCGTCAGCAGTGTAGTGATGCCCATTTCAGGATCAGACACAGCAAAACGGCTAGCGCATGCCAACGCGTTCTGATCCGGATGCAAGGCATTAATTTATCACGCGTCTACGAAATCTCATTCCCCGACACCATCCCGTTATGGCTGAGAAAACGTGAGGGGAAGAGGCCACAGCGTGTTACCAAGTCCCTTGCACGCGCTAGAACCCGCTAGCGCGTGAGCAGTTCATGGTAGTGCTTGGACCAGCTGCTGCACATGCGCAGTAAGAGTGGTTGCGCACACTCAATGGAACTCCGCCATAAGCTGCTTCGCATCCAAAACGGGTGCGTTGGGGGTTATATTACGCCCAGCGAGCTATCAAAACGGCAGTTTAGCTCTGCACTTGAGTGAAGTGTGGTGATGGTGACTTGAGTGTAGAATCACTCTTAAGCTTTAGTGTAACAGTATATGAAAGTAAATGAGCCTGTGGATAAAGATTATCTTCTTGATAAACGTCTACTATCGCCAATTAGCGTTACCAGAGAAAGCTAGATTAAAAATAAAAAGAAATGAAATGTTTTTCTTGCATAAAAGTGGCAATCTCGGTATGTGCACCTCCTTCAGAGTCTTACTATAGTATAGACAGATTCTTCCAGGGAAGCCCCTCTATGACGTCACTGAAATAGTGATTAATCATTGGAAGTCTCTTCACGAAACAGAACTTCCTGACGCCTTTCACAACTCGTTCGTAAGTTATAAGGCAGCAACATATTGCGACTGTTCACTTGACTGCACACCATCACGTATTCTTCGCCTCGCTTCTTTTTTTCTTAATTTAACAAATTCGGCGTTCTCGGAACTCACCTACATTGGCGTTGTTCTTGAATTTCGCTACACTTCAGTATTCTGGCCAGAACTGCATCTTCATCTATATCCATCACAGTGCACTGTGCTGTGCGTCAAGTGGCTTAACCAACAAAAGAGAGCACCTCACGTACTATTTTACTCCGTTCCTGAAATACTCCTCATGATACCTCTAAGCTTTACCGTGAACGAAGATACTTTTGATTCAATGATACACCTTTCTTCTCTTTTTTCGTCTATTTAAGAGCCCTCTCCTAATGAAAAACGGTACACCGAAATTTAAGCCATTGGCATTACGTAACTCCGTAAGACTATCCATCTTTTTTTGTTCGCTCCATTTTTTCCTTCACATCATTAGTTCCTACTACATTTTTCCTCGAGCGGCCGCCTCAGCAATTTTCATTCTTCACCCCCCCCCCCTTACGTACCCTATAGTCTGTAAATGAACGAAAAGAAATACACAAAGCCTAAAAAAGACTCCTAGTTAACCGTTTGCGCTCAAAGTCATCTGACAGCAATAATAATTTCCAGTGATGAACGACGTCGCCAAAGCACAAGAGCATTCAACATTGCTCGCTTTTTTTTTCTCAATTGATATATCGCATTTTTTTTTTTCGCCGGCGCTATAATCGGGCTCGGCTTTAAGGGGTACGAACAAAACACGGTCGTTCGCACAGTTTGCGCGTTCTTCTTTAAAGTGGGTAAGTAAATAAAGAAAAGGGTTGAAGTGCTCCACGTGCAAGCTTCGTCGTCACCAACACCACGCCGAGCAGCGTGCATGGCGTGTCACTAACTGGAACTCATTTGCATGCGATTATCGTTAATCCCGTCGAAATTCGTCGAGATGACAGTGGTCTTGCACAACGGCAAATGGCAGGAGCCAGCGATAGGCTTTTGACGCGTTTTTTGATGATGCGATATTTTCGTATCTTTGCTCTGAGCGCACCGTGCCCTGCTCCTGTCACCATACCCGGTGGCGTCGCGGCTAATTTCAGTAATGAATCCGCTTTGCTGACTCTGAACGTGGAACTCGGGGGCAACAAAGACGTCGAGATTGTGTCTTTAGTTCCGCTTTTGACGAGTAGTTACAGCAACGTTATATTGAAGTTCGTACTTATTAACAATGACGTATGAACGATCTGCGTTTATCCCCGCCACTTTTCACCTCGATTCCTTAATGCTCTGCACGGTAATGATCAATGCCACCCCCCTCCTTTACTGTGATTGTTTAGATTCGTTATTATTCCCGCCGAGGTGGTCAGGTGGTTACGGTGTTTCGATGATAGCCCAAAGGTCTTGAGTTCGATCACGGCCGCGGTGGTCACATTTCGACGCAGGCGACATAGGGGTCTGTGTACGCCGTAATGTCAGTACATCTTAAGAAACACCAGATGGTCTAAACTGTCCACAGCCCACCACTATACGGCGTCTCTCATTTCCCCAGTCGCTTTGGATTGTTTAACCATGCAAAACAATCAACCATCTTATTACAAACTGGTGGGCTAGTTGGTTCATTATAGGTTATCACAGCGTGCATTGAAAACACGAAACGGGCACATTATTATAGACAAAGGCGTAAGCGATGAACACCTTTGTCTGTCTTCATCTGCCTGTTTCGTCCTTGTTTTTGATGTGCGCTGCCATAGGCAACCAAAGCCAGATTCGTTAATGATCTCTATAGAGGGTCTACATAGAAGGTTTTACAATCGCCAAAATATTTCGAAAGATTGTTCGTAATAGAAAGCTTCAACGAATCCTAAATGTCGGCATGTCATTAGCGAGACCGGCTGACGCTATAGAAAACAGCCAACACGTACTGAACAGTTTGTGAATTAAGGCCCAGCAAGGCGAAAAAGCCATGACAGATCACGTGGTCCTTCTCGAGTTCGACGCTCGAAGTTCCGGTGGCAGCAGCAAAACAGCCTCATTCGTTACTCCCGCACATGAATTGAGCGTTTTAAAAAAAATGCACTTTTGTTTTCGTTCGCACTGCCAAGACAGCTGTTCCCGACGCTATCGATAAATGTGTAAGCGTGCGTGTGATACCAGCAATCCATTTCGAACGTTAATCTCGCCAGGCTCTGCATGGGCAAGCGCTCAGCCACTGTTGCACCGTTTCGTCATTTTGTGTTGCATAAAGTATTCACTCGTCGGGAAACCCTCACTCCCTTTTTTCGTTCGAACATGGTCGAGGCATCTGTTGCAACAAACGAAGTACAAGTATATACAGCAGCTAATATCTGTTCCCAAATTCTTTTTTTTTCCTTTGCCGCATAAGTCGCAAGAACGGCAGTGGCTCCACGTTTATAAATTGAACAGTTCGTGCCGTAAACTTCGGTTTGACAATAGGATCGTTTTCAGCGCTTGTCACGCAGTACTCTGCGTCACGGACAAGGCACGCTATCAGACGCTTTTCTTTGTTCAGCAATTTTGCTGCGAATCACTGGCAACGGGGCGACGAAGCCCTCTCTCCGTTTTCGTTGCGTACGTGGGGCTTCTGAATAGGTGAACTGTTGCACTGTCCGCAAGTGTATCACACAGATGCCGATAGATTCACACGAGTAAACCAAATTACAGCACCGGATAACTCTAGGTTGGGTTATAAAACATAAATAATCTAAACAGCGTTTATTTCGCCATTTTGTAATTCGTCAGCTAGGCCTAATAGTAAGTATGTAATCAAAGTATGGTTAGTGGTTGAGAAAGCGATGTAAACGAGGCTCGATTGTGCTATCGCGGTCTATTCAGTAGCGCGGAGTTCAATTGTCCTCCAAGTTTTAACGGCGGAGCTGTTTCAGCTTGGCAGCACTCCACCGTAGTCCCGCATTACCTGGTTGAGGGAGGAGAAGCCACGTTAAGAGAGGGGGAGCCTAGACAAGCTAGGCTGAGGCATGCAAAGCCGAAGGAGGATCACAGCATGGTATAGCAAGGGAGGGTGGAAAGGGAAATTAATGGTAGGGTGAAGCAGTGGGGATGAGGAATGAAAGCAGGAAGGGATATGGTAAAGCATAGCATAGTATAGCAAGCGGTGGGAAAGAGCAGTAAGTGTAAAGAGGAGAAACGTGAAGGTGAGGAGGAGGGAAGGATGAGCGGAGAGGGTAAACTGTAGCATAATCATTTATAGTATGGTAAAGCGAGGGGTGGGAAATGGAAGTGAGGATGAAGAGGGTAGAATAGAGTAAAGCATAGCATAGCCTTGTATAGTATAGTGTAGCAAAGGGGTATAATAAAAAGTGAGGGAGAGGATTAGCGGCGAGAGTAGCACATAACATAGTCACGTATAGTCAAGCATAGCCGATGGTCGGAAAGGGAAGCAAGGATGAGGAGGGCTTACATGGTGGTTAATAACAGAAAAGGCAGGAAGGGAGAGGGCAAAGCATAGCTTAGTCTTGTACAGCGTAGTTTAGCAAGGGGTAGGAAAGGGTACAACTGCCGTGTGCATGTATAGATCACCGAAGCCTTTGTGAAGCCATTCTCGGGGCTTTTAGACTTGGCAACCTTCTAGTTTTGTCTAGTGAAAAATCAAATCTGAAAAGTCAGGGTGAGGCGAAGAAAAAAAAAAGAAAACTGACAACTCCGCTGCTTCCTTATTCTTCGCGCCACAAGTGCCTAGCAGCTGCACTTCTTTTTTTTAATTTTTACGCGCCTGGCAGACAACGTGGGCGGCTGAGATTGAGGAATCCACACAAGTAAGGAAGTTCCATAAAGGAAATACATCTCTCTGTCCGTGAATAGCATAAAAGTGCAATAGAAACCTTTCTTGTATACCACTTTACAACTATACTTCACCATCAGCATATACTTGCGTAAGTCTTACTTGTAGGTATGGTACAGAATTTACTGAGGCCTAACTATAATAGTACGGAAGTGGCACACCTCCGGCTATACCATATTCCACTTCAAAAAATAAATCTGCTTAAAAAGTAAATGAAAAACGAACAACGTTCGTCTTTGTAGGGGCAATACTATGGACCATGTACACGTATTCGCTACTGGCAATACGAGCGAATCGTCGCAGATAACTTTGAAAGTATCGCATGTCACGAGTATCATCCGTAAAAACTTGCGCTGTGGCATTCCATACAAAAAAGGGAGAGTTGTGCGTGACCTTTTGGAAATTCTAAAACGAGCTCGCATAGAGACACTGCCACCACTTGAATTCATGTTAAGCTTAAAAAGTTGATAGAGGCGTCAAAGAATAAGTCGCACTATTTCGAACAAAGCCTCGCTTCACACGATGTTCAGCAGTGAAAGCTCCCTCCGAAACTGCTCTCCTGCGAATATAATTCCCGCGTAATACCAAGACCATGATTCATAATTCCTGCCTCGTAATGAAATTCAAATCGCACGAACACAAAGCGCACTTCTTTAAGTAAGGAAGTCTCTAAGAACTAGTGAAATAGAGACGAACCACCAGTCCACCTATTTGTCTAAGGAAAAACCCGCCAGGGTTTCACGGGTCGGGCTTAGATCTGAAGCGCCGCTTAATCTGCTAATCTGCCTAAGGGTTATACGCCAGGGCTAACCGCTGAAGTAGCGAAAAGGTGTCACGCTGTTACGACGCAGCCCACATGGCCATTTAAGAGCGGGCCGTGCCCAGGACAGCTGTTTTATTTTATCGCGGCCGGGAGAGCCTGCGTGCCGGGTGGTTTAACTTCGCAGTGCCGCTGCGCTGTTTCCAGCACCTCCGGGGAGCCGTCTCTTTAGCGCGCCTTCTTGGCGATGCTAAGTGTCCTCACTGCGTTTCCAGCTAATCCCATTTCGGCCGCACACTCGACCCACGGGGAGAATAGCCGGTCAGCGAGCAAATTAAGAAGCCGCAAACTGGCTTTCCCACTCTCTCTCTGAAGTCGCGACCCTCTGTAAGCCAATACGCGCGTGCCTGCTTCGTCGTTGCTTTAAGAATTCACAAGCCGGGCGCGGGAGAAAGAAATAGAACCGAAGCGTTTCATTTATCGTCTCCGAGCTGAGACCCGCGCCACGAGCCATTAGGCGAGCCGCACGCGTTTAATCTAGGAGAAACGCTGCCGCAGTGTTCTCTTAAGATCTCCTCCACCATGCACCTCTACGTGTGCACTCGTTTAAGGTCTAGGCTTCCTCCCTCAAGAGATTTTCTTTCTGTTTCTCAACGCGAGAACGCTTCCGAGAGCATTGCAAGTCTGCGCCATGCTTTCCCTCTGATCGGTAATGCTTTAAAGGTTTGAAGGGGCGACTGCGTAGTGGCAGCAGACTAACCTTTCCTAATGTTTGAAGTCGTCTTCGAAAAGATTGAACTTTTTTTTTATTAAGAGCTGGCGAGAAACCTCGATCGCGTAACTTTACACAAAGAGGGGCATCGCCAAATAGACCTTAGCACCGAAATGGGATCGACATGGGCTCTGTTTTGAAGAAAGTTATTCATTCATGGGAATCTTCGCACCGTTACCTGCGATATATTGTCCCCTTGAACACTATTACACAATGAACACGGCGTTCATCACGTCCCGCCAATATGCCTCGTATTTTGTATTATGAGCGAGTCGGGTATACTCTGATAAGATTCAAGCTATATTTCTGAGTTTACTGCTGGTAAAGTTTAAGCAGCATGAACATCTCCATAACTTTACCATGGCGTACGCAGCTTTTTAGTGAATTTTCTTAGACATTTACTAACACAAGAGTGTCTTTTATGAATACATGTACTCTTATAGGCGCGTGCTGGCACGTCAACCACAAATAGGCAACCTGGCTTTTACATTGAGCCACTCAATATTATATATATATATATATATATATATATATATATATATATATATATATATATATAGAAAGAGAGAGAGAGCACTGCAGCAGTTATTTCAAACATTCTGTCGAAAAATGCGCTAACACTTTTTTTTTTGTCTGAGCACTATCAACTCAAAAAGATATGGCAGTTGACAGCACTCGAATAGTGTATTACAGTATGGGGGGAGAACACAGCTCGACCGAAATCGCTATCATAAGCACTGCGTAGATCTCAACGGAACACGCGTATTAAATTTTCATTTGGTGCAAGGCCTTCGAAATCTAGGGTGCAGTTATTTCGAATCTTGGATCTACGCTGTTCACAACAAGCGCGTTGCCCGAGAAGGGCTTCAACTTTAATGAACCACCTAGCGAATGAAAAGTCGTAAAGCCGGGAAAGTTGGCCTAAGCGCGAGGCCCACCCGCATTTAACATCGTGTTTTTTACCGACCGCGTTTCGCAAAACATAAGCACGAAGTCCCGCAGCTTGGCTGGAAGGCGTGGCGCAGGAACATAAGAAATGCATACGTTTTTTTTTTGGGGGGGGGGGGCAGCGAGTGGCACGAGTCCCCAGTTTTCTGGGACACTCGTACGTTTTGACTAAGCCACAGTTCGTGCACGCAAGACGCTTTAAAAAGAGAGCGCGACTGTGGAGTTCTGTCTCTAATAAAGTGCGTGAATCACGTAATAACAACACAGACGCGAGACCTCGTGCATCTTCCACATAGCCGCAAGATCAAGTTTTCGTGTAAGAGTTCAGTAAACCTCGGAAGTGAATATTCAGTGCTCAAGACCACGCCTCTCTACTAACGCTCAAAAACTAAGTGCTCTTTATCGTTTCGGCTCATAATCAGGTCCTTCGTGTGCATAGCAAAGACACACCCTCCTAAGGATAAGTAAAGTGCAAATTTAAGAGGTCGTTTTCTCTTTTAGACGCAACTTTAATGATAACTAACAGACAATAATGTAGGGGAAGTATAAGGAATGCTATTATAAGTAGTTGTAATGTACATGAGAAGAAACAAAGTGGATGGAAAGAGAACATGTCACTAGCGAGATGCCGGCCCAAGCACAAGTGGTCCACATTTCAAGCAGAGCCCGTGTTTATTCCATAAGACCATCCGTAAACAAAAGTCGAATGTTTGTGCACTTGCCTAAAACGACTCAGCTCAAAGGGAAAGCCATGATGTTCTTCTTTATTCTTAGTCTATAGTGTACCGAACATCCCCCACCCACGCCGTGAGCTTTCAGTGCACAACGTTCAGAAAGCTGACGCGGTGCACAGGGTCACGTGATGAAGTCATCACGTGGCGTCACATAACATCACCTGACGACGTCTTCACATGGCATCGTCGCTTGGTCAAATGTGCGCTAATCCCAGAGGCATTGTCGCTACATAGCGTCCCGTGATGTAACGAGAATGACGGTGCGACAATGCCACAAATCATGGCTGCCCGTGACGTAATGCTGACGTCATAGTGGTACGTCGCCACAATTAATTTTGCGTCTCTTTTATCGATGCCAACAGTGGCTTTTCCCGTTTTGTTGGTCATATAAGGTTTTTGTTTAGAAAAAAAAACACGTGTAATTAGTTGCTGTAGTTTCCAGCCATGCTCATTATCGACCCGAGAGCAACTTATGATATATAAATGTCACGAATGCATCTAGCGTGGTAGTCGCTTTGAGAAGACTGTACTTGACCAGTCCTTGCAACGTGCTTAAGCACATTGTTCACGTCTCTTCTCCACTTTGTCTTCTGACGTTCGAGACGAGCTCTCGTCGAAACTACAAATAGCTCTCAATGAGCCCGAGTAGCTCGGGCGAGTTCGGCTCGCCAAACAAGATCATTGTATACTTGCTCGCCTCACTTTTCTTGGTCCGCATAATTCAATACGTCCGCGTGGCGACGGGCGCCGCTACCCGCTGAAGCACTTCTTACTCCGCGAAGTCTCCAGGGTTCACGCCCCCTTACCGAGAAAGAGCGTCGGCTCCTCCACGACGGCGTGCCAATCAACCAAACGCAGAAGGAGAGACAACGTCTGGAAGTGAACGAAGTAATACGGTAAACGCAAATCGCACCAGCACCGAAATACATAGAAAAGATGAAGAGTTGGAAGCAAGGACTTCGCGCAGCTCGCGGAAAACAAACAGAGGCAATAGAGTGTGTGTGTACTTCCGCGAAAGTGAGATGGTCTGGCAAGCGCGAATGCGAGGCGCCCCTCTTCGATAAGAGCACGCGCCTCTCGCCGCACAAGCTAAGCTAAAGCTCAATAACGTTCGCTTTATTTAGAGCAACCTAGCGTGAAGACAAATAAAAACGCAAGCGCTTCTCGTATTCCTTTTCTTTCCTTTCTTGCGTTCAGCATCGATTTCAGTTTTATTATTCGCTGCCAAGATCCGTAGTGCAATTCGCTCGAACTTCTTTGCCACGGCCAAAGCTTCATATGATCCACGAGGCCATGTCGCCCGGAATAACCGAGTCCATATACAGTGCATTGCCTCAGCCATGCGTTTCAATAAATACATTTATTTTACACGTAATTCGCTGGTATCTAAAGTTTGTTATTCCTTTTTGAAACAATAGATCGTGGCAGCGCATTCGTTAGACAGTGGTAGAACGCAGTAGCACTGGTGCACGGTCCGCCTAGAGGGAGTTAAAAGAACACTTTATTACGTCCTTGTTCAAAATTGCGTTGAGTAGTTACCCTTACTATGAATGCCACTAATAGATGGCATTGATTATTAATATTCGGAAAGCTATTAATGAATGACTTTCCGAAAATAAACTGGAGAGCCCGGCGTACGGAGAAGTTTCCGAATGCCCCGTCATCACTTGAACAATCTTTACCGTGGAGGCAGAAGCGGTGGGCGTATATAACTGCGACAGTTCCGACTGAAATGACACAACATATATCTGGTGGGCTGTTCACAAACATATGTAGCAGTTATACAGACTTTCGCCGAAGCAAATACGCAAATAACTCTGGATTTTAAGGGGCTTTTTGTTTCCTCTTCAAGCGTCGCACATAAAATTCGCCTATCCAGGGGCCGACTTGACCATTTCTTTGATAATATGTTTGGCGTCATGATTCCACGAATTTTTTTATATAAAGCGTAGCATGATTTTGCGTATACATATTCGGTATTGTTGTTGTCGGTAAATGCGAAAACACGAAGCTTTATAATCACGCAGTGTGTCAACTGCATCCCACAAACGCATCGTCGGGACGTCAAAACCTTTCCACTTAAAGTGGGAGAAATCAGAAAGTTTTCCCCTAGTCAAGCAGATATAAATCAGGGTCTGCATATAACTAAATATACTTACGTTAAATCTGATAGCAAAAGAAAGCTTTCAGCCAATCCTCATTATTCATAGCCGGCTGACCAACAGCGAACAGTTGCGAAAGAAAATCTTTGTGTGAACTCTACCACGAATTTTTTTTATTCTCATTCGTTAAGACGGCTGACGAGATATTTCCGATCACTATTTGTTCTTTGTGCCATTTCTGCACAAGTTCGAAGTCGTGAAACCACGAATAGTTGGTACAAAACTACGATTACGCCATCGAATAAAAATGCAGCCGTATTCGGTTAGGAGATCGATGTTTACTAACTATATCGGCTAACAAAGGTTGAAATTCAGACCACTTCACTGATTGGTTATAGCACTGCCCAATCCCGAAGCCTGCACCGCTCTCTCAACTCCAAGCTAAATCCGTTCTCGGACAAATCCTTGACAAGCGTGTCATGACAAGCAAGTGGCAGTCGTCACGCAGGTATACGCACCGGCCGAGCATCGTTTCCCACCCGACAGGCGTCGGAGATTAGCAGCAGGTCGTTGACGAAGGTCAGCGCCGTATTCGAGCATGCACGAAAGTCTGCGCTAAGAAACTCCCAGCCAGTCGGCACATACGAAGACCACGCGCACGAAGTTTCGCTCGGCGCAAATCCTTCGCTCCGGGGCAGAGTTATGTGCCGGGTTCACGGGCTCTGTTCGCGCAATCCCGCCAAGTGCGTAATCCTGCGGCCCGCAGGGTACAAATAACGGGAGCCGGCGAACGGTGCACGCTGTAAATATGCCGCGAACAAGCAGTGCCTGCTGAGTTAACGGTTTTCGCGAGAGAGAGAGAGACAGTTATAGAGGAGGAAGAAGCAAGAGCAGCTGCTCGTGTTGATATTTTTCCGCACGAAGACGGCTTGATTTTGTAATCGAAATAACGAGAGGAACTTTCTTATTCATTGCAGTGGCTCAGAGCTTGTGATTCGTTCGCTAGAAACCTGGCGTCCCTTTACTGCTCGGAAATTACGCTATCTTCCCGCGCTATTCGTTATTGGAAATGCTGACTACCTAAATATTCGCGAATCAATATTACGGGCAGCTGAAATTTTTTAACCTTTGAGATAGCCCGCTCAGACGTAGTCGATTTTACAATATGTCTACAGTTATCGGAAAAACAATCGCGAATCATTCTGCTGTATCTCGTTTGAAAGCATCCGCCTAATGTATAAAATATGGGCTCATTTGGATAGTAAATTTTTTTTCTTTTTAATTTAGGATAAGAACAGCATGTAATAAAGCCCATTTCTCAAAAAAATCAATCGTACAGAATTTAACTAAACAAAATGAGAGAAAGAAAAGCAAAAAAATCTCTAGGAGACTAACTAGACCCGCGTCCTTTTTGCTACCCTGCACTGGGGGAAAGGTTAAACGAGGGAAAGAAGGAAACAGGGAGAATAAGAAAGAAAGATAGGGAAACAGCTAGTCGAATTTTCCAACGAGCTGAAGCGACCACAAACTCTTCAATTTCGATGGTTTCGCGTGCAGTAGAGGGGATATTTTGCATATCTCTGTGATCTTAATTGGCGATTACAACGCAATAAAAAGTTCACGTTGTGGTGTCGAGTCGTGGTAGCCAAGGCTAAAACAACGATGGCGTACGCTTTTAGCCGACGTTACGACAAGAGTGCTTGTCTTTTTTCTGACTAAAACAAATGTCGTTGTTGAAACGCTAGCTCAAAGTTGCACCTCCCCTTTATGTTTCCATTGTCTCTCGCATTAAGGCTATAGGCTGACTGGGGCCAGAGCATTTGCTTGCCAATTATGCGAATTGTAGGGTTAGCGGGCTTCCACAAAATCTATGCCGCTGATTCAAAGGGTTCTGCTAATACTGACTCAAAGGGTTCTGCTAATACTTCGCGAATTCCCTTCCCATCCGCAAACACAGTTTTTTTTTTTAAATAAATCCAGTTTGTTTTTGTCATTGCTACCAGAAAAAATTGTGAATTATTCTCAGGAAATGTCTACTGAAGTAAGCGACTATCTTTCTGGTGAACGCCCTTAGTTCATGCTCACTTTGATCTTATTCCGAGTTTTTCCGCGGATTGAAGGGATGGTTTTTGAGACCAACGTCAACTTGTCGTAACAAAATATTCTCAGCATTTTTCAAAGCCATTGAACCGATCAACTCGTTCAAGCCACAGATACCATAGTAGCTCGTCGATCGGCCACAAGACGTTCCATAGTCAAGAAATCCTGCGTCATCCACTTCTGATCTCGCGGCTATGATAACTGCGTCACAGTGCTGGATTGGGGCAACATAGATTACCAACAGTGGAAAAGCAGGAAAGCTGTTTTTGCGACAAGCCACTTATCATAAGCTTCTAATTTATTTTGCGTTTTTTCAGCGAGCATTCTTACAGACGCTGGCATAGTACTTCGTAAAATAAGGCACATTTATTAACATAACCTGTGGATATACGGGAATTCAAATACGATGACACTCAGAATCCGCTTTGGGTCTCATTTAACAAGGAACCGGTGTGGAAAAGGTGCATGTGCAACAAGTTCGTTTTTAACTGACTCACCAACAAAAATGCACACTTTCTGACGTCCTATCCACGTAATATTTAAATGTGGACTCAACTTTCCCTAAACCAGCTGGGAATCATTATCGATATGAGAGGCAGTTGAGCTAAGAAAAAAAAGTTCACTGGGAATGCCTACGACCTTGTTTTGTTTATGCCTAAGTGTACTTCTAAGAATGAACTAACAAATGTATGAGCCAACAAAATCGACAGATTCAAATCTCTTGCAATGATATTGGCTGCGCTTTTGCTGTGGACCATGCGATTACTGAATCGAGTATCGAAGAACCCTCCAGTTCTTCTTGGTGGTATCATTCGGGTGAGTGAGATGGCACCTGAACATCTTTTTTTTTCTAAACAAGGCAGCTTTCGTATAGGATTCGGGTTTCAGTGTGCTTGTTTTCAAAACACGGACGGTCAATAATAAACCAGCGATCCCTCTTACGGTGTTTTAAATGACCACCTATTTTTACCCAAAGACAATCATGCAATCAATCAATGTATCATTTAGAATTACTTGAGCCGTCACAACTCATCAGCTGAAAAAGCTTTCAAGAAACTTCTTTGCTGTTGAATATTGCTATATAACTCAAAATGCGAACCATTTCTAAACGAGCGAAAGTCACTTTGACCAAATATCTATCAATCTATCCGTCTATCCATCCATCTATTTCTCTATCTATATCATGCTTTGTTAAACAATCATATTTCCTCACAGTGCGTGATAACAAACATGACACCCTCTTCTAAGCTGCCTACATCACTTAATCATTATTTCCTATTTCAGTTTAAAAGCAATCACTCACAAGGCTTACTCATTAGCACATGTCAAGAAACTATCCTCACACAGTTACTGATACCGAAGTCCCGTCAGTAATCCCGAAATATGAGACTCGCTCAATTACCATAGATTTCGCTGTAACGTTATACTCTACTATGAGCGTTCGATTAGAACTCAGAGTGAGCGATGGCCACGGAATTCATCACATTTGGGTTATTAGGTACTCATGGTTTCACAGAGGCCTTAGAATTGGAGTAATACATTATCATCTGAGGCTCTGTTTTTTGTTATTATTATTATAGCGTGCTGTTTCGGAACACGTGGCCCATTCATCGCTTTAAGAAGCCGTGCCCTTTCTTTACAGCACCCATGCATATCCCGTCAAGTGTGTGCAGCCTACTTTTTTACTACTTAATATTTGGGCAATAAAAATTATCTTAAGCACTCAGTTATCCGGTCCTCCTCGGGGGTGGCCTATAGGCCCAGGCCACGAATTTGCCGGAGTTATTAATCAAGTTGTTACCACCACCGCTCAGTTATCCGCAACAACCAGTAAAACAGAAATGCAAACTGTATTTGGGGTTTAAAAAAGTACGGATGAAAATGTAGAAATTATTGAAATGAGTTGTTTATCTTGAAGAACTTTGTTTTCATTTTCATAAGTGAGATCTTTGTTTAGAAACCTTCGCCACGACTTCTGGGCTACCGCGCCAACATGACAAGTCATCCTTATAGCATAAGCTGTTAACTTTAGTTTACAGTTACCCCTTGCTAGTTACGTCTGTTGCTTCATTTCGGAAAAGGAACATATGAACCAATTGTCATCCCTTGCTTTTTCGGGACAGCGCTGAATTCGCAAACGCTTTATGATAACGTTCTGGTCTCTCCTAACAGCTGCGACCGGTGATGTCTATGGAAGGTTCTCCTCTTAACACAAACAGCTCATGAAGACCGCACTATTGTTGTGCTTTTAATAATAATGGTTGTGCTGGTTGAACGTCCGAATACCAGGAAATGAATTCGAAGCACGCGGTAGTAGATGGCTCTGGACATTTCGACCATTTGGTGATCTTTAACACGCATTTACAATGGATGTGCAAGTTGATGGGCATCTAGCATTTTTCCTGCACCAAAATGAAGCCGTAGCGGTCGGGATTCGAACCTGCGACTTTCGAGTAAGCCGTCGATTCCTATAACCACTAGACTACCGCAGTGGGTATGTTCTTCTACTAACTTCTATCTTGTGGATGCCACAAAAAATTCCAACAACGCGTGAAAATGCAGTGCTCCATCAGCTAACACTCCACTGAAATAAAACGGTATACCCGAGTTGAAACATGAAACAAGCGCGCCATTCTCGCGTAACTGATGAGAGTTGCCGCCGTTTGCTATCAATTGTCGTCTCACTAAGTCTAAAGAATAGAGGCAAGAATCCTACCAGCTTGCCAGAGAAAACCGACACAAAGCTTGATAATTACTTCTCCCGTAACAAGATAATTAGGCTTCGTACTGGCATTCTGGTTCGATGGGACTGCGCCTGAGGCTTACAAGTCACCACTGTGATGATTTCAAAGAAAACTGACCCTCTTCATGCAACCACCTAATCAGAATATTATTGGGCTGTCAGCCAACTCGAACCATCAGAGCTGTGGAGGACTGCCAAGAACGATACGCGAACTTATAGTCTCATCGCTGGCACTTGGATGTAATACAACCAATCACCATGTTAGAACCCGTGCCAACGTAATGAAAGCTATCCTGCAGCGACATCGAACTGCCCACGTCAAGAAGTCTCCCTCCACGCGCAGTTTCTACGAACGTGGTAACGCTACACCACCTTCAGCGCTTCATTGCATTTAGACGAACTAATTACTGAAGTGTGACGGAGATTAAAAGTGAAAAGAGGACGTCGTTCACCCCTTGTAATACGCTAACACCCATTCGGTGATCGAAAAAGACAGGCGAAACAAGAACGGCAACGCGGTTCATAAATATTGAACTTCGATTCCCGGGGAAAGAAAGAAAACTCCTCGGAAAGGAAGACGACGAAGTTCGACCACGAGCACAACGAAATACCGGCGGCAGCGACGAGGAGGATGAGTATTGGCGTGATATCAAAACCGTGTCGAGCGCATCCTTTCGTAATGCTGTGTCCTATAATGCGCCGAGAGAGGGGGTTGAAATCAACCTCCTTCACAGGGACAGTGTCAGAGCGTATCACAACACCGAAGCGGCAGTGCAGAAAGAAAAGAAAAGAGGGTGGAGGGGGTGGCAGAGAGTGCCGTAATCATTAAGATTCTCGAGCTTTGAGTGAATGGGTAACACGTGCGAGATCAGGAGACCAGCGAAGAGAGAGAGAGAGAAGACGGACAGATATAAAGAAATGAATGTTCCTTCATGGCCCTGATGTTTGTACTCCTCATTTCCGCGATCGGCTCCCAGTGACGCGAGCGTGATTCGGTGCTACGCACCGAGATTCTCGACTCCGTCTCCATGGTTTCCCATCTCGCAAAATGCAATTAGTAATAACAAAAAGTAGTAAGTACTCTTCACGAACATGAGAAAGAGCATCGAAGTCGACGACGTTAAGTGGGAAAAGGTATTTATACAAAGAAAATGTGTTGCCCCAGATTCTTTCTTCTTTTGTACTAGTTGAATCTTGAGAGACAGCACGTGAGAAAGACGTTATATAAATAAAAAAATGTGGCGGACGTTGGGAAGGAATTCGCACCGGTCTCCACGAAGAATGAAGCTGTGGTAAGAAAATGGCGTTCTTGCTTCAAATACAGCGTTGCAGATGTTTCTAGAGAAATAGGAAGGTCACGAGTGAGGTGTAAGACTGGTGACAAAGCATCGTAGAGACGGTGAACAAAAAGAAAGTGTAGATGGGGGAGGGCTTGAGGGGAGGGGAGGGTTCGATCCTTTGTCACTAATATCACATGCTGTGAGAACGCAATAATATAAGCTGAACAACAAGACAACTGCGGAGGAGTCAGTCAGATTGTTATATGAACCACAATTTTATGTTTGCAGTGAAAATATCCATGGTATTTCGCCGTCAGAAAACGTGGGATGAAATGAGAACGACGGTTGCTACCACGCATTGACTCTGCGATAAATAATCTCCATAGATTGATAATTTTGATAAAATACACTTGAAGCCACACACTAGCAACATCGGGGGTTCTACAAGGCTAAGCATCAGCCTACGTACTTTTTTATTTTCAATGAACTTGTTTTCACACTTCAAAAAATATTTGCCGCTCTTAATTTGTCTGTGAGAAGGCTTAAGCACGAATATCCTTCCCGCAAAGTAATCTTGCCCCGGGCCAGGCGTCAGAAATAACTCCGTAAGCACTAGAAGTGGTAGCTTCGGCAAAACATAGATAACGCTTTATATAGCACATAACTGACCACGTTGGCGATCTTTATCGATTGCTGAGAGGCGGCACGCAGGTAAAAGCTCCGAGACCATCTTCATAAGACCTCTTTCGTTCACGAACATAGATGAGATTCTCTGCCTTCTCGAGTGAGCATTCAGATTGGAGACTGGTATTCCTATGTTCTGCATGTCGCACATAAGCTGCCAAAAAAAAAAGAAGAACGCGCCCACACACAGCATTCCAGTCAGCTGCCTATATATGTGGCACTACATGGAAATACTGCCACATACAAAAGGAATGTTATATCGAGCATATCTATGCTGGCGAATAAGAAAATCACGTTCTTTGAACTGCGCAATGCTTCGCAAGCAGTTGCGTTCTTTTTCGACATTGTGTCTGTTCTCATAGCAGCTCCGCCTGTGAAATTCTCGGAAGGATGATACATGCCCCTGTATCAAAGCATTTTTGTGCATAACTTGTGACCTTACAAAAGCCATCTTCGATGCTTACGTCAGGAACAGAAGGTATTTTTATATCTCCGACTCATGCAAGATTTTTTTTTTCATGTGTTAAACCTCGGATGACCAGGTGTGCTATTATACATACAATTTTTGGTAAAAATAATCTTATGTTATTTATTTTCACACAGCTCTACTCAGTTAATGGCTTTTTGTAATTTAAGCAACTCACGTCGTTTGACAAGTTTTATTCAAACTTACCGACATCCACCTAATTATCAACGATTCTTGAATTACTGTGATTTGTTACCTGAGAGAACAACCAAGTATGCTGTCTTTTCTAGTAACTGCATCTCGTACCGTCTGAATCTACTCGCACAAACCACTTAACGTTAAGAAAATGCATGATTAAATCGTTCTAGAAGGACTGGATCTGCGACCTTTCCTTCCGACACAAATGTGAGCTCGTCTTCTACTGGCTCTCGTTTAGACTTCGTTTTCAAAAACAACGTGGTGCCCTTACTGTTATGGCGTCATTCGCTACGTACTTTTCAGATCACAAAGCCCACCTTACAGTTTTGCAATAAATGTTTACTACTACTTTTTAATGTTTACTATTTCTTGTTAAACATAAGCTGAAAACAGCCTCGTCATCAATAAAAATCACAGCGTATCCACAGAGTGAATGATGATGGGTGGGGTGAAGCGTCCGTTTTTCCCTTTGATCTTGCTTCCATCCGTCCGTCCGTCCATCCGTCCGTCCAAGCGTCCGTTCATGCGTGCGTCCATCCATCCGTACGTCCGTTCGTGCGTGCATCCATCCGCCGTCTGTGCGTCCATCTGTCCATCCATCCATCCATCCATGAGTCAATCCATGCATCTGTCTGTCTGTCCATCCATCTATCTATCCGTCCGTCCATCTAGTGAACACTCCAAGTACTGCCATTTCACATCTTTTCATCATATATTCAGCATATAGAAGTACCGATATCCAGCGGACATTCAAAGGACTAAACGAGAGGTGGCACTCGCGCACTTTCTTATGGCCTGCGCTTCATGTCCACTTCCCACCTTTCATCGCTTTTAGTTCATGGCTATATACTAGTTCACTACATTTATGACACTGCGACCCAACCCTCGCTAAACCTTGCTAAAACCAAGGAGGTTACGCCCAGCGAGTTTAACGTGGCAATCCTTTCTGGTCAGATAATGCTCAATGTTTGTCCTTCTCATACTAGTTTTATTGTGATAGCAATTGGGCGTCATAGAACGAGGGACCTCCACGACGTGAATGCGAGGTGTTAACCACTGATCCACCGAGAGATACCACCTTCAACGTTTAACCGACAAGCTATTTATATCTACCAGTTACCGCTGTTGGTGGGTATCTCGGGGGGAGTGGGGAGGACTATCGTGTTTTGAGCATTACCAGCAAGATGGCGTTATGAGCTCGCGGCGGCACTCATCTCTCACGCGTACTTTGACCCGCGGAGATGAGGGGAGTGGACGATCTCTTGCGCACCCTTATCTTCCCGGTGGGGAGTATCATACGTCTAGGCTGGCGTTGGGTGTGCATGGAACGATTCCGTTGTAGTTACGGGGCGCACAAAAGTCACTGCAGTCCTTGCACAGCCTTTTATAGCGAAAAGGTCGTGCTTTTCAGACACAGCGAAGTAACAACTGGCACGCTTATTCGCATCATCTGTATCTTTGAGTACGTTTCGTACATCATTTGTGCGTGAGAAACGCGGGGCACGTTTCGATCTGCTTGCCATTCTGCGCGTGACTTTCCAATCTGTTGCTATGTTCATTGCTTCGCCTTTGTGGCAAAGCTGTGACTTTTTAGTGAGCATTAAGTTATTGCTTTCTAAAATAAATTAATGTTGCGAATTCGGTATATGCTGAGAGCGTTAGACGACAATGTTGAGCGGAGAAATTGATGCTTATTCTTCAGTTCTCTTCTTAGATCCTCCCTCAACCTTCACATTTTAGGGGTGAAGCTGCTTAGGGTGTGGGTCTGTCCTTCCACTGTGTTTGTCGTACGTGGTGACCGGTGGCACATACCCGCTCTAGAGCGGGTATGTGCCACGGGGGTTGCGAGATGGGAGATGGCGGTACTTGGAGTTTTCACTGGATGGACGCATGAACGGACGGACAGACAGACTAGAAGACGGACGTACGGATGGATGCACGCACGAACGGACGCACAGGTAGATGGACGGACTCATGGAAGGACGCACGGATTGACACACGAATGGCCGTGCGGACGGACGGAAGCACGGACGAACTGACGGACGCTTCGCCCCACTCATCATCGTTCACTCCGTGGATATGCTGTAATTTTTTTTTGTACGAGTACTTTCATAAGGTTCGTTGTTTGGCTAAGCTACAGAACCGGCTAGAACTTTCTCTCACAAGTAAGTTAAACACAAGGAGTTTTTGTTAATACGTACCCCCGTCTGCACGCAACAACAAATATTTGTGCCCCCTAAAATTTTTTAAAAGGCAATATTTCCGGAGCTTTCGCATTTCTCCTCAATCGCAACACTGAACGACAAGCCTATATTTCCGTTCTCGTAGTGCGGCCGGTCATACCGGATTTTTTTTAATAAAAAAAGAAGAACAACGTCGTAGCGGTTATCGACGCTTCTTCACGAGAACTATCGTGAACCATCGACGGTACCGACCCTATCGAGCGTTCGTTGACGCTAACTTACGCCGCCATGCGCTCAATACAAAGGACAAGACCGTGAGTTGTGTACACAAATGGTTGCCCAGAAAGGCAGCTCTTAGCTCGCTCAGCGCGACTGCATCAACCGGCGATGATATATAGTTTCCGTGACATTGACACAGCACATGTATGAAAGACAGTAGAAATGGCATCAAAGTCCGCTCGTGCCACTGCATAATCATGCCTGCAGGTGTGTCTATACGTATACCTTCATACCTATAGTGCGAGGATTGTAAGTAGGCATCCCTATTTATAGTTCGTGCCCCTAAGCGAGGGACCTGTGGAAACTTAAAGCAAGAACAAAAATGTTTCAAGGACACGCTATAGGCGTCATTGCTCGATGGCAATGTGAACTTCTACCTGTCCCAAATCAGCAAATTGAGCCAGCCGACCACGCGAACTCATGATGAGCAGCATATAGCGTGCAAATAGAATGGGTCGTGAATCAGCCGTGTAGAAAGAGTTTCTGGTTTATACTGAGTGTCAAAAAAGAAGAAGAAAAAAACAACGAAACAGCTGCGTCTACTTCGGTTTCGGTTTCACGAAGTAAACTTTGTTATCGTGCGCCAGGGCCAGTAACAAAGTCTCGCTCCCTTTTTTTTTTTTGTACGAGAGCTTCCAGCTTCAATTTTGCTGACCTTGTTTTAAAACTATACGGCCAGTGAGCTCACAGTAGAAACCAGTTGTGAAAATCTCAACTTCCGTAACCCCACACGTGAACTGAACAAAAAAAGCCATTGCTTGACAACTCCTCGGTCTTGGCCATCGCTAAAGGTCGCGACATGTTTTTCATGTGTCGGCGATGACATTATTAGTCCTTTATTACGCGGCAGACTACGCCGAATTCATACCCGACTAATAAATGAGCGCTTTTAATACATCTACAATTAGTTTATAATGATTAAATTGTATTCTGTAGGCATCAGCGGTGGTACGTCTTGAGGATTATACGAGCTTAAAAAAGCGGCGATATTATATTTGCGTCGTCCACGGCGTTTAATCTTTGCGGATAACGCAGTAATGAAGCTTGGAGTGTACACACACGAAATTAATTTTTAGGTGGTCCTTTGCTGAGGTAATCTCGAGAAATATTGCTGACGTTAGCAGCGCTCTTATATCAACTTATTTCTTTAAAATATAACGCATACCGGTCAATCGCGAAGCGAAGCGAACGTATATACCAAAACAAAATGTTCGAAGGTAGAGAGTTTTACATTGAAAGAATCGACATAGTACGTCTAGTTAACATGAATTGCGTGTTTTATTCGAATACATTGAAAGTAGCTGACAACGACTTCATTATCCCCTCTTGAACATTACACTTATAAACTGTTGGAATCGACTGATGCCGCCACTCCTTTCACCAATGATTGATTGATTTGTGGGGTTTAACGTCCCAAAACCACTATATGATTATGAGAGACGCCGTACTGGAGGGCTCCGGAAATTTTGACCACCTGGGGTTCTTTAACGTGCACCCAAATCTGAGCACACGGGCCTACGACAACTCCTTTCACCAAGCCCACAATACACTTGCCAATGTGTTTTATTCATTTAATTATTTAGACATTCGTAAACATGTTTTATTGAACATATACCTAGAAGTAAATTTTATTATTGTCATTGTGAACGGTCATAGATCTCGTGCGTTTTCCTACCCTTCCTTTTTGCCACTGCGGCTGGACCTTGGCACTGTAGATTAAGCGCAGGTGCATTAAAATCAATCCTTGTTATATTCATTGGCTAAACGCTGTTTTCTATTTCAGCGGTGTGTGTTCGTGCGGGTTTTTTTTGTTGCGAGCCACATGTCTTCCAGCCTTAATGAGCACGTGCAATCCTTCGTTGTTAGTTGCATTTCCTGGGCTGGCAGAAAACGTGGCAAATATATTTAGTAAATTGGGTGCTTAATTACTGCCTCTGCGCTGGCGTCGCAAACGAGATTATTACGAATAAAACACAGTTATATGAAAGAAAATACCAAGGCAAAAAAACAGATGTTGCACTATTTCACCACAAAAAAAAACTAATAAATAAGATCGAAAGGTTATCAACAGTGCGAGTGTGTCAACACCAGCGCATTTTTATCATGATAAGCAAGATTTTTTTTTCTTCTGTGCTGCATCGAGAGCCCTGGCCGAATTATAATAAACACAAGAGCACGGCATCACGCAAACAGCTTTTTTTTTTGTTTCGAGGCAGAACAACACAATATGCCGCTAAACGTAATGAACACGAAATAGATGCTTTGTTAACAGCGCTGTAAACGAGAATGAGTTGGCTCTTATCTGCGTAGCGCAGTGTTCGTATTTTATCGTCGACTTTTAAAGGCGATAGTCTTTCTTGGGGACCCACAACGCAAAAATGTTGGTCGGTCTGTCCGTCTGTCCGTCTGTCCGTCCGTCTGTCCGTCTGTCCGTCTGTCCGTCTGTCCGTCTGTCCGTCCGTCCGTCCGTCCGTCCGTCCGTCCGTCTGTCTGTCTGTCTGTCTGTCTGTCTGTCTGTCTGTCTGTCCACCCTTAACGGTACCGGGCATTTCAAACGGCACCAGTGGTTACGCCAAACGGCCGATCCCATCCGCAGCGCCCAGCAATGTTGCTCAAGATTCAGCGTTCACACTTGTGCGATTGTCAATTAAAAACAACTATTGCCCTTATCTGAGGCACCATAACAACACATATTCTGCATGTGCGTCTTTTACTAGAAAAAGCATACATAAGTTATTCTAAGGACCGTAGCGTTTATCACGTGGCGCTGACTATGCAACGCTTACACGAAAATGGAAGTGTTTCCAACACTTTGCTAAGACGACATGATGGTGGCACCTACCCGTCGCCTTGCGTTCTACACCTTATCTCCTCTGAGACGGATGCGCACGGCCGTCTCGAAGCCGCGGGTCTTGTTTTCAAAGATAACTGCCAGATAGCGCTCATTTATCACGTGTGACGTGACTTGGTGTGCTCGTTCGCCTCTGCTGCACGCTTGAGGCACTCTAACGCAGCGCCTCCAGAATGCCATTCACCAATTTACTTGGGCAGAACATAAAAAAAAACGTTTTGTTCAATCTCTCCAGACGTCTTTCGACGACATTTGCAGATTAACATGCAGATACGGGGCCAATTTTATTCACAGCAAGAATGATATCCCACCATCGGTGCTCCTGTCGTGTCCCCACTCTTTCGTCTAATCCCCATCACGTGCCTTTCAAGTCAGCATGAACACGCAATACCGAGCCCAATACGAGTTTAAACCACGTGATTACGGGGTCGAGTGCACTGCGAGGTTGTACTGTTGTGCCGATTGGGGCTAATTTTCAAGTTATCGAGAGATATTTTTTGCTTTTTCTGCGAGTGTGCATCGTTTTCGCTTGCTTGCTCTCACCCTCGAAGTTATCAAGCTAACGTCACCAAAGCACAAAACGACGGCAAGCATGAAGGCAAGTGACGCTGGAGCAGCTCCGGTGACACGAAAACAGGTCGTGATAGGTGCAATTGTACAACGTTATGTTAAGCTTGGCCCCACGCTCCCATGCGAAGCTCATCTGAGCGCCATAGGACAAGAAGTCACCCAAGCTGTCACTGCTTTACCGTTTACACTCAACTTCAGAAAAACCTATCATCAAAGAGAAGTTTTATAAAACAGTACGTGCTGTATCTAGTCAACCCCACTCTCGAATGATTCATATAATTTGAAACTTTTTGAATACCAGTGATCTAAAATTGCCGTTCAAGCCGGAAGTCGTCGCCATTCGAATTCCGAAAAAGATATATTCTCTCGGCTTCTCACGAGCTGGTGCCGAACCATGCCAACTACCTGTTGTAACGGCAAATGATGAGCTCAGTGGCTTTGGTGTTCGTAACGTTGGTGGGCGGGCCCAAAACTTGATGGACAGCGGACAGCCTCTACGTGGGAAAGTTTTGAGCGAATCGCGTCTAACGTCCGCTTATTCACGAGTAGGATTTATATTCCTAATAATTTAGTTTCCGCTGGTGTTCCTGAGCTTTCCTGCACTCGGCACGTTCAAATATGTCAAGCCGTTAAAGTCGTTTTTTCACTGCGTGAGCTGAGTCGTCCGCACAACGTTGATTAACTCGAAATGTCCCAGCAAAAAGCATGCCATGTCATTTACGTTATTTTTTTCTTTAGTTGGGGCAGCTACGTACTAGTGGTGCGCTGACTAAGGATGCAGCGTCGCTGGTGGCATTACTCTTCTCATTGCCCTCTTTCTCGCGCTTACTTGTCCTTCCCACATCTAGCTATACTATAATATATATTGGTATGATTTCTCTCTTTTTTTTCTGTTTCTTTTTCTCGTCGTCTATTTCTTTCTCTGTCTTCTTGTCTTCTCCCCAATCTTTTTTTTTCTTTTTCTCTCTCTCTCTGTACTCGCTCTCTCACCTTCAACCCTTTATCTCTTTTTTTCTCTCTTCCTGCTTCTTTGCATCTTTCTTCCCGTCTCTTTTCGTACTCGCTCTCTCAATTTTTTTTCTATTCTTTATGCCTATTTCTATCGATCTCCTTTTTTCCCTTTCTATTTATTTCTATCCCTTTCTTTTTCTCTCTCTTTCTCTGTACTCTCTATCTCACCCGTCAGAATTAGTGCACACCAAACCGTACCAATCGGAGCCCGTGTTCCAGAAGCTAAGCAGAACGAAAAAAAAAGATGACCGGTTCGTGACGACAGTTTTCGGGTGTCACCCCACGTCACAACGAAGAGCTTAGCTGCTCCAAAGGGGTTCCTAATCGCTTCTTACTCTCCGCTGCCCTCTTGCATGTTCTAAGCTCGAGTGCATATAACGTCTCTTTACCAAACTTCATTTCTCCAGATGAATCCTTGCCGCTGCATGTTCACCACCCCGCTATGCCCCCGACAAGAAAAAATAAAGTGTCGGCTAGTCACACCAAATCGTCTTCGTTCACCAGCCCTTTCGGGTGGCCGAGCTCCTTCCTTGCCCCGCGCAATTTATCGACGTACGAGAGCTATAAAACACTGTATAGGAGCACGCACTGCAGGAACTTCAGCGATACGAAGCGACTTCCCATCACTCGGAAGTGCATGAGCTACGGGCGAACCATTAGTGCTTGACAGGGCCACTCAACGGAACGAACATCACTGCCAGCACCAATGCGTTCGAAGCACCTGTTTCTCGTCTCCCGATCGCCGCTGAATCGCCATACACACTCCGCCGAGTCGATCGAGACGGAAAGATCGAACGCTTTCGTGCAAGACTGCGGAGTAAGCGAGCGTGCCGCGAAAGCGCAAGCAGCAATCCTATCGGCTTCAGTTATTGTAATTTGTTTCGGCGCTCCAGTCTTGACGCGAGGAGTTGAAGGCTTCAAAAAATTTCCAGTTCACCTTTACTTTTAAAGATGAGCTTGCGATAGTCGCTGGATGAGTGCAAATAAAAGAAAACCATCTTCCACGTGCTACATCTGCAAAACAAGGACACTACCGACCAGCTTCGTTGTTCAAAAGTATAGATTTATCTTCGCTCTGATTCCCTTTGTTCTACGCATCGGAAAATCCCAGTCCAATAGAATTTGTATACGACTTATATTATCCATGCCATAAGTAGGGACGCAACTCCTTCCGCTGAAGATATAACGACTCAAAAAACATCAGTCAGGAACATCTAGCTGCGCCTTTCACATTACGAAAGTCTACTTAACGACGCTAGCGCAGTTTCTGTACGACTGCTTCGAGTGCTGGGCCCGTGTGGAGAGATACCTGTCAGCATAGCTTTTTCTTGTTGGACAAGCACCCACTCTTAAGGGAAGTAGATTTTAGCAGTTCCTAACAACATCGGGAGTACGCAAAGCACCGCCCTTTATGATTGCATGCACCAAAAGCGCTCATGATAATAGTGAGTGAGGGTCTCTTGACTTCGCGTTTCCACCCTACACGCTCCAGCACCGGTGTAGAAGTTTCTACCTTACGTACGATGCTGTGATATGTAGGCGCGCATAGTAATTTGATACATGGACAACGTGTCTTCGTGGTGCGGGATCAACCTTTATCAAATGTTTTGAAATCTAAGTGCGAGTCCACCAACGACGCTCATCAGAGCCTGTCTAAAATTTTCTACACCGTTTCATGCGACATGATACGCAGAGTACTCGTTCACACTGTTCTTCCCAGTCTCCTTCCCTTATAACAGTATTGAGAGTAGCTTCTTTTTGTTTCTAACAAAGTTAGTAAATCAAAATCTGCGTAAGAGTTTTGCAGTTAACGGCAACACCCAAATGTGTGCCTCCCATATTTGCGGTGTTCTGAACTGTGAGTGGCTCTAAAAACGGCCTCCATGCGCTGCACAGGTGTGCCTATAGAGTTTGTCAATGCGAACCGTACGCGATCAGGATCGAATCTAGGCGACTGTGTGCCATGCGTGCAAGTGTTTCCTTTAACAGTGTGCATCTTTCTACTTTCACACTTTCATTATCATAAGCTGCGCTAGCCAACTATCCCTTTGTTCATTTCTGACCTGCCCCTTACCTCTCTTTCCTGCACATGCCGTAGCAAAATAAGCCAGACACTTCACTCGTTACGTTTTCATCTGCCCTTTCCTTTTCGTGGTGAATATATCTCCCTCTTTCTCTCGAGGTTTCTTGACCTCTCCCATCAACGCTGCTGTTGTTTTTTTTTAGCTCGTCCTCTAGGCCCTACAAACGCATTTTAACTAAGCGCCCGTTTCAACACATACACGCCGACGATACGAAACTCATTCATACGCAACCAACAAGCACCTTATTTCATATATAGTTTTTCCCTCTGCGTTTCAGCCAATACGCGAACGTGCTCCGCTATTACACTTAAGCAAAACATGCAAATAAAGATCTTGTTCTCCAGTGGCACTAGTGAGCTGAAAAATAGGAAATGCCAAAGCGGAGTGAAGGATTAGTGAAACGACCTGCGTTGCAGGGCGTATTCAACGAAACATCGGAACCGTTGTACATATTCGAGTTACACCAGCTCTTCCAACGATGTCTTCTCTTGGAGAAAAAAAGACGGTTTCTTTGTGCAGCCTTCACACGCGCTGCTTCATTCAGCTATCGAAATACAGCTCAGCCAGTTTTTATCTGTTGCTGATTTGATCGTATAAAACACGAAACAGCAAATTGCTGAGACGACCAGTCTACGGCATTATATCAGCTCGCGAATGCCAACGCAATTTGTGTCTGCACGCAGTAAGCACAGAGAATTGAGAAAATGTTTCAGCGTTAAATCCTTAGGGTCATTAAACGAGTTTATTTCATAGGCTCGCCAAATCGCTTTCGTCGTCTGATTATCTAACACACGTGGTTAAAATATACACAAAAACAACGGCGTAATGCTAACTCAATTGAATGACACACCAATTTCTTTGCACTTGAAGATTTTAAGAGGAACGGAAGCTTCTAGGAAGGCAGGTCAAATGAGGTCACGTAATGATTTCTCAATAAGTGAGCTCCTCGCTAAGAGCAGCTGCAGTACGCACCACGTATATTCAAGTGTATGTGTGCGTGTGTGCATGTGCGCGCGTGTGTGTGTGTGTGTGTGTGTGTGTGTGTGTGTGTGTGTGTGTGTGTGTGTGTGTGTGTGTGTGTGTGTGTGTGTGTGTGTGTGTGTGTGTGTGTGTGTGTGTGTGTGTGTGTGTGTGTGTGTGTGTGTGTGTGTGTGTGTGTGTGTGTGTGTGTGTGTGTGTGTGTGTGTGTGTTACGCGTGGTTAAAGGTCAAAACAATGTGCCGAATGCTGAGAATTTTTTTTCAGTGCGCGCACCATGGCCGCCTCTAGATGCTACAATAAACTCACTAGTGAAAATAGAGATGTATATATGCACTTTTCAGCGAACATACTCGCCTTTTCACGGGACGTTTCGTAAGAGCTTTAAAATTCAGGTCCCTGCCCAATTGAGAAATTGGGGCAAAAACTTGGGGCTTACATCCTCGACGTAGTATTTTTCCCTTAACAGCGCCGGGTAGTGGGAACAGAAATTAACCGGCAAGCGCTCACTTCGTCTTCGTCCTCACATTGATTGATATGTGGGGTTTAACGTCCCGAAACCACCATATGATTATGAGAAACACCGTAGTGGAGGGCTCCGGAATATTCGACCGTTTGGTGTTCTTTAACGTGCACCGAAATCTGAGCACACGGGCCTACATTTCCACCTCCATCAGAAACACAGCCGCCGCAGCCGGGATTCGATCCAGCAACATGCAGGTCAGCAGCCTGCAGTACCTCAGCCACTAGACCACCGCAGCGGGGCCTTCGTCCTCACATTCTGCTTTGTTTCAACGACACGTGCGCCAATTTGTTCGCCATGGAATGCGATAACCATGATGGACGAGTATGTTAAGTGGATAAAAATTACAAAAAATCACGTTAAAAACTACATAGATTACTTAAAATAATGTAAGATCACGTAACTGGTCACGTCATTAGAAATTTCACAAAAATAAAATAAAAGACTCTTAACCAGAACAAAATAAGAGGCTAGAATTGATGATCTGATGCACACTGCTTCTCGCCATCATCAGCATTCACTTCGTAAATCTGCCTCAATATTTTTTCGGTTGCACCTACAAAGTCAGCGACACTTGTGAGGCAATACAGGCTAGGCTTGAAAAGAATGTAAAAATGTGAAGGGTGAGGAAGGGTCTAAGAAGATAACCGAAGAATAAACATCAATTTCTCCGCTCAACATTGTAGTCGAATGCTCTCAGCATAGACTGAAATCGCAACATTGAAACCACGCCAAAGCACAGAATATGGAATGCACGGTACTCGAAGCTCTGCAAGTGCGCATAAACTACTAACCGAGGGCTAACCGAGCATGCGTCTTTCGGGGCGAAATTACTAAAGTTATGCGAAATACCCGACTTTCAGCCGTAAAGTTGCTCACTTTATACCTATTTTTTGTGGCTGCACACGCAACCAATATTGACAGCCACCTAGTTCACTTGGCTTTTAATCAGTAACGAGTTACAAAAGCATCTGTTTTTGGTCTCTAAGTCAAACCCCTAAACCACTCGCAGTGTTTGTTTAATAATGTAAATTACCGTGCGGGCGTCAATATTTTTGTTTCAGTTTCTTCTGACTTCTGAAAGGCGGCGTTACTCGGTTTCATCACTGTTTATAGTTCAAACCTTGCTAAACAAACGTTTGCTATATATAGGCACCATGGTAAAAAACTATTACCACTAACCAATAACATTACTCCCACTCACGCCAACCACAACATTTGGAAGGTTTCGCAAATAAACAGCGCATGTGCGACTTCTGTAGAGACAACCAGTGCTCGTATCCGTCTGAAAAAAAGTTGCAGTGCTCATGCAATACTACAGTTGCTACTTCAAAAGGAAAAAAAAATACTATAACTTGTGCCAATATACTGTGAATGAAGCGAAAGAAAGAGAATAATAGACAGGGAGGTTAGGCAGTTCTCATACCGAATGCCAGTGTATGTGCTTTTGCGCAATACGCAGACCATAGCGCTTCTTAATATGAGGATGCCTATGTTACGGTTACACAACAGTAAGCACGATATGAGATAATGGATAGACATTGCAGTTCAAATGACGGGCTTCGCTGGTCTTCTGCTAATATTTTATAAAGCAAGCGTACGCAAAATCAGAGTGGAAAAAGTATATGGCTTGGTTGTAATTGATTGATTGATGTGTGCGGTTTAACGTCCCAAAACCATCATATGATTATGAGAGACGTCGTAGTGGAGAGCTCCGGAAATTTCAACCACCTGGGGTTCTTGAACGTGCACCCAAAGCTCAGCACACGGGCCTACAGCATTTCCGCCTCCATCAAAAACGCAGCCGCCCCAGCTGAGATACGATCCCGTGACCTGCAGGTCAGCAGCCTAGTACCTTAGCCAATAGGCCACCACGGCGGCATCATGAATTGGTTGTATTTTTCTACAAAATTTAATGTAGATACTACGTTTTGTCCATACGGTTTGAGATAAACGTGATTTTTTTCAGAACATTACTTCTCACGAAATCAGTATGCTGCTGAGATTTTGTAGTTAAAGTATTACGTCTAATTATACCTATAAACTATAAATAAACATGTCCAATTATTTTTCTCTAAATAATTAGGTTTCTGCAATATAAATGGTACGTCAAAGGCTACACTCCACAGCCCTCCCCCTAAGACGTCTCACACAGCCCGAGTTTCTTTGGGAAGATTAACCCCACTAACCAACCACCTTGTAAAAATTAGATTATGTCATAATGTCTTCTTCAACTTTTTGAAACGTTTAGAAAACGCCTTCTCTCATAAACAGGCGTACTTTTAGTTACCGTCCCGGCATAGGCGTCGGTCTAGAGGCAAATAAGGCTTTACCCGTTATATCTAAATTTCTCTTCTCTGACGCAGAACAGGTTGCGGTGAGGAAGAACTTCTAGACCGAATCCATTACAGCGAATTATTGCCTCTGCTGACCCCATTCCGAAGTCGCTGCGAGAAACGACGGTCGCGGTCGCTGTTAACGGAACAGCTCGCGGAAGCGGGTTTCACTATCCGGTTCCTCTAATCACGGCAACGTGCTGCTGCGCAGCGCACAGCCATGTCACGGGCTAACGTAATTAACGGCGACTATTTCGCACTGCGGTGGCCTCTTCCGCTAGACGGCATGGCACGAGCCAACCAACAATGACATATTGTTTGCCACTCAACGAATAACAAGGAGCGTTAATCTGAGCACTAGATGAAAGAGCTTCCCCTTTATTTTGCGTACGAAACCACTGCTTGACGTCATTGTAAGGGATACGATGCGTCGCTAAAGCTACACAGCCGCTATGAAACGCAGTTTGTCGCAGCTGACTTGTATCCAGCACGAGCATGTTGCATGACTAGGTCTGTAATCACTGTAAGGAATAGGTTCGTGGATGACTGTGGATCAATGTGCATGACTTTAGAGACCACGGAGTTCATTAACTTCCTAGTCACGCACCCTCGTCATACACAAGGGTTCATGGTTAGAAATACAGGGACATGAATAGGTGTATAGAGTTTTAAATACGCATTCCCATTGGTCGAAGGGCTTGAAAACGTGCTACATTGCCCACTCTATTCGAGTTTTACTTTTCATTATTCACCGTAGAGATTCCTTGTTATCCCTCGCTGAGTGGTAAAACAGAAAACGTTCACAAGATCGTCAGCGAAAAAGAAGGTCCAACTAAACAAAGTAAAAAAAACATCACGCTTAAGAGTAACAAAAGTCAAACTAATTCAAAAAGTTTTAGTTTAATGAAACCTGATTGTATTACATTGTAACATAACAAATTAGATTGAAATAAACTTAATTTTAATCGGGTAAGATTTGAATCGTTCAAATTTTCAAGCTTTTGCCGCATCTGCTTCCACAGAACCGAGCTGGGTTTGGATAAATGAAGTCATTATGTTTAAATGGTTAGTATAGTCTACGATAACTTGCCCTAAATGAGCTCAGCTTAGTTTAGGGTAAGCTAGATTATGCTGGGTTAAACTAGATCAGGCTAAGATAGATTTGAAAAATTAGGTAACGTTTGTTTTAATTGATTAGAATTTATATGACTTGGTAGCATGCCTCAGACATTGCACGTACTTCGCAGGTCATGGCTTCATTCCAATCAACGCGTTTGCGCTTGCGGGAGCAAAAAAATCTGAGGCGTAAATTAATGGAATTCTAATCTATTTTCGCCAGATGCGAGAAAAAATTGCAGCAAAAAAAAACAACAAGCTTCGCTTAGCGGATGCTGGTGGAACGTCAAAGGTGGTGACTTACCAAGAAACCTTCGTTTCACCAATCATGTTCTAGTTCATTTATTAGCTGTGGCGCACACACACCCACAGTCAGGGATTGGCCGAGAATTTTTTTAGCTAGTTGAATGAAGTGGGGTGAATGGTGGAAGTTAGTGGTGGGCGTAGAGGTGAGCTGTGTGAGTAGTGGGATGAGTGGAACACGTCCGTGGTAGGATTTACCCACTTTCTGTGGCACACACCCGTTTACGATCTATGGAAGGCTCGACTAAGAACAGCTTCGTATTAAAAGCACAGAGAGACAAACGAAAAGCAACGACATGGCCTTTCTGCGTCTGCGCTTTCTTTCTTGCTTTTTTTCGCTGTAGGTGCATCAAAACTCAGTGTTTTTCAACTAACCCAGCCAGGAAATTTAAGAAACTGCATCGTATGATTTGCAGCACGTTAGAGAGAGAAGTGATTTTCGTCAGGAGCAAGGTACGCGTATCGCGGCCTGGAATGATGCGACCGTGCACTCTTTTCTTTGTTCCGTGCACTGGCGTGCATGACGCGTTCGCGGAGGGCATGTGTCAGACGCTTAGAATAAGTTGCGCCAGCTTTGACTCGCGCTGTTCGCATCTCGCGTACCAGAAGCGTGCGGCGAATCACTGTGCTAGATTTCTGGTCACTATTCCCGTAACACGTGGCATCGCTCCCTTGTGCTCAGGGCCTGGTAGCATGCTTATCTTCACAACTCTCGTCTCTCTACTCTCAGCATTTATTTCTCTCTTTTTGTTGTTGTTGTTAGCCGACTTTCTCTGCGTCTGTTTGACGCTGGTACTTTTGCGTAGAGTTCGCGAAATTCGCGTAGATGTACAAGCACACCTCGCGTGCCGTGTCCACTCTCGCTCACTTCCGAGATACGAAACACTTGGAGTTCGGCCTTTCCCCGCAAAGTCTACGAGCGCCTCCTTTGTTTGTAAAGAAGCACCCTTTAGAATTTGGGGGGGGGGGGGGGTAATAAATCAACTTGAGCGCACGGCACGGAAGCAAGCCTATGACAAAAGAAACACAAAGCAGCATAGAGGTGGTGCTGTTTTATGTATGTCATAAACACAACATGCTTACTGTTGTGCGTCGAATTCACTGGGAAAAAATGTATTACATCTCTCAAGTACAATTCCTTTAGCGAATAAATTGAAGTTCAGTATGTCTAGTTAAAACGTTTAGTGCTTCTTAAAGCAGCAAGTTTGGCTAATGAAAGAATTCACCACTGTTCAAGTTTCAATGTTAATTGGATAAGATTGCGCCGTTCGTTGTCACCTCACAAAAGTGCTGTGACGTTTTGTCAGTGTTATTAGAGAATGCGTTGATTCTGAATTCCCGCCAAGTTTAGCGGACAAACCACGCGTGTGGAAGCACCACACTAACTGGCATCACCCCCGCCACCAACTCGTGCATTTATTGACATAACCAACAAGGCCCAGTTATTCAGTGAAAGTCTAATCAGAAAGAAAGGGCTAACCTATCGCATCCTGGCATGTGTTCTATTTGTATGAGTCTCACCATGAAGAAGCCCCGTAAGGCCTGATATAGTAAATAATTATTAAAATTTAAAGCATACTGTTTAGTTGACGCAGCTAAGTGCAGTTCTTTCTCGTTGTCTTACCAAGCTCAATGTGCTTCATGTTATGGTGGAGGAATCATTGAAATGTCTTACTTTCTTTTTTGTTATTATTATTATTGCGCAGCATCCGGCAGATTGTGAACCGTCGCAAGGGCCTGGAGATCATTCGGGAAATTGTCGACGATCTCCATCGCCAGCTCACCACCCTTCAGTGAGTATCCGTGTTTAACAAAAATGGCGAACAAGCATACCAATGCTTTTAAAAACACTCACGTGAACTCCGTGTACAATTTGCGTAGGTCCAAGCAGGTTTCGTGTATGAAATCAAGAGTTGTGATATGTGCGTATAATTGTGTTTTTGCACATGTGTGCCAAAGTGTTCTATTTGCTATGCACTGCTTTGTATGTTTTACTTTAAAATACATGCTCAAGGTTCACTCAAGGGCGAAGGAGTAGTCGGAGCCATAATTGTGTGCCAACATCTCCTTATATATTACTTCAATAAAAAAGAGTTAGGCGTAAACTCCTCTAATGGGGAATGCTCGTGATCAAAGGTAAAGGGGATGTGCTGACCAAATTGTAGACAAAAAACTTTTGAATTAAAAATGTTCTGGTTCTCGTACGGACACCTTGTTCACAACGATGCAATCAAAGAAGGGGTAGTGATTAGGTACGCCCAAATAGATGGCGCAAACAGCATGCATACGCACAACGAAAGGTCCCATCATTGCGGTTCAGCGTGGTACAGAATTTACTGGTGATTCGAGATGAAGTCGGGAAGTTATATTCATTTCAGCAGTTAGCGCATGTGCACTGCTCAAGACAATGTCGTGTCTCTTTGAACCAGAATGTTTGGCAAAACTGCTAACAAACAACTCTTGTTTATCATAACAGTGAAAGCCTTTGAAAATCACCAGTCTCGCTCGTGTACGTGTGAATACAGTCTTCACAGGAATATTCTGCCCGACACCAAAGAAACCGTCTTTCGGAAGCCTGTCCTTCACGTTCATGAGCACTTTTTTTTACTTTTTTTCATCGGCACATGTCGCTCGTAAACGTCAAAGGAAACAAGCACGCTTGCTAAGGCCTCACTAGCTCGAAAAGCATATGGTGTCGAGACACGTTCACGATGAACAGATATGGCGGATATCACACAAATAATCATTTTCTTGAAAAGTTTATAAGATTAGTTTTTACCTTTTCAACAGCAACATATCAATACTGACGGGAACAGTGCAAACAGCAAGACTGAGAAAAAATGAGCACACGACACAAGCGCTGAATATGTGGGCAACGTAGTTTAGGACATTCCATTGCCCTGTGGTCTGTCCTAAGCTGGACACACCGGTCGCTGTTTGAATGACCACCTGAGAGAGCACGCAAATAATATCAGGACTTTAACCAGTAGCACCTTGGCAGCCCACTGCTCCTTGTGCGGCTGCGTCTCGCTCTTTCATGAATGCAAGATACTCTCAAGATATCCTAACACGACAGAGCGCGAAATTAACGAGGCTTTTCACATCAAGACCAAAAGGAACATGTGAGTCAGTGAGCCTTCACTCGCCCTGCTGTAAAAAGAGACAATGTTTTTGAGTAGCTAACTTGTACATTTCGACACGTGGCAGATTCGTTTTTGCCTTTCACTATTTTGTGCACGTGATTGTTTTTTTCTTCCCGTTTTCAGCTATATATTCCCCGGTGTGACAAATTTACACACAATTCTTCGAACACCGCTTGTGTCATGAGTTCATTCTTTATCAGTCCCGTTTTTTTTTTTTTGCGCCGTTCCCGTCAGTATCATGTACCAACTGGCCATTCAAAAAACCCTTCAACATATTAATGCTGTGCGGTGGAAATGAGGTAACGAGATTGCCACCAGTGCGCTTCATAAACACGAGAGTGGCGCAAGATCGAGGTAGCACTCATGGTTCTACATTTCAGAGTACATAGTGGCACGCGAGAAATTGTTCTTGCCTACACCTTCAATCATTCCAAAAATAGTTTTTCCGCAAGCTACTACAATTTAATTCTATTAAGAAAGCGGAAAACGAGATTGTTCTCTTTTTCTTTTTTTCTTTCTTTATTTTTGTACTCAGAATGCCGGAAAACCTGCAATTCAATGAAGAGAAGAAAAACGTGCTGTTTGAGTACGCTCTATTTCAATGTCATTTATCTCGAAAGCAGCCCACTTTAAGTACAAGAGAGAATTAGACAAAGTTAAATACCTGGAGAGGTTAGCCTAGTTACTGGCCTGTCATGCTGCTGCAGATTACGTAGAGAGAAGTTACACAAAACAGCGAGAAAAAGAAAGGCGGAGCACAACACCGCAATAACGCATGCGCCGACACAAATGCGCTTTCACGAAATTTATTTGCATGGTCTTCCTTGGAGAACGTATCCGACGAAACTCCTAGAAAAGTTTCAAGACAGGTTGCTGTTCCTGTCTTGAAAAACCCAAGGAAGAAAATAGACAAAGTAGACATTGAGACAGAAATTCAAGAGCAACGTTATCTGCATCTCAGTGGAGACGCAGCAAGTAGGCGTACATACGGCAATAGTAGCCTAGAGTATGTCTGGTGTGACCCTTTCACGACGACCGTCTTTCGCGGATATTTGGTGCGCTTGTTATGAACGTCACGCTGTAATATTTTTTTTTTCCTCTCCTGAACTTTCTTTCTTGTTTCACTTGCCCACATTCTTTTCAAGTAAGATTTGTCTCACGCTAGCGGCCGCCTGCAGATATTACCGTTTTTTTTTTTTTGGTCTCAGCCGGTTGTTGGGAAACTAGCGAACCACTTCCTCACGTGGACATCGTGCATATCTTTTTTTATCTAGACGTTGCGCTACTTCCCCGCAGTTTTCCTTTTATGTACACTCAAAAAAGAATATAGGATGTTCAAGAGTGTGTCGTGTTATTATAGTGCAATCGGTTTACCGTCCTCCTCTTCGCGATGTCTCGTCTGAATTTCAAATGAGAACCAAATCGGGCAGCCCAACGCCTCCTCGTTGATTCCGCATTCTATCTTTGGAGCGGGTGGGAAAGAAACTGTGACGCACACCGAAGGACGTGACAGTGAAACAAACGTGACGCTCATACTTCGCGGTCTTCCGACACTAGACGGCACGATGACACAACCGTCGAGCACCCGCGTCTATCGACGATTCTTCGAGGTTGAGGCAACCCATCGAACGTCACGAGGCCTTCGTCCAGCGCGTGACCAAATTAGACGAGACAAAAAATTTTAGTCATTGTTTTTTTCGTCACTGTGCTCAACAACTCAATTGTGGCTAACCTCAGAGACAACTATTGAGTTACTGAAAGCTGATTTGCTGGATTGGTTAATAGAAAAGGCTGCTTCCGAACGTCGTTGTCGTACCGGTCATACGATTAAACTTATTCTAGGTATAGGAGACGTTTAGTTATTTATGACACGTATCCATTCGGGTTCAGTTGTACGTTTTCTGATGTTTCAAAGCGTTCATTTAATTCAAGCGTCACACCTGTTCGTGTTACGTATTGTTCCGCACTCAAGACTTCTCGTCGCGCTCAATCAAATTAGGAAACTGTAACAAACGGTAAGTTATGCTATAAAATGTGCTACTCTTGGAAACAAGCATTGACGTGCGTAGGGTTCTTAAGTTTTATAACACCAACTCTTCGAAACAACAGCGCTCGTAATTCACAGGCAGGTATATAAAAAGTACGCACGAGTCGTTCCCTGCGAACGCCATTGAGCAGCTCAGGGGGACACGAACAAAGACACTAACGGAAAACAGAGACTGCCGCTCCGGTGTTAAAAATCAGCTTTCTTGTATTTAGATCTTCAAAGAGGCATTAGGCGCACGCTTTCTCAGTCGGAACGCGTCCTCTTTCGAAATCGAGAGTACCAAAGTGTTCTGAGAAAGCACGCATCTTTGGTTAAAGAAGCGTACCTTTAAACGCTCACTTGTTCAAAGGATGCCAGCACGTCAATAGACCGCGCATACTCCAGGGTACACAACGTCGAAGCCCGCTACAAGGTGTCGCCCCGCACAGCAGCACGCGCGCTCTAAACAGACGTGAACATGGTTTTACAGGGGTAATCGAAAGTTCCCACGCCACTGTCTCGTGTATCTATATGACAGCGGAGCCTTGAACGACCCCCTATGTATAAATAATTCGATTACTCAAGATAAAGTTCTACCGGACGTCAACAATGACCATAGTATGCGCGTTGCCTGTCTACGTGCCAAACCTGGTCAGTGACCATCATGACCCACAGCTAATGCTGCAACGCATACCCGCACACTGGTCATTTTTATAACGAAATATGTGAGGAATCCCATCGAGCCGAAGTGCCGAGTCACCCAATGCTAGTGAATGGCAAGCAATAAAAAATAAAGCATGCCCACTAAGGCATGCTCTGCTTTCCAACAAGGACAGCAAGCCTTAAAAAGTCATGCCTTTATGTACTAATGTGTGCTACAAGACTTGGTTTTTCACATGTCCACAGTTATTTGTCGTTTTGATGTATATATAGAAGTCCATTGTTCAGTCAGTGAATAGTAGTGCTCGTAGCTTTACGGGAGGGGTCAGCCCAGTCAGCCAACAGAGAGGAGTGAAGGCAAGCCATGGGGGACCACGATGTGTCAAGCCGATTCACTTGCGCAGCAAACGAAGCGACTGCGGACCCGGCCTTCTTCCCGGACAGGACTGCATAGTAGGCAACGTCGCTGGGAGCGGCCAGGACCACGACTTCATCAACGGCGACATCCTGCCCGGCCGAAGGCGACGACGTACGTTGCGCGCCGAACACGCCCGTACAACACTCGCCGAATGCCGAGTTTAACATCGCCAATGGAGACGAGTAACTGCCGACTCGAAGGTCGCGCGATCGAATCCCGGACGCAGCGACCGCATTTAGACGAAGTCGAAATGCTGTAGAGGCCCGTGTAGTACTTTGATTTAGGTGCGCGTTGACGAACCCCGGGTAGCCGAAGGAGCCCTTCACTGGTGTCTCTCAATCATATCATGGTTATGGGACAGCAAATACGAACAATTATTATTATGCTAATATTAATGGCGACGAGTGTGTACGAAGCTATCTAAACCCGTTATTCGCCGGGGCGCAAGCGTGACTCGTGATAGTGAATTTAGTTTTGCGCAAAGCTTGTCTGTAATGCTTGTGGACATCACATCAGAAAGAAAAAGTGAAAACAATAAGAAAAAATTAAACAAAGTGCTTCATGTTGCCTTAGACAATACAGAAGTGAAGGAGTCTTCAAAAGGAGAATACTCTTCCTTAAGGGGAAGGTGAGGGGGTAGAGGAGGCTGTCAAGGCAAGTGGCCTTGCGTTATTCAGGGCAGCAACACGCCTACCTTAGTGCATGTATGTGTAGAGTCGGCGTCAACCTTAATTCGAACGCTCCTCAGCGTGACCTGGACTGGTATGCTGATGCCAGCCGCAAAGCGTTAGGGGCTATCGCCAAGATAATGTATCGGTATGCTTGGAAAGCGTGTCGACATGCATTTGTAACATCTCGGTCACAGAAGTCAGAGCTAAGCAGCGCTGGCGTCAATCAAACCATTTTAGGACACGCTGTGGAGCATTCGAGTTAAGCTTGCTGACGATTGTACGTTTCCTACACTATCCCTCAGCTATAAAAGTGGAAGAGGAGAGCTGCCTTCGAGGTGGTAAGCTATGTCATCGCTAGATTTATCTTGGCTGAGGCGTCCCGTTTTTTATACAAGTATGGGAGGGCCAGGAAATGTAATTCATTTGCGATGCATTTAGTTGAAGAATGAGCAAGTGACAAAGAGAATTTAAATGCGCATACGTGTCTCCATTGGCGATACCAAACTCGGTGTACGGTATACGCTAGAAGAGTCTCTGCGGAGCACCACAGCAGCTGACTTTTCGGACAATCAAATTTAGCGCAAGCAACCAATTAGAACAGGTTCGAGTAAATTTGTGAAGGACATTTCAGCGAGTATACTGAGAAATGTTTGCCATATTTCGTAGTTATTTAATTTGTATTTGAACTGGTTCGCTTTTAAAGTGAATTATCATTCTTCGTGTAGATTAAAAGGAGTAACCGGAGGCGTAATTCTTCCATACTTTGCAGGTGAACTCCTTTTAACTTTACCTGCATTGCGCCGTTCGGTGTCCACAGCTGCATAAGGTGCTCTGAATAACTCTTCCAGCGACTTTCGAAACAGGCGTATCTTACGCGTTGACAGTTAATTGCGCCATCACATGCTTACATCTTAGCTAACGACTCCAGTCGACTGAACCTGCGGTTCCACGGAGCGTGAAAACGCAACCTTAAATGCTGCTGCGCTCAACGTTCGTTTGGGATGAAAATTTGGAGTTACTTTGTAGTGGTTTATGCCATTGTAACACATTGCCAGTAGTTATGCGGCACGCGTAAGCTTCGAGCAACCCAAGCCAGCCTGTTATATTCGAATAGTCGCGTGCTGGAGAGTACGTACACTACGAGTGTGCGTGTACTTGTAGAACGCGCGTACTTGCAGTGTATTCAGGCTGCACTGAAATGTAGTCGATTAGAATAAAAAACCTACGACACGTCGTTTCTTACGAAAAGCAACACTTTTTTTTTCTTTCACATTAATCTTAACAGCAAAAACTGGTGGTCTGGTTGGTTCACTGCACCTAACTACTTTTAACTGTGAGTTGGTTGTAATCGTCAGCCAGTTACGAGTTTTACCCAATGTCAAGTCACAACGAACTGAAGTTTCATGACCTATCCAAAGAAATGGCGTCGTAAAAGAACCAACCAGACAGAAAATTATAGAAAGAGAAAAAGAACGGGTATCTCTCGGTTGTAATTGTGAACGTCTCCAGGCCTGTTTCGAATATCTTTGCCTTTCTATTTTGTGTTCATCGTTGTTGTAGGATCTTTTGAAGACAATGTGGCCGTCTAGGTGTCTTGTCTTCCGTGTTCGCCGAGTGAACTGTCTTGTGGTGACTCCGCAAAGCGAAGATACAAAAAACAAAATCCAATCAACGAGTCACAGGTCTAGAGCCTCGCCGTAATTTTTCCGCTGCACACTCACGCCGCCATCTGTTACCGATTCCGCCAATACGTTGAAATCAATCAACGTCCCAGACCAAACACCGTCACAGTCATTTCATTACCTTTGTTGCTTCGTCTTTCACCCCTAAACAAACCTGCGAAGTGCGGTGTACCAACAGATCTTAACGTTCTCCTCTCCGAACCCAACCCCCTGTCCTGAGTCAAACCCACACACACACATTAGCTTCATTCTGTCAGCACAGATCATTACGTATTACGTAACATCTGCATGCTTATGCGTGTGCTGCCCGCAGGATATGATGAGGTTTCTGATACGAGTACATTCACTGGCCTATTCTTGTGTAAGGTGGCTCTGACAGGGTAAGGCGCAACGACCCGCTTATGGTTTGTTTTTCTTTCGGTTCGCCGGGCCATCTTAGCAGCCTCGGAGACTAGTGGTGTTCCACAAACAAGGCATAGACAATCGAAACTGGTGCACAGGGCGAGGTCCGGGCCATCTGTCCAGTCGCACGAGAGGGACTAGTGAGTAGGTCGGGCAAACGCACCCTACATGGGCAAGTATCGAAAGAGCCCGGCAAAATAACAGCAAGACAAATCGGTAGAATGAGAACTGCATATCCGAAGCCGAAGAATAAGCACTGAAGAATGCTCGTACAATGCGGAATTTGAGCGTAAATGTTATGCTGACGTTGATAAGGGTTTGAAGGATGCTCTCACTACAAGGCAATACGAAAGAATACGAAAGAAGCACATCATAGACAGTTGTACGCAATCGGCAAGGAACGAAAGATTCAATTGTCGTTCCAGGTAGAAATATACGCTATCTCGGTGGCATTATGAGGAAAATCGTTAGGTTAACTGAACTATCGGTGGCTAGTATGTTTGCTTTATTTATTTCTTACTGGATTTGTTTTCATAAATGTATACGCCACAAATCGGTTCGGTTGACAAAGATTACTTTGGTCACTCGTTCCTTGCACTGGCCATTCATGAAGCCTGGAAGCGGACGTAGAAGGACACAGGTGCTCACAGGAAGCATATATTGGAGACATAGTGGACATAGGGCGCAGTACGAGACAGTAGCGGTAGGCACAGTGTATACAAGATGTCTACTACGACTTTAAAACAAACTAAATATCACAAACTAAGCATTAAAGACTAAACAACAAGATCAAACTCAACATCGATCGTCGTTCAAGGCTTGTCACCCGTGGCCGTCCCGTCCATATGTCCTCGTCTGCTGTTGTTGGTGTTCTGATTTGGAAGAGAAAAACTCTTACACGACAATGTCTTTTTTTTCTTTTTCCTCGGATCGTTTGTTTTACAGGCTCGACCAAAGAGGCGTAAGACTGCACTATCTTCAAAGGCCAAGACTCGCACAAGCATTCCGATGGTTTGGAATTCGCTTAGTTATGATACCACACGTCATTAAACTTGTGTTCCCCAGCAACCCGAGTTTTTTTTTTACACAGATGAAATATTCGGCGTGTCGAATAGCGAACTACCGGTCGTTGTCACTGCCGACTTTTCAGTCACAAGACAAGCGGTCTTCAGTTATGAAGTATACAGCGATAACAGCGTGATTTCACGATTTTCAGTCGTGGTGCTCTATTTTTATACGTGCACCATTTCATCAATCAGTCCGGGGACCATATTCATATGTCGGCACACATTCAAGTATTACATGCAGACAGATAAGATGCGGTTCTATTTTATCTACCGCTTCAGTAATATTATTACCATTAAAGGAACACCAGCTTCTGTGCATTATCAAGCAAAATCAGTATTGACTCCTGCTTATCAAAAAACGGCGACTGACGAAAAAATGAATTAAATCAAACCATTTATTTCCCTAACAGCATACACCATGACTATGGAGAAATTCATTGGCGAAAAACTGTTATGCACAGCTTGACTATAGGCCAGAGAATCTTTTAACAAGGCCGATTAATCATGTACCTTAACGTCGATTATTATTATTATTATTATTATTATTATTATTATTATTGTTGTAGTGAAGAAGAAGAGCTTCAGCGGCATTTCTCGGCGCATCAGGGGCATCGCCATCAGCATAAGCTCGTGCTTGCTGCGCTTGGCCGGACGCTGCTGACTGCTTCGCTTTCTGCGTTCTGCGCTGCAAATAAACCCCTTTACAAGTGGTGGATTCTGCTGGGTTTCGATCACCCTGGAGCTTCGGAATCGCATTTTACCATCAATTATGCCTACCGACGCAAGCGCCGCTCCAACTCCTCCACCGGCACCGCCTACTGTTCTCTGCGCCGGTTCTCTGCGTCTGCGAGATCCCCCTGTCTTCTCAGGCACAGAAGACAAGGACGTTGACGACTGGATTTCAATGTACGAGCGAGTGAGTACTCACAACAAATGGGATGACACCGCCAAGTTGGCCTACGTCTCTTTCTACCTGTCGGACGTGGCCAAGCTGTGGTTTATAAACCACGAAGCGGAACTCCCTACATGGTCGGTCTTCAAAACGAGCCTCACACAAGTTTTCGGGCGGCCTGAGGTACGCAAACGCCGTGCCGAACAACGCTTACATACTCGGTCCCAGCAGCTTGGTGAGAATTTCACAAGCTACATTGAGGATGTTCTGGACCTTTGCAAGCGAGTGAACGAGTCAATGTCCGAAGAGCTTAAGATCAAGCATATCATGAAGGGCATTGAGGACGACGCTTTCCAAATGTTGCTTTCTAAGAGTCCTCGCACTGTCCTAGAACTGACCGAATTATGCCAGAGTTTTGACGAGTTGCGCAGGCAACGTCTTTCCACCCGACGTCCCTCGGTGCTCGACGACTCTTCGTCCAGCCTTTCCACCCTTGGCATAGGAGAAGACCATGCCCCTCTTCTCTCCAAGATCCAAGAGTTCATCCGCGCTGAGGTCGCTCGTCAGCTCTCTTTGATGTCCTGTGTACCCGATCAACCACGCAGATCGCCGTCTACACTCCGCGACTTCATTCAGGACCAGGTCACACAAGTTCTTCCTCCCGCCCGTGAACCTCCCCCAGTCGCCGCACCTCTCACGTACGCCGAAGCCGTTGCTCGACCTCGACAGCCTGCGTTCCAGTCAGCGCCTATGTATTCGCCGCCGCCCTTTTCGCCGCCGACCTATTCACCGCCGACCTATTCACCGCCGACCTATTCACCGCCGACCTATTCACCGCCGCCTATGCCGATACCACCTCGGCCGCAGTTTTCTGCCCCCCAGCCGCAAGTCGGAGTCTACTCCGACCAATGGCGGACCTACGACAACCGTCCCATATGTTTTTCTTGTGGTGGTGTTGGCCACGTGGCACGTTATTGTCGTCGTCGCCAGGCTGCCCAGAACATTCGACGAATGCCCTCTTTCGACCCTCAGTTTTCGTCTACGCCTTCAAGCCCTCCTTCCTCTTCATTTTCTTCTGATCGTCCACACGGCCCGACCCGCCGCTCCCCATCTCCTCGTCGACGTTCGCTTTCCCCTATGCGTCGCCGTTCCGGACCCACCGACCAGGAAAACTAACGGCCGCAGTTCCCGAGGCACGAACTGCGTCCCCGTCGCCATGCACAAGTCCTCGCCCCTGTCCAGCTAACGTCATTGAAGTGGCAGTCGATGGTATCGTCGTCATGGCGCTTGTTGACACCGGAGCCGCTCTATCCGTCCTGTCCATGAACCTGTGCCGCAAACTCCGCAAAGTTCTGACGCCATTATCCGGCCTCTCTCTTAGAACGGCTAACGCAGAAAGTGTAACACCTCTCGCAGCCTGCACCACACGAGTCGTCATCGAAGGGATTGTGTATATCGTCGAATTCGTAGTGCTACTCTCGTGTTCCCATGACATGATACTCGGCTGGGACTTCCTTGCGAATAATAATGCCGTCATTGACTGCTGTCGCGCTGAACTTGAGCTATCTGCACTTCCTGATGTTGATGCTGTTGAAGCCTCCCTGCCGTGTTATAAACTGTTTGTTTCCGACGACACCACCGTACCACCGCGCTCTTCTCTGCTGGTGACTCTGTCGTGTGACGCTATTTCCGACGGTGATGTTTTATTTACGCCCTCTGCCCTGTTCATTCAACGGAAATGTTCTCCACTGCCCATTGCTCTCCTTACTCTCCACAATGGCGTCACGAAGACGCTCGTGTACAATACGCTAGAAGGGCCTTTACATTTATTCTATGGTGAATGTCTCGGTCACGTGCATCCGATCGACGCCCGTCACATTTTTGACGCTCCATCTAGTTTACATTCTACGGACCTCAGCGCACTTATTTCTGACTCTGTTGTTGACCAGTCACTCCTTGACGCTTTCCACCGCTCCATCGATGTCGCAAAGTCTTCGTCAGAACGAAGCCAGTTAGTGAAACCTGCTGCAAAAGTTTCGTACTTCTTTTGACAGCCACGCTTCTGGCCTCAGTCGCACATCGAACATATCTCACAAGATTGATACAGGAAGCCATACGCCTCTACGGCAGCGCCCCTACCGAGTCTCAGCGTCGGAGCGCCGTGTTATTGACGACCAGGTTGCTGACATGCTCCAGCGGGGTATTGTACAGCCTTCTAACAGTCCCTGGGCGTCACCGGTCGTTCTTGTTAAGAAGAAGGACGGCTCCATTCGGTTCTGTGTGGACTATCGACGTTTAAACAAGATCACCCGCAAGGACGTTTACCCGTTACCTCGAATAGACGACGCCCTTGACTGTTTGCAGGGAGCAGAATACTTCTCTTCGCTGGATTTACGGTCTGGATACTGGCAAGTTCCTATGGAAGCATCTGACCGACCGAAAACAGCATTTGTCACACCTGATGGGTTATACGAGTTTACCGTTATGCCTTTCGGCCTTTGTAACGCTCCAGCCACTTTTGAAAGAATGATGGACGCTATTTTACGAGGCCTCAAGTGGAACACATGTTTATGCTACCTCGATGACGTAGTTGTCTTTTCCACCGATTTCGACACCCATTTAAATCGTCTCGAACACGTCCTCACACGTCTCACCGACGCCGGCCTTCAACTCAACCTCAAGAAGTGTCGTTTTGGTGCTCGGCAGCTCACCATTCTTGGCCACGTCGTATCGCGGGACGGCATACTTCCCGACCCCGCCAAGCTTCGAGCAGTCGCCGATTTTCCGAAGCCAAAGAACTTGAAGGAACTTAGAAGTTTTGTCGGCTTGTCGTCATACTTCCGACGTTTTATTAGAAATTTTGCTTCCATATGTGCTCCCCTTACGGACCTTCTTAGCGGCGACAAGGACCTTTCCACCTGGTCACCAGCATGCGACGATGCATTCACCAAATTACGCCACCTGCTGACTTCACCACCCATCCTCCGCCACTACGATCCTGCCGCTCCCACGGAGGTTCATACTGATGCCAGCGGTGTTGGACTTGGCGCTGTGCTCGCGCAACGAAAGGCAGGGTTTGATGAATATGTCGTCGCTTACGCAAGCCGTACTTTGACGAAAGCCGAGGCTAACTACTCCGTGACCGAGAAAGAGTGTTTAGCTATTATTTGGGCCCTTGGAAAATTTCGCCCCTACCTGTATGGCCACGCATTCGACGTCGTCACTGACCACCACGCCCTTTGTTGGCTATCCACACTTAAAGACCCTTCCGGACGACTTGCTCGCTGGGCGCTCAAACTTCAGGAATACGACATCCGCGTTATTTACAGATCTGGTCGTAAGCACACGGACGCCGACGCCCTTTCTCGCTCACCCATATCGGATGAAGGTGTTTGCCTCTCTTCCCTCGAGCCTGCACTTGCGTCATCCGCCTTGCGCAACATGACGGTGGAACAACGAAAGGATCCCTGGATCAGTGGCCTCATAAGCATTCTTTCTGATCCTCTCACTCCTTCGCCGTCTCGCGCTCTCCGCCGCCAGGCTAGCAACTTTTGCCTAAGGGATGATCTTCTTTATCGACGCAACTACCTTTCTGACGGTCGCAAGTGTCTCCTTGTGATACCCCGCCATCTTCGAGCTGCCATCTGTGAAGCTTTTCACGCGGACCCACAGTGCGCCCACGCAGGCCTCTTCAAGACATACGCTAGGCTTCGACTCAGATATTATTGGCGTGGCATGTATAACTACGTGCGAAAGTTCATTCGCTCGTGTGCTCAGTGCCAACGACAAAAGTTACCTCCCGGGCAAGTCTACCCGTCACAACCTCTTCCTTGTCCTAGTCGACCTTTTGATCGCGTCGGCATTGACATTTACGGACCACTACCATCAACTCTAGCTGGCAATCGCTGGATTATTGTTGCGATAGACCATCTGACACGCTATGCCGAAACAGCCGCGCTGCCGACTGCCACAGCCCGTGACGTTGGAACGTTTCTGTTGCAACGTTTCATTCTGCGTCATGGTGCCCCTCGCGAGCTCTTAAGTGACAGAGGCCGTGCCTTTCTTTCTGACGCCTTGAAGGCATTACTCAACGAATGCCGAATCGTGCACCGCACAAGTACAGCGTATCACCCTCAAACAAATGGCATGACGGAGCGCTTCAACCGTACTCTTGGCAGTATGCTGTCGATGTACGTCGCCTCTGATCATTCAAATTGGGACCAAGTTCTCCCGTTCGTCACCTACGCGTATAATACTGCCGTACAAGCTACTACTGGGTTTTCGCCATACTTTCTTTTGTACGGACGAGAACCTTCAAATACAGTAGACACTATTCTTCCATATAAACCTTATGAGTCCGAAAGTACAACTCTGTCCGAAGCTGCCCGACATGCTGAAGAATGCCGCCAGCTTGCCCGCTCTTTTTCTACCGAGGACCAGTGGCAGCAGCAATCCCGCCAGACTGGGGACCGTTCGGCTCCAAACTTTCCACCTGGTTCATTAGTATGGCTTCGGGCACCTGCTACCGCGCCTGGCCGCTCCGCAAAACTTCTTCCCAAATACATCGGGCCATACCGCGTTGTAGAGCGAACGTCACTCGTCAACTATATCGTGGAGCCCATCATCCCATCCACAGACCTACGCTACCGCGGCCGCGACACTGTCCACGTCTCTCGTCTCAAGCCATATTACGACCCATTAGTCGTTTCTTCTCCCTAATCCGCCAGGATGGCGTCTTTTTGTGCGGAGGGCGATTGTAGTGAAGAAGAAGAGCTTCAGCGGCATTTCTCGGCGCATCAGGGGCATCGCCATCAGCATAAGCTCGTGCTTGCTGCGCTTGGCCGGACGCTGCTGACTGCTTCGCTTTCTGCGTTCTGCGCTGCAAATAAACCCCGTTACATTATTATTATTATTATTATTATTATTATTATTATTATTATTATTATTATTATTATTATTATTATTATTATTATTATTATTATTATTATTATTATTATTATTAAAATTGCTCCGCTCAGTATTCACACTTACCTACTAAAACACTCATGCAATACGACCTCGCACAGTGATATGGAGCAACAAAATCGTCCTGACCGATTATCTCTGGATTACCCTATAGGCTAAAGTACGCGTTTATGCCACCATTAGTCTGAGTGTGGTCGAAAGCGAAACAACGCCAGCGCTGCTGCCACTAAGACCACCACTTTCCATATTGCGCTTCCAGCACGTGCTCCTACGGCATCACCGGTATTTGAGTCCATTACGAGCAAAGCCGTGCGATTGAGAGAGAATATACGATCCCGCTATCTCATTCGCGAACCGCGAGCCATTTAGTGGCGGGGCCACAACTGATTGGGCTGCCTCAAGTTCCGCGAAGCCAAAGCACTTGAAAAGACGATATCGAAACCGCGAAACATGGCGAAGTTTATGAACCCCTCCCGCAGTCACACGAAGCAATGGCAGCAGCAGGCGGAGTGGGTATGCATTGCCGCTGCGGGGCTGCTATCACAACAAGTACATTAGGCACGCGTTGCATTTTTAGATGCGGAGCATCTAATACTCGAGGCTTGTAGTGCGGCGCCGTCCGCAAGCTTCCTCCTCCTTCTTCCACCATCTGTGCATCCCTTCCTCCTCTACACACCGCGCGCGCTTCACTCCTCCACCATCTGTGCACCCTTCCTCCTCTACACACCGCGTGCGCTTCTCCTCTTCACGAACATTCGCTAGCTGTATAATGTAGCGCGCATGCGCCGTCACGCTTCGAGAACATCGGCAGATGACGCGCGCGCATGCGCCGTTGCGCTTCTCCCCCTTCTCGAACATTCGACAGCTGACAGTGCATGCGCCGTCGCGCTGTATATATACTCAAGGTCGGCGCTCGCTCGCTCAGTTACCGCTCGTCGGTTGGTTTGTACGGCGCGTCGACGTCCAAGGTCGCGGTGAAATGAATTCCAACGAATCCACAAACACAATGATCGACGTCCCTTCGACCAGCGCCGCCCTTTCGCATACGTGTGTACGTGTTCACTCATTTAACACCCCCTCCTACAACCACGTTAACCAATTTAGCCATCGACCCAAGTAAGTCGCAATTTAACACCCCATTTCACAACCACGTTAACCAATTTAGCCATCGACCCAAGTAAGTCGCACTTTAACACCCCGTTAACCAATTATATGCTCCGCATCCTCCTCAGTGTTCCCCCGAGGGAAGCTGCGGGCAATCTTTTTCATAAGTACCAAGGATATCGTGGAGGGCGCGAACGCACTATCAGCGACAGAAAGCTGCAAGTTGAACGCTCTCGTAGTGTACCCGCCGAAATGTCTGTCGAGTGGCCACCGGTCAGATTTTGCCGCCGGTCGCTTTCTAATAAATGACTATGTCATGTGGAGGCGCAGCGCATAGTGGCGCTAATTAATCGATATAGATCTGACGCAATATGAATACAGCTTACAGCCTCGTCTCCGTGCGAAAATAGACCGATGCCTACATGAACCAAATGAAAGTCGAAGCTATAGAGGACACATTGTGATGTGACCTGCTCAAGGGACGAAAAATTTGGATGTAAGGCGAGTATGTTTTAGTGACAACGCGAGCGCTTGGCATACGCAAATGATTTTATTCCAACAAACTATTCGGCCTATACTGACGGTAACAACCTGATCTTGCCCGTTGTGACAGAAGCGCGAACAACGGGATGAAAAACATACATGACACAGTGTTTTGTCCTGTATGTTCGTCAACCAACCGCTCCACCAAACAAAGCCTGAGCTTTTCAGTTAAAATTAAATACAATGGGACACACAAAGAGAGAAATATTGGTGTAAATGTTATAGCAATCGAAACAATTGTTAAACAATTTTGAACTTTATACTTTGCTCCACCTCGGTTATTGGAAGACATGGCAATGATTCTCGCTAAAGAACACGGTGATATTTTTTAAAACGATCGAGAGAAAGACCGTATGGCCACCGTAGACAAGAAGAAAACATGGTGGCCAAACTCACATTCATGTAATATCTACATTGTAAGGAGGGAGTCCTCGGATCCCCTATTTTGGCGAGAGATACTGAAGATGTCCCTGACTATAAGCACCGCATTCATCTCGCCGTGATGTTGAGCCTGTGGCCTGTCCATCAAAATGAATAACCGACATCTACCATCTTACGGCTTACACAAGGTACGTTCGAACACTGTGTGCTGTCGGCGGGTTCGTGCTTTATGTGCCGTCGCTCACCGCAAGGGTTACATGGCATGATGTCTGTTCCCCGCTTGCGAAGTTTTGTGCGCTACGCTGGTGGTGGGTTGGGCTTGCACTTTGTCATTTGTGTACAAGAATATATGCAGTGAAACTGTATGTGATGAGTACGCCTGTTCCAGTCAGTAAGAACCAAAAGCCACGCAGTCCACGAAAATACACCGTGTTTTTTTTAACAACCAGACTCCTCGCCTTAAAACAAGTTCGTAAGTCTTTCAGAAGCTCTGTTATCTTTTATAATTTCTCATCAGTAGCCCGCCTGAAATACATCTTCAACATGACACAACTCACATGACTGTCGAACGCTAGAGGAAGTAATTTACTTTTTGTCATGACATTGTATAATGTAAAAACGGTTACACCTGCAGTAGAAACTGCGACATTTTGGATTACAGCCAAAGCACTTACGTAAAGGGTTTCGTCGACTAATCCGTAGTGAACTTACAGTGCTATTCATGTCAACGACAAAAATCGGACGCAGTAGTGGTGCGACACTGCGAGCATTACCTACAGACAAATGTGTCACGTGTGCTATCAGTAAAAACCATTGCCTTCGGAGCAACAATATCACCGATATCTTGAGAGTTCATCCAAACTCGGACCAGCCCAGTAACGACGCTGAAAGCAGTATTCACGTTTAAGCGTGCATTGAAGTTCTGAGCAGCCTCAAACAAGTGACGAGGTTAGTACCACCAATATAAAAGCCAACAAGCAACATTGAATTCGTCGCCGATTCAACATCCTCACTGGAACTCATTCACTTAGACCAATACCAATTTCACTCGAAGTGAAAGGGCTGTTTCTGTGTGGTCGTTTCTGGGTCCTGTAAAATCAAAGCTGATACGATAGTGTTTGTCCGATGCAGCAAGCGGTCGTGCCACATTGACGCCGGCTTGAACCGAGGCTGCGATTACAAGGACATCATGGACGCCGTGGAGGAGAACAAGTTCTGGAAGTCCAGGGACTCGCCCGGCCGAAGGAGGCGGTACATTTCATTTTTCCTATATATTATCAATTCCATTTACACGGCGTGCATTTCACATTAGGACTAGAGCGTCGCCTTGAAATATATAATAATACAGCAAGTGAGGAACTATAATTTATTTTATTTTTACCATTTGGTTCGTTGAAAACATCTCAGGCTGTGCTTTTAACGGTTGGTGTGTTGTTTTTATTTATGCGCATATCATCCCTGCTTTTGTATGCATGCTGTCACTCTGTTTGCATTTAAACATACTTGGCAGTAAATCTTAAATATTTAACGATAACGACCAGTGCAGTTCCGCTAAATGACGACTCTGTCACTGGATGTGTAGCTAAAAGACCCTATAGATTTTAAAGCACCTCAAGTTGAACTATACTGCAATGACCTTCGAAACACGACGTCATTAAAGGTAAACTGTGTTCAACATGTGTAAAGTTCCTTTCGTCACAAATCTCTGCCTACATAGTAGGCATGTGACAACATAGCAGAATAAGTTCCCCTAGCAAAGCAGGCTACAAAGCTTATTAGTTCAGTTTCAGTTTCAGTTTCTTTCGGACATAGTTACATGACATGAAATATGTCCACGAGGCAAGGCAAAAGGAGACTCGTATGTCTCCTGACGAGGCCTTCACCCCGGACTTACACGTCGGACAGCCAGGAGCAAAATCAGAGGAAATAAGTACAATGCTCATTGCACAACTTATATAAACAAAAAACGAACAGTAAAAAAACACATTCGGACAAAAATTATACAAAGTTTACATTGTTCAGGTTTAACAGTTTTATAAAGTTACATAAATATACAAAATTACATATTTTCGTGTTGAAAGCAAAATAATTGTAATTTCAAGGAGGCAGGAAAAGTAGCTTTACTTGTTTTTTTTTTAAACGAGACATACTTGAGTTCTGATTAGCCAATTCGATTAGGGATGGGTATGCATTCAGAAATGAAATAATCTGATAATCTATAGTTTTAGTACCATAATTAGTTCTTGGTCTTGATCCCGTCAATGAAATAGTGCGAAGGTCATATGCCACTTGTCTATTTAGATATTTGCTTGAGAACATGGTGCGATCACGTTTGAATTCGCGGAAAATTATTGCTGCCAAAGAAAGCTGATATAACTCTGAGAATGATGGTACGTTCAGACTTTTATACAGAGAGTCAGTTGACGGGGGAGGATTAGCATAATATATTTCGCTTCACGTACTGAAAAAAATGTGGTCATTCTTATTCTGTTTTATTTTTTATGTTTTTGTTGTTCTTTATAGAGGAGGGTGTTCATACTTTATATATGTATGTATGTATGTATGTATGTATGTATGTATGTATGTATGTATGTATGTATGTATGTATGTATGTATGTATGTATGTATGTATGTATGTATGTACACGCAAAACGGAAGAACTTTTGGTCCAGCTCTTTCCAGCTGCGCCAGTATACGCCAAAACTAAAACTTACGTCATGAATGCCAAAACAGATCAGTAGCCTGTTGCGCTATTACTTTACCGTGCAGACAATGAAGTGAGGATTTTTCTCTTTGATTAGTTGCCGTTTGTGGTACCAGAGCAGAAATAAAAGTATTGAAGCCATTGTGGGAACAGGGAGCACATGTCTCGAATCTAAAACATGTATACGGACACCCTTTCGGTTGTTTGGGCTTCTTTTTATTGGACAGTTTTACAACAAGTTCTGCCTGTTGCAAATGAGTTTTGCGGAATTCTCGCAAGGTAGCGGAGGGGTTAGGAAAGAGATAACCGACAACCAGCCGTCTTCAGCACAAAAACACAAGGACATCCACACGGATTTCTCAATAAGGAAAGCTTTTGGCTGAAGAAAACGTCCTGATACAGAGATAATACCCTGGACTATCACCTTTGCGAGGTAGTCACTCTCCATGAGCCAACCATGTCTGTGTCTGTGTGCTTCAAAATGTTGGCTAATCTACCCTCAAGCCGCCAATCGCTAGAGTCCTGATAAGCTCAATCAATAGAGTGACCGCCCCGTAAAGGCGTTGGTCCCGGGTTCGATCACCGGACCACAACAAAGTTCAACCAGAAGGTTTTCTTTCTGAGAAATCCACACGCGCGCCGTTTGTGCTTCAGATGCGGGATTGTGAATTTCCTATCTTCGAAACTCTGCCTCTACAGCGCGCATTGAGCAAGTTAATTAAGTATATATCTCACCCTGCCCCCCCCCTTTTTCTTTTCTACCCACATCTACGCAGATCTATTGAAGATAAGGCGACCAAGGCGGCGACCTCAAGCCAGGCCACGCAGGACGCGGTCGTCAGGAGCGTCCAACAAGCAGCAAACTAGACGTTGGCCAGCCGCCTTAGCCCTTCCCGCGCCTCCATACGTTTCCCGTTTTGCTCGCCAGGCCACCTTTTCCCATTTCTATATATATATATATATATATATATATATATATATATATATATATATATATACGTACACACAATACGGCCCCTGCTGCCCTGCCCTTCCAAGGAGCGCCGCCACTCACCTATTCTCATCCTGACTGCAACGACCACTCCACCTCACCCGCAACTCCAAGGTCCCCCCCCCCCCTTGTCATCGACAGTAGCAGCATAATCTCTTTTGTTCCCGTTCACTTTTTGTACAGAACACTCCACCCTGCAGATCTGCTCCACGTAACCGCATGGTAAGTACAACGATAGCTGTCAAACGCTTTTGTAACGCCAAAAGCCGTTTTATTGAATTATATATCTTCAACATGCTTCGTTATAGAGGTTATCTTGTCACGCACAGTAGCGTTTACGATATATCCGGTACACAACGAATCCTCCGTTGTGCAGGTCATTTAGTTGTAGAGGCGTTCGCTATAGAGGCATTTGAAGAGCAATTCGTGTGTCTGCCGCTGTAGAGGTTAGATAAGGTTCTGATAATGACCTTCATGGTCATTACGCAGTTGTAATTTGAGGTACTCTCATCCATCGATTCCGTGACAAACATACGCTATAAAAGGCGTAGAGAAATTAGCGTATTGTTATGTAACTCCAAAACCGCGGCGAAGTGTATTTCCAGCAGCAAAACTTTTGACTCGGACGTGTTGGTTCAACATTTATCCACAAGCACAGAGCGACCGAGGCAGGACACGAAGAAACACAAAACAGCGCTTGTAGCGCAGCGTCGTGTTTCTGCGTGACTTGCCCTAGTCCCGCTGAGCTCTTTAATAAACATATGTGTATCGTATATGAATGCGCCGCTGCAGCTGTGACAAGCATGGAGGGCACGAAGCGACACATGATTCAGACGTATTCCAGCTATGACGCAGCTGGGATCACAGCTTCGAAGTCTACTTTATTAAATGTTGTGCTCTCAAGTTCCAAAACTTCTACATGGATAAACATGAGAGAGGCCTTAATTAAGGGCTCCGAAATTTCGATTTCCCAGCGTTCTTTAACGTCCACCCAAATCAAACACCTCCGTGGAAATGCGCCTGCCACGGCCGGGATCTGGCCTCTCGACCTTCGTTCGGGTCGGCAATCAAGCATCGAAATTATGCCTAACGGACAAACTGCAGCTTCCGTGGGAGAAACGCCCTTCTCCCACTAAAGCCCACCAAGCTTTATTTTCACTTCATTTCGCACTAAGTTTATATTTAGTGACGAGCCCGCAGTTTAAAAACGAACAATTGTGAGTAAAACTTGTGGGACCTTAAGCTATGTAAAGCCTATCGCGTTAAAATAAATATAAGTCATCAAAAGTGCCCCCCCCCCCCCCCGTGATGCTACAAGGCATGTGATTTCTGTAGCGCTTGTTGTAAGTACAGATTGCGGGGTAGTGCAACACCACATGTATATTATTTGTGCGTGCATCTCGTTTCAGTTCGATGTGCTCCGAGACCACCGCCGCAGTCGCCTCCTGGACCACGGTCCCAGCAAGGCCCCATGGTCCCCTCGCGCGCTCAGAGGCCCGCTTCAACTCCCACGTGGGGGCTCTGTGTTCGATACGTCCTCCGTCTATGCGTGGCCACAACATGTACTACTTAATATAGTTTACCTTGTAAACAATAAAGTGTCTATTTTCCCCCATGGTCTTTTCCTGGCTCCGGGCTGAATCTGCTGTAAGCCGGCCGACGCGGGGCAAGAAGTTCGACAGAGAAAGAAAGAACGTCCGTATATTAAAGGGCTTGATACCTTTAGAACATAGAAAGAGATGATGATAGAGATTACAAGAGCGGCTTGGTGGACGACTCGGTGCATCATCGTGTTGTTGAACATTATCAAACCGCAAAGAAGAAGAAAAACGGAGAAAAAATAAAAACAATTACATAATGATAGGGAGGACGTCGTATGAGCACTTTTATTTGGCATAAGAAATGGCTATGCTTCCTCGGTTTTAAAAAAATGTGTTTTTAGAAGATGCGACTACCTTGTAGTAAGGTGTAACGCTGTTACGGATGCTCTCAAATATGTTGGCGGCTCCATGGCAGCACCCTTCCAGTCACTTTGTTTCTAGGCGTTCAATATAAGTAGAAGCCGTTCAGATGCGAAGTGCTAAGAGATTATCCGGAAGGGAAAATATGGTACACTATACCCCACACTGTAGGGTACAAGTTGGACGATAAGAACTAAGGTATCGGTAGAGAAAAGAAGGTGCACGGAGAAGTAAGGAAAGTGTACCAGGCTGAGTGCGGTTGGCTGCTCCGCAGTGGAATAAAGGTGAAAGTGACTGAATTAGTACTAGACGGAGGAGAGAGATGAGCGCTCTTCACAGACACACGCGCGCAAATGAGTGTTCGCAGTCGGTCAAGGCTGGCGCATCTCAAGATGCGTAGAAACACTTTCGTGCCGTTTCACGAGACCACACTTCAAAGACTTAGTGAGATTAAATGGTGTTGAATCGAAGGGCCATAGGCGTTCCTCTTGATGTCAGTACCTGCGTCATGAAACATTTGAGGACTGAATAACCTGCGCGTATCTTTTTTTCAGCCGTGCAATATGACCCACTGAGGCAAAGCTTCTTTAATTTATTTAACAGATAACGATACACTGTGCCTTGGTATTGTCGCCTCTTGACGGTCAACATTTTCGTACTTTTCGTTATACAAGAGGAACGGCCACCCTTTTACGTGACGGTTTTCTTGAGAGAGAAATTTATTGCGTATTGTTCTTTTAACAGCATATCCGGCTATAGTCAGTTTAAATAAACCGACAAATTATGGCAAGCCGTTCACGTTTTACCACGAATCTCTCTTCTTCGCAACCACGTCGGCTACAGCACCGTACAGTCAGAATGCATTCAAACCAGTATCGAATCCAAACCACAAAGTAATAAAAGCAGCCGCCAACTGAGACACTAAGGTATTGGGTAGAATAGCGACAGCATGTTCATCAGACACAGTTACGTATATCGGTGTAAACGTACATCGTTTGATTCATGTGTATGCTCCTCTATGTGATACCCCCTCTACCGCCTTTGGGGGTATTATAAAATAAAATTTAAAAAGAAATAAAGAAAGAAATGCTGCAGCTTCGACAAGAACAGCCACAGTGTTATATATTTCAATCCTTTCAAGTGGCACCGTGAGCATTGCATCGGAATCGACAAATCTTAAAAAATCCCTAACAAGCCATCGGTCGAGCGAGTCGCTAGATCTCGCACACATGTTTACAGCAAGTGCCAAGCGTACTCATTTCCGCACGTCCTGTCGGCTGGGCGTGCGCAGGGACTGCTGGTTTGATGACGTAAAGATTGGCAAACGCATGCGCGAAGCCCGCTATATCGACCTCTCGTCAATTCCCACAGAGCTTGCGCCACGAAAGGTGGCTGCAACCTATAGCTGCGCTTGTATGCATTGCGCAGGTTTTTTTTTTTTTTTTGTACGACATTCCTTTATTGAAAATCTACTTGCCGACCTACTTCTGCGTCCAATCAGTATGGCTACTACATCAGTACCAGCCATGACGTGCAGACTCGGCCACATTTAGGGGAAACACCTCGTTAATATACAAGAGCTCATAACAGCTGATGTTTGAAAAAAAAATTTTTGAAAGCTTATCTTTTTTTGTGTGAACAATTACTGCAGGCGTCATAATGAGCCTTGCGGTTACACGCTAATGCCTGTCAATGCCAAGGTATTCCTTGTGGCACTGACCCGCCGCGGTGGTCTAGTGGCTAAGGCACTCGGCTGCTGACCCGCAGGGCGCGGGTTCAAATCCCGGCTGCGGCGGCTGCATTTCCGATGGAGGCGGAAATGTTGTAGGCCCGTGTGCTCAGATTTGGGTGCACGTTAAAGAACCCCAGGTGGTCTAAATTTCCGGAGCCCTCCACTACGGCGTCTCTCATAATCATATAGTGGTTTTGGGACGTTAAACCCCACATATCATCATCATCATCATCATTCCTTGTGGCACTCGCCAATCAATTCCAACGCTTTGGGGACTGAGAACAACTTCAGTGTACTCATAGTTCATGGTCTGCATATTAAGGTCGTCCAAGGAACCGCACTACACAGTCGATCAACATACACGATGACAGCGCATAGTATAGTTGGTACATTTGGACAAGCTTTCCACAGTTCAGTGCATCATTCATTGTAGCAACAACACGAGTGATACCAGGGGAGGCAGCGGAGGCTATGCAACAACCGGAAACGATGCCATGTATGGCGGGGCAGAACATCGAAGAGGCAGAATGCGGCATGCCACGCCACTTCTTGGCTCGCTTACCTCTTTTCCGCGTGGCTCACTGTGACGTCGTAGCTCCGGAACTTATCGTGTCACCGCTCTCGCTTTGAAGCACAAGGCAGCTGGCACCTAACTATTCTGGAAGTTGACGGCAGCGCAAAAGCATATTGCTGTAGGCAGGGTTTCAGGTTCTCTGTTCCGGTGGTGCTTGATCGTCTAGGCTTTTTTCGAAGTTTCGGGAAGATTGGAGGCAAACGATGCACATTCACCAGCCGCGACATCCCAGATTGCCGAGTATAAAAAGAAAGTTTCCAATGGCCGAAAATTCCGCAGCGCGCGTTCGGCATGACTTGGGGCTATATAGGGTGCCTCGATGTGAATGCCCCCGCAACGGAGGAGCGGGCATCGAGGCACTGTATACTTAGGGCACTGGGGGCCTCTAAACCACACCGAGTTCAAAAGCGAGACCGGATAGTTTCCTTCTCGCCTTCGCTACCATTCTCTCCGCTAGTTTCTTCATAACGCTCGCGGAATATCATTTTTCGAATGCACGACGCTATATCCACTTGCGCAGTCGCAAACGCAGAAAACGAAGGGAAATAGGTTTATAGCGCGCGCGCCGGTCATGTTAGACAAGACAGAACGGGCATGGCAACGCAGTTATACAGGAGACGATTTACAACGCATATCTCTCGTATATTGACCAAACGAGAGCTTATTTCACCCTGAGGTCACGTGAACAAGCAGCTGACGTAACGAATTGTGCCGCAAAGACTGGAAATGACGGGAGAAAATAACGCGGTCGTTCTTCGCATTAACAGAGGTAGTCTATGGGGCCCTTTAATTTAGTAAGCACAGGTCGATTGCTTTTGAAATGTCACTTTTTCTTTCCCCTCTAGTTTTGGCCGGAGTTGAAACGCACGACCTTTCTAGCTTGGGAATAGCGCATTCCAACACAATCAGCTCATACCTTCATGCCGTGGCGAAGGACGAGGCTCGCGGTTGCCCGCTATATGTTACGTGACGCGCACAGCCAGTTGAATCAGACAGTAGGAAAAAAAACGTCCTGGAAGAAATACCCCCGAAAGTCCTCGGGACATACGTCCCTTTGGAAATCGCTTTCAGAAAGAAAAAGTATACTTACGAGAAAAATTCGCGGAAGGATGAATTCTGTGCTAACTCATAGCGCTGCACCAGTATACCGAAGCTTAGGAACCCTGTAACGGGTCGTCCCATTCAGTACCTTAATAATCATCACCGATTGTCGTCCAATGTAAGCATCTTTTGCTCAAACAATATTCGACTCTTGGCATAATTTCAGGCCATCCTCTGTTCCAAAAAGAACCAAGTTGAAAGCAAATCGTGCCTGTCGTACCAGCAGAGTAGCGCTCTTCGCTATAGGTTCTGAAAACTCTGCAGCATGGCGATGAACCAGTGTTGCGGAGTTGCCACTACGGAATTGGAATGATTCCGGAATCAACCCACATTTTCACTACACCGGAACGGAATGGAGACAACGCTTGGAGGAATGAAATGGGAATAGAATTAAGCGCATTTTGCGTGGAATGGATTGACAATGGAGTTACATCTTTTTGCGAAAATAAGCGCATCTTCTATTACGCACTCTTTTCTAAATATGAAACATTAGTCATTCAGAGCCTCAAGCTTTGCAATCAAGTATTATTTTTTTTCAAATGGCCCGGCTTATCACAATTATAAACAGCGCGCCTACTACAAATCTGCCCTTATATATACAAGTGTTTCTCACAAAAATCACCAATTAACAAATATCAATCATGAGCGCTACGCGTCTTCAATTATATCAGTATTGTTCTGAACCAGCATGTCATATTATTTTTTTCAGATCCACCAAGCTTGGAAATTGACAAAAATTGCTTAATAAAGTTATTGAACAGTCACTCAAGCAAAAAAATCAATACTATACTTCTCGCGCTTAACCAGAGATAATGAAAATTTGGATCTGCGGTACGGTAACTGCACTGCTTAATCTTTTCCTAGCCTGTATTTTAAGTGCAAGAAATTTTTAAAAAATACCATGTGATTTCTGCCTAACGCACGACGTTTTCAGTGCCCTCACATGTAAATTCAAGGAACTATAGACTGCTCACGCACGAAGGTCGTTACAACAGACTATTGGTGAGCATACGATAGATGTTAAGAGATAGGTGGATGTTACGAATGTTTTTTTTTTCTTTTTAGGTAATGAAAAAGCAACCGCTACGTGCGAATGCGATACGAAACCGAAGGCAGCATTCTATGCAGCGCCACTATTTTTTTTTCGGGCTATTGATATACGTTACTCAGGGGTACACGGTAACATGTTCATTGTTCACCTGAACATTTTAAAAAAATAAATGACGGCGCTGCGTCAAACGCTGCGTGTGGTCTCGTATCGCACACATTCACACGTGGCGGTTGCTTTTTCGTTGAAGTTATTTTTTTAACGGTATCCTCATATCCTGACCGTCCATTGTAGTAAACGATAATATGTTCAAGCTACCATCGTGTTTGAGCAGTCCTTACTAATTTCTGAAACTTACATTTGATTGATTTGTGGGGTTTAACGTCCCGAAACCACCATATGATTATGAGAGACGCCGTAGCGGAGGTCTCCGGAAAATTTTCGACCACATGGGGTTCTTTAACGGGCGCCCAAATCTGAGCAAGTAGGCCTACAGCATTTTCGCCGTCGAAAATGCAGCTGCCGCAGCCGGGATCCGATCCCGCGACCTGCGGGTCAGCAGCCGAGTACCTTTGCCACTAAAACCACCGCGGCGGGGCAAAGAAACTTACATCTGAGAGCACTAAAACGCCGTGCGTAAGGCGGAAATTGCGTGGCATTTGATTTTTTTTTTAATTTCGCGCACCTTAAACAAACGCTGAAAAAAAAATTAAGCAGCGCAGTTATCTTACCACAGATTGAAAATATGAGTATCTCTGGTTAAGCGCTACAAGTACAGTATTGAAGATTTTTCTTCATAGTCACTATTTAATAAGTTCACTAAGCAATTTTTCTTTATTTTTGAGCTAGGAGGATCGGAAAAAATATTCTGGCGTGCTCTATATGGCTCAGAACAACACTGCGCTAATTGGAGAGATGCAGCGCTCGTGCATAATTATTTATTACTTGGTATTTTGTACCGAAACACCCCAAACTGTGTTGCTCCCAAGTTTGAATCTATTCTTCTCGTAACCTCGTAACCACCTACAGCCACTGTTCTATGGCGTTAGTATCCATTGTGCGAAACAACAATGGCGGCATACCCCCCCCCCCCCTCCCCTAGCGTTTTAGTTAGCCAGGACCAAGGGTAGGCGTGGTGTAAAAGTCTGAACGATCTGCCTATTAGTAAAAGAGGAACATAAGCATATGTTCGCGTACAAACACATGCGTTATTTCAGCAGAAGGGAGAAACAAATTATCCCATGCGCGTTGGTTCCCACTGATACGCCACACACAAGTGACAAGTACCTTATGCACAGCATGACGTTCATCTCACGAGTAGTTTAGTACTTGACACAGGTAAATCACCTTTGATAAAAGGAAGGCATTGCATACCTGCGCACATGTGAATGCATATAATGTTCCCCTCACTCCTTTCATGCTTGTGACTGGTGGCGACTGTTCCGTATTCGAAGCAAAGGCACAAGGTGCCAGAGCGGGGCCCACTTCCAACTAATGCGAGTAGATTCAGGTGTTTTTGTTACGCATTAAGCAAATCTTATACCCTCTCCATCACTCCAGACGCGTGGCAAAACTGCTTAGTCTTCTTGAACACTGCCGCATTTTTGGTGAAGGCGAAAATGCTTGAAGGTCGTGTGCTTAAATTTAAGTTCACGTACTACACCATGAAATTCTCAGTGCGAATGGGCGACCATAAGTGACCAAAACGTACCTATAACCAGCCCGTCGCAGAACCAGCGACGTTCAGTCTAGGCACGCTCCAGACGCATGTCGATCGCCTGCACCCTCCTTCCTGTGTCTTGCTTCTGCGGCTCGAAATGAGGATTCTTGAAGCGGCATCGCAATAAAAAGCAGCGCTAGTTTTATGAAAGGAAGGTAAAATCAACCCTTTTAATCGAGTGCAACCCCTGAGCTCAGAACATGGCACTCTTCTGACTTCGCTTGTTGATCAGGCTGTCGTTTTTTTTTTTTTTTCGCCAGCGCACTTCATACTACACAGCCTGCAAACTTCGAAGTGCAGTAAGTTTCTAGCACATTCGGATCTCTCGCAGAGGCATCGCAATTATAAGTGCTCGAATTTGAGTGGCGCAAATCTTCAGCAAAAAAAAAAAAAAAGCCCATTTGGGAATTATACGCCCAAGCATTGACTGTGCCTCTCGTACACCTTGGCCCGACATTCCCAAATGAACGCGAAGGTATATACACACGCTTTTTTTTTTTTCGCCACATGGAAGCTTCGTTAAGTCTAGTACACTGTACCAACAGCGTGGCGGCCTTTTTGACGATAGATGGATGGATGAATGGATATGGCTCTACCCTTTAGATCGGGCGGCGGATAGCGCCACTAAGCCGTAATACTTAATGAACCAAAAACTAGATTTGATGTTTTCCCTTAAATAGTGAGGTTGAGGATTCGTAATTTGCAGTGAAAGGTTTAATTTTCACTCGTGCCTGAACCTTAGTCACCAATCAGATAACCTCCTTCTAGTTAATTCTACCCGCTTAAAGTCTATTTTGCCCTCCCTGTCCCTAAACCCCAGAGCTTTGAAAAACTCTGCGCCATCATCCTGAACTATAGAGTGAAGCCCTTTACAGAACATTATCAAGTGTTCGGCAGTTTCTTCTTCCTCTCCACACGCACTGCATACTGTGTTTACCCCTTTGTATTTGGCCCGATATGTCTTGGTTCGCAATACTCCCGTCCGGGCCTCAAACAGTAAAGAACAACCCCGAGTATTATCATAGATCTTTTTCTTGGCAATTTCCTGCTTAAAAGTTCGATAACCATACGAAGGAGCGCTGCGGTGTGGAGAGAAGTAGAAATACTGTATATGCTATAATGCTACATTTCCGTAGGGAGCATATAGAAAAGAGCAGGCGACGCGTATACCTCTGAAAACGCTCTCTCCGGCCGCAGAAAAAAAAAACCTGCTGCGCGCCCACCATCTTGGAGGCCATAATACAGCAGTACACGCTAGCTACAAGCCAGCACTCGCAGCTGCCACGAAACACATCTACAGAGGGCGCAGCCTACACAAGTATTTCATGATGTCTCGAGCACCACCTTCATTACCAAGCTCTATAACAGCTATAATGCGACAAGACCAATCATGGCGGGCGTAACGGCGGGACGTTCGCAGTCGTTTCAATGTTCACTGCAAGTTCTCCGTAAGTTCCCCCTGAAAAGATACGCTTCCCACGCTTCGAACAAAATAAACGGCCCTCCGAGTGACAATGAAAGTTGGAAGGTACTACACGCATCTCTTTTTGCCCACTAGTGAAAATTCGTAAGTCGTTTTTTTCTGCAGGTATATATCAGCACTACAGACGACCCTCTCCTGCTTTACATCACGGATACTGACATGTTGGTTGTCAACCAGGGATCTTACAGCCATGTAAGTCACTTGGGTCCCAAAGGACTTTCCCGTGAACCTTTACGTGATGACCCTATTGTCTGCCTATAATATCGGGGATTGCACGGTCAGCGGAATGTGCATGTGACGAAAAAATTAGACACCTGCCCCGGTTCTCTCTCATTAGCATTGTTTTCCCGTCACGTTTATCGGCCGCAGCACTAAGAAACTGCCGTGGTATTACGAGGGTAGAATGTACGAGGAGTGTTGAGTGGCGTGACCGCGCCTCGCTGCCTGATCCCTTCTGCTTTGCCTATAGCGGCGGCGCTGCAGTCGAATACTACTGAAAGAGCCGCGTGTAGGGACTGCTATGCGCTTCGGTTCCTCTGTCGCGCTTTCTTGATGCAGATTTCTTCCTACCTGCCCATCGTTCATGTTACCATAGCCCTTGAAGTATGACACGCCAATCTACTGAACTCGAGCTCCATAAAATCCGTTGCGAGAGCTCGAAAATAATTCAAAAAGGGCGTGGTTTATACTGATTTTTTTGTCGTTACTCTTTCTTCGTTGGTTAGGCGTCTAGAATATTCAGAATAACTGAGCCGATTTATTGGAAGTTAGCTGTGCTCAGAAAGTTGTGAGAATTAAAAAAAAAATAACTTTCAAACGCATGCAGAACCAGGAGGCCGTTAGTAGAGAGGGGAGAAAAAGGAAATCTGAACCCCCTACACGACGAAATTTTGTCGTAATTTAACTTTTCAGGGTATACTAAAATATTTATACGCATTCACAGCGACCACCAATTGCCAAAGTTAGTTGTTGTACTGCCCCCCCCCCCCCTCAAAAAAAAATTCTGGGTAGCCTTGCACTGAACGTTTACAGTTGGCAAAGCTGAATATAGCCCATCTCTGCACAAATGTGCACTGTAAATTTCACCTTTTCGACAGTATGGCGTCTAAAAACTAGTTCAAGTCTAACGTAGCTGGAAGTCGGACGAAAATTGCACCTAAAAATAGTAGCTGTGCTAAGAGGCATTGCATGAATATTGTTAATGGGGTGGTGACGTGTGTGTGTAACACACACACATATGTATGTGTGTGTTTACTGTGTACATACACAAGTTCCTCAAAACAAGATGCATCACTGCCTGCCTACACTTTTGACACTTAATCATAGAACTACACTTATAATTTTGTAATGGCATTTTGCCAATAGAATGTTTGGGAAGCAGCACAATTTTAGCTGTCGATACAAAATGAGATCTGCATGGTTACAATTAATTCACACAGACTAACAGACAGGCTATATATACAATTGGCACTTTTTAATATATTTGTGTGTTGTTTTTATTATGTTTAATATGTAATAGCCTTTCAGAAAGCAATAATTGTTATCTTCCACAAAACTGGCATGATAAAACTGAGTTGTCACTGATATAAATGTTGTGACGTTACTTATACTCGAGTTTCTCGTGAAACAATCGAGCGCATGTAGGCTCATATGAAAAACACTGTGCTCTGGATATCGTAGAGACAGCCGACAAAACGAGCGTATGATTTAATTGCAGTTTCGGTAGTTCTCTTTTTGTAGTTTGTCAGTAGCCACTTATGATGTAACGCAGCTCAAAGCGCTGCTTTAGTGAGAAGCTAGGTGGATCCGTGCAAATTCCGCTTGACTTTTTTTTTTTTTGTGGGTCGGCAGGTTCTTGAAACAGTGAATGTATCGACGCAATTTCGGCGTGCCTGCATATTCACTTGTGCACCATGGTGCGTAGCAGGTGCGTCCACTGCCCAGAAATGCATTGAATGCGCTAAAAACGAGCAATTACACGCTTTCGCAGGCTACGGCGTGCACGCTCCCAATGCAGACGCTCCCTAGATTTTCAGTACCATGGGACTACTGCGCCGCCGCTACTGTCGCCAGCCGAAGAATCAGCCGAGATGCAGTGCGGCCGCCTCGGTCATTCCACTGCCCCCTTTTACTACACTGTAACGAGGGTGTAGGATATCCCCGAAGTCCCTGAAAGCCATTTATATAGAGATTCAGGCCCAGTCTTGTGTCAGTGCTGCAGTGAAGAATGAAACAGAGTGCTTGATATGACAACATTTCATTTTGCCACACGCAACGGAAGAGGTGCCATGACAATGTAATTGGTTTTACTTACCACGCTTGAATTTTTTACAGAATTGACAATTTGTCACACCTTTACAAATTTATAATGTCACTACGTGACCACGCTAGCGCCACGATTTCCTAGATCACGGCTCAAGAAAGTCTGTGGCTAAACGTTACTTATATGGTAACCATACAAAAGAAACAGCTCAAAGATGGCAGTCCATGTCTTCGCACCCTTCAGTGCGCTGTGAGTGACAGATATGCTCCATTGTTTTGGACAGCCCAACTCTGCTTTCAACCAATGAACATACCTTGTCACATTATCTCCACCAGCAAAACTATGAGAACTCAAGTTCAGTTTTCACATGCACTGCACTAGTACATGCCTAACACACTATATACCCAGGTAAACCACCCTACCTTTTATTAGTCTTCTCGTTAGGATTGCACCTCTTCAAGAATGAAATGGTCCTACACAAGCAACGCAAAACTTTTCTTCTCTGCCTTCAGTCCCGGTTTTTGTTTTGTGGTCTACTTGTGAAGGTGGGAAGGTTTAAGCATCTCTGTTTCACATTCATTAGCAGCACTGCTTTACACACACAAATATGTTAATCTTCCACTCCTCCCCAGTGTAATCGTGGCTACACCCTTCTATTGTATCCTATTCCTTTCCAGGAGTGTGTATTTCTACTTAACTCAAAGGACTGGGTCCGTGGAGTCATGAAGGGCAACAGCATGCTCATCCTGTCTCGCTTTCAAGTAAGCAACTTTAATTTCGCAAGACTTGATCCTAAATAAAAATGTTGACTTTAACATGATGAAATGTGCTTCTAAACTATACCTTTGGTCATTTCTCAGTAATACATTGCCACAAGATAGACTGAATATTACGTTCAATTACATCGGTTTCACACAGACACTGTAGTGCCAAGACATTGGTGTGTCAACATTCATTTAAACTTTTTTTTCTTGTTTCATCTAATGCAACTCTGCTGCCTTTTGAAACTTATCAGGGTTAGTGTATTTTTCTCTTATGTAGTACATTCTGATTACAAATTTGGCACAAGTTTACCAAAACAGATGGAGTTTTTTCGCAACCTAGCTTCTGACAGATTACACTTAGAGTGGTTATTATTGGCATTAAGGTGGACTAATTTACAAGCATTATATATTTTCTCTACTATATCGCCTGCCCCTTTCTCCCAATACAGATGTAAAGGCTCACTCTCCAACACATTTTCAGCACACGCGAAATAAGAAAAAAAAGAACATGTGTAGGCAGAAAGAAAATGCATCAAATCTCAGCATTCCAACTAGCCCAGCAGACTACTTTACTTGTGCATTTGGATCTTGCAGGGCGACAATGAACGGAGGTTCAGAGTGGAGTTTGACGGGTATGCCGACAAGACTGCAGTAGAACAGTGCCAGATCTGCACAAAATTGCTGTCACAATACTTTACATTTCAAGAACCATGTGAACCTGTAAGCAAAAGACTGCTTTTGTGTCTCCTTTCAAACTAGGTGACATAAGGACATCTTGCATCGTGAAACAACTACTATAATTTATCACTATGCATTCTTTTCAACCTACTTGTACACCTGTTGTAAATGTGTTCTTGTGTCCCCGTACAGGCAAGAAGCACAGGAATCAACCCAAATGACTTCTTCAAGCAACAGTTTGAATCGCCCGAAGTTTTGCGCGAAATCGTCAAGGCCTGCCTACAAGATCCTTCATTCCCAAACTTTGTTAAGCAGGTAGACGACACCTTGCAAAGTCTGCTAAATACGCCGTAGGGTACCACATTACATGTACAAGAAATAACTGCAGACTGATGTTTGTTGGCTAGAATGTTCCAAATGTGAACAATATTTATGCGAAGTGCAATGTTTTCTTCTTCTGACAATTAAAAAAAAGCATAAGATACTACCATGCTGCTTAGATGCAATGTTTTGTACTTTATTATGATGTTTTTACAATGAGTTTATATGTACAAGCACGAATAAAAATTCATGTGAGTGAGACGTCAATGTCTTCTGTGATGGTTGCACTTGTCAGCTTGGCATGCCTCGTTTCTGTTCTTTTTTAATCTTCTCCCACTTTTGAAGGAGCGTTGGGATGTTTTTCTTGCGGAGAGTAAGTCCGGCGGCCACCTTTGTCTGCACGAAATAAACAGTGCTTTTAGGCAGTCATGCCTGCAACGACTGATCTGATGCATGTTGTCAACTGCTAAAACCTCCCAGTTAAACTAAACTACTGTCTCTGCTGCATTTAGGTTTAAAGAAAGGAGCTGCTTAGGCAAGCTACGATATAACACTACCTTAAAAAACAGGTACAGACAGATTTCTCAGGCATAACTTTTAATTAGGATTCAGCATGCCGCCGTAGTAAATATGTAGCATATCAAAAAGAGCAAATTAGCAGAAATTCCCCACGAAGCTTTTTTAAAGTGTCGTGCTGCTATACCACAACAATGCAGCCTAAATATTCTTCACGGAGATAACCGCAAATTTTGAGTCAACATTGTATTAAAGCTAACTACTGGTCATACAACGGTCTTGAAAATTATTGATAGCTCCTCAAGAAACTCTCACATCTATTATTCACAGTTTTACCATGTAATGCACATGTTACAAAGTTACAAAGTGTACTAAAGGGAACAAGGAAGGCAATAAAGAAAAAAAAAACTAAAGGGAACAAGGCAAGCCCTATACCAGCCATGTATTTTAGGCAAAGTTTATGTACCTTTTTCTCCATAACCATAAGAGTTACAGTAATTTACTATCATGAGTCATTCCTCTTCTTACTGAAGCAAAGTTAGCAATATGTATTGCATTGTATGTGTGTTCCATTTATTGTTATGTATAACTTCGAGTTGCTGCTCACAATAATACCGAGAAATTATCTCGAGACCTGTACGGTACTTCTTTTTTGCAAATAATTGTTTGTACCTCCACCCTGTAACGGCCCACTTCTGGGCTAACAGTATAAATAAATGAAATGAAAACTGTAATGCTCAATTTTTGCAAATCTTTTACTTCAGCTACTTAATTATCACTCAATAATAGCTATTAAATGTCACGTTGCAGCAGTGCACTTCCTCACACGACAGTAATTCTGCTTCAGTATATTCCCTATTACGTTATATAAATACTGGCTGAAATCTATGATTCCAGATACTGTGGTTGCTGAGAAAAAGAAACAGAGAAAAAGCATGTTTTGAGATAGTCGCATTTAAAGTTGAAAATCTGAATTATTTCGAAGGTACAACGAGACAGCAGCAAATTGATGGACCCGTTCAATAGGTACTAGCCGAATACTCATCATCAATATCATTTTTTTTTTTCTGTGTTGTAACGTCTTGCCTGGCGAGCCTCTTTGGCGCCTGCCAAGCATCCGTGCCAGCACTTCACTGTCAACACAGTTCAAGGGTGCATGTAGGCTCTGCACTGTGCAATGCCCTACCGAAATTCCAAAGTAGTTCAGCACATTCACACGGGCTATAGTGCCATCATTAAAAGTGAACACAGCATCAAGAGTGCATATTTACAGTGTTTGGTGCCTGAGGAAAACATTTTTAGTGCGCGTTCCCACACGACAATCTAATGGTTCATAATGGTCTTGAATTTTCCCATGGAGGCATTTAGCAAGTAATTCTCGATGAAGTAGTTCCAGATAATTTGCTTTAACAACCTCAATAACAGATGCTGGATGGTGTTCTTTATGAACGAATGGTTCACCATTCAACTGGTTGAATTTACATTAAGTTTCGGCGTCCTTTGGGAAAAAGACGTGGGATTGATTGGTATCCTTTGATGTCATGTGAAAATATGTGGAACGGGCAGCTTTTCGCATGTCCTCCAAGCTGGCTCTATTTCTTTAATGGGCCAACGATGATAGTTCTGGTGCCTGCCAATGATGACACCACGAAGACGTCCCCAACTATATATAGATTTCCCAACAAGAAGCTTGATGCCTCTGCTTTCCCTCATTTTCGCAGTCCTGGACGCATTCTTTTCTGAATGAGTCAAATGCACTCCAGCTTGCAAACTGTGACCTTTTCTTATTTATTTATTTATTTACAAATACTGCAGGCCCTGTTTGGGCCCAAGCAGGGGTGGGTAACAAATGTCAGTGACAAAACAGAATATAAAAATATAATAAAATACAATACTAGGTACAAAATTAAGGAAATTCTCAACATCAGTGAAAATATAAATGATACATAGCAATAATGGCATTCATCCCGAAATACAAAAAATCTCAGCACTAATGAGGAACATAATATATTGCATATTAAAAATCAAGTGTTAGGTCATTGACGAGATGGGCGAATGATTGTGTCGAGTCCACATTAACGACCTCCTGAGGTAACTTGTTCCATAATGAAAGAGCATGCTATGATGCGTGAACAGGAAGGAATCCCTTGCTACGTAAAAATGGGGGCATGGCAGGCCGCTGCACAAGTTTTGAAATATGCCCTCCTTAGAGGAAAAAAAAAATCGTACTAAGACAAACAAACGACTGATGCTGGTTCAGAAAAAAACTGCAGACTTCGAATCCCACAAAAATAAAAAAAATGAATTTTTTCAATATTTTTACTTACCCTCTCGACTAAGGGATACGATAGCACGCTGAGGAGCTTTATGTAGAAAACCCAGAGAAACACACGGAGAATCAAACTATTTGCAGATTTTACAGCAACAAGGTTCTGCTAACAGCACAACTATTAGCAGTCAAGCCAGGAGGAACAAACCTAGGAAGCTGCCCACATAATTGCTAAATCGCTAAATCAAAATTACTGTATTTACTCACGTAATTCTCGCACTCTCATAATTCTCGCAACCCCCACATCGTCCAACAAAAATATGATTTCTTTTTTTTTCCACAGCCCCGAAAATTGTCTCAATAATGTCGTCTGCTCGTTCCAGCCACTGATAATGATAGCACACGCCATCTGGCACCATCTCTTAGGTATTAAGCGTACTATTATTGCACGGAGATTTAACCTAATCCAAGTTAAGCCAAAGTTGCAAGTGCGCGTTGCGGCGTGTTTTGTATGTTGTGTCTGTAATCTTGTCACGTTATGGGACAATATGGAGGCTACACAGCTCCTTTCAAGTTAAAGGTGATTGATCATGCACTCAACACCAGCAACAGGACAGCCGTAGGCCCTTTGGGGTCAACGAGTTTTGTGTTCGCTACTGGTGACGGCAACTGAAAGCCACCAAGACACGTTGGGCCTTCCATGTGCTTAATGCCCTTGACACAGGGGCACCCTGAAGTCCTTTAGACAAGGGGACATCTTTCGGAAAGGCGTTCGGGCGCAGTGCACACGACAAAGGAGTAACTCCTTTCCGGCAAAGATCCTTTTCGCAAAAGCAGATCCCGCATCTACTTTTCTGGCAGGAAGGGAGCACTCTCGCATACAGTGTGCATAATTTATCAATAGAAGAAAACGTGTCGCAACACTGCGGTGCCCTGTCAGTATTTTTTTGCGCTGAGAAAATGTTTTTATTTTCAGCAGCAGTGCGATTTGTTGAAAAGTGAAGGCCTATAGTCTGTCCATACTCTCAAACGCCTGCATTACGTCACTAGCGCGATCATGTTAGGGTTGGCAGCGGCAGTTGCTGTGTCGGGCTCACTCGAAAACACTGCTTAAAGTGACGGCAATGTGTCTTCGAACCAGCGTTCGTTGCGCACATAGGCCCACCTTTCGCGGTTGATGGCTCGGGGGACAGTGCGGAAGCAGTCAAAATGAAGCTGTTCATGACGAGTCTTTATTTGAGGCTCATCACTTTTGCCTTCGCAGCGTTTAGCTCATCTTCGATGGAGCCGAGGGCGACAAGAGTCAGGCCCACTTCAACTGTTGCTTTACCTCTGTCTCTGCGCTGAGACATCATATGACCACAATGAAACGCGGCACGCCGTCACTGACCCAGCTGGACGCAGCCATGTAAAAAGCACGACAAAAAACAAAAACAGCAAAACACCGACTGTTCATAGTTGCCAGACGAACTTAAGTTGCTGCTAAAAACGCAAAAAAGCGAAAAAAAATGACAGGTATGCGCATTATAAGCCACCAGAAAATAAAAAAAACGGTTTTATGCTGCGGCGTCGCTGAATGTGATGTACATGCGCAGATTCTTTTTTATATTTCCAATCTTGCTGCATCCACAAACAGCGCCATTTTTTCTGCAGCGTTCTTCTGAGGTACCGCCTAAAGCAGTAGTCCGGTGCCGTATGTCATCAGCGCCACTCCTTTCTGCAAATGGTCCCCTTAGGCGACAAAAGGGGTTTACTTCAAAGTACTTTACTTTTGCCCGTGTGTCACGGGTATAAGACTGGTATGGATGGTAAACTTTATTTAATCAGAAGGCAACTGTGGACAAGATTGAGTTAAATGGCCATCAGCCCAATACTGACGTTGTACGCTAACCTTCTGCGGGCTCTTGTTGAGTGACGAACACAACGCCCACAAGCTTTGCGTACAGTATTCCGATTCTCGACTATTCGCTTGCGCTTTTTGTGTCTCAAATAAATCTTGCCTTGTGCTGAACCTGTTGTTTTATTGAGAGGTAAGTCTTAAATAGTACTTTACAAAGCTTGCAGTTAGTTGCTGGCGTGAGAATCCTGATTGGCTGCCACTTCGTTTTCTTTTTCGCTCTGTACGTTTTCACAGAAAGGTTTCCCCACATAATTCTCGCACCCCCCCCCAACTTTGCACCAGTTTCTGGCCAAAAAAAATGCGAGAATTATTCGAGTAAATAAGGTACTACACTGTAATTAAAAACTACAAGCAATGCCTCCTATGACTTCAAACAATTGCGTCCAATACCGGTGAAAAACACGAATCTTTGATTTCGATCAAGGTCAATCAGGTTTAGGCTTAATCAGAATCAAATGCCCCTATAGTGCCATTTTTAATCGTAATAAGGACTGATCGGGATCAAGACAATATCAATCTGGCTCCTGCATCGCGACCCGACTAACGAATGTGCTAAACTTTGTTTGGATAAGTTCATATACCCTGTAGCAACAACCACTTATGGAGCGCGATTAGAAAATCTGATCCTGATGAGCTGTGACAACAATCAAAAGTGGCTGTGTGACACTGCTATCACAAAAAACAAGCCCTCAAAATTAATTCCTGCATTTGAGTACCAGTAACTGTCACAAATAAACACACCTTCTTCTTCTTTGGAGCTGCAACAATGGGAGGAGTGCCGGTTCTATCCTCATCCATCGGCACTCCGTCTACAGATGTTCCATCCGCAGGCTCCGCTTCGGCAGGCTTTTTGTCCCCACTGACAACCTGAGCAGAGTTAATTACAGGCTCCGCAGACGACACAAAACTGGAGTAGAAGGCAGCCTCGGCAGCGTCGAGGCTTGCACCATCCAACTTCTCCTCGAGTTTCTCGTCAACCACGGCATCTTCACGCGTTTCATCTTCTTGCTTGACTGCAACCTCCATAGGTGCCTCATCTGCAAAAGTGAATGGATTGGAAAATTAAAGGGACACTAAAGGAAAATAATAATTTATGTTAGAGTGAAAGCTCAATATATGACGATGTCTAAAACCGTAATATTATACACAGTGGTGCCCTACTTACCGAAAAATTAACATAAATGTGCCACATGACTGGTCCCACAAGTGGTATGGTTTGGAAATGATCCCGATGACGTCAGAGCGTCTGACTACAAATCATTACTAGTAATCAAACTAGCTGCAATAAAAAACCTTCCATGCATCAAGAGATGTAATAAAATGCTGCTTGTCTGTTTCTGTTTGACTTAAAAAAAGTGCCTGGTTACAACTGGGAATGGTGCGGGTGGTTCGAAAATTTTGTTTTCCCCTGGATAGGCTGGGCAGGTGGTGCCATCTAGTGGAGCACAGTTCAAACAAGCAAGCAGAACCATGGCCTGTGAGATAGCAGAAAATTGTTTGATGGGGGTTGTTGCTGTTGTGGCTCCTGCTACTTTTTTTCTGCTGCTACTAATGTCGGTGGCTGCGCAGTAAAGCCAGGCAACATTGTGCACGGCAACAGTGACGTGGAAAGGACCACTTTCAGGCAGAGAATTTGAAGTGCACCACTAAAACGCTGATTTTATTTCAAAATAAGCACTTCCTTGGTATAAAAGTAGCACTAAGAGGCTTCTGTACCACTATTTCGGCAATCAACATCGACTTAATATTTGCCTTAATGAGTACAGATCTTTCAGGCTAGTTGGTTCTTTGCGATAAATGTCATAGCGCCGGACGACAGGATGTGCATTATCAACTGAATTTCATTTCAAAAAGCCAGGTATTTATATAGACACAAATATACAAAAATATACACCAAAGACAATATGATTGATTACATAGTCAAGATTACCATACTCACAACTAGCATTATCCCAATAAGTTGCTTCCCTTAAGCTCAAAACAATCGACAAGGCACCGACGCAGCTAGCACTCACTGCCTTTGGCTATTAAGCCTGCCTCATTTTACCGCATCTACTTATCTGTGATTCTATACATGACTGAATATAGCTCGCTAAGCTCTGGTTTCCTAAAATGTAGACATAACATCCTATGGAGGACATGCACATTATAATTGCCTTGAACACACATCTCAAAAATATACACCTACTATATCAATTATGTCAACAATGACACCACCACATGTGCACCAGAATATTCAATGAGCACCAAGGTCTAGCTAGCACCACGAATTGCATTTCTCCCTATGAAAATGTAATCACCACAACCAGCATCAAACCCCCAATCTCAGCAACATAAGCTAATCACTATGCCAAAGCAGAACATCATTTCCATGTCTCATATGTGCAATAACAACCACTGCCAATGGCTACCACCTCTTGCATACCTAACCTGTCCATACATCCTTAAGCATAGGGTGCATAGAGCTCGCAACAGTTCTAATAAATGAGCCAAAAAAATTCCATTACTCCCTTGATGTCCTTCCTTCAAACTACAGCCCACAATTTTCGCACCTTGACACTAGACTAACACCTAATGGTGGTGCTGCAAGCATGACATAATCTGCACTATTCAGGACTCCAACTGAGCGCTCGCCACGTAGCGGCCGCTCCTGGAAACGGCGATCACAGGGTCAACTTTCAAAGGAGATATGTCACCACATTGCGCGCGTACAGCAGAGGCCGCACAGTTCCTTTATTTTCGCCATGCTGCACACGCAAGCCCGATAAAGAAAAAGCAATTTCCGAAGACCATCGCACTGGGCCATAATGCATGGCATCGCGGTGGAAAGATGGGAATGTGTCGTTCTATAACATCATGAAGGATGCAGATGACACGCAACAGAGAATTACTAAAGTCAGAAACTTGCGCATTAAAAGGAAGGCGATGGACACTACAGTAGTTTGTTCTATTCAAATTAATCACGATGTCTTAACTCTCCTCGATGAGTACAGCATTATTCAGCATGTGTGCATTCTTATCATTATTCGGACTTCTCTTAAGTGCAGAGTGTAGTTTCATTTATATAAGCAAGCACTATAGGCAATTTATTGCATTAAGTTTGTGACAGTATCTTTTGCATATGCTTGACTTCTGCGCAAGCCATAGTGCTACCCACTATCAAATTGAGCTGTTGTAACCGTTCTCCCTGACAATGTTTGATTTCCCATGAGTGTATCTACACGCACACAAACGGACATGCAAATGTCGCACGTGTATAGCTGTGCATGTTTGTGCATATTTATTCATGTCCATGCATTCGTAGCATGCGTAATGTGTGTGCATATCTGCTTTGATTATTAATGATTATTGATTATTATTGATTATTAGCCAACGTAAACAAGCAAATTTTCAGAAGCACATAACCTTACCTAATAAAAAACTAATAACATTAATTGGTGAAAGAAAAGAAAGGGGCACTCCTGTTACAATCGAAACTACAATTTGCCTTGCCTCAAGATACACTGGCCCAGGCATAGCTACGTTTTTTAATCAAATGAACGGAATGCATATTCAGCTTTTGACGGGACAAGGGAACTCAATGGAATACATGCAATCTGCAGCACGAGTCCTCGCGTAGTTACCTCGAAAACTGTTAAGGCCTTGCCTGTAGCAGTGTAACAATGCAGCGCAAAAGTACTAGCACTTTTCGAAGAGGCCCGCTACACATGAGCACTTTTTTTCAACCTCGGGCTCGCAAGACAGCTTATTCAACTTGAAGTATATCTGATGCGGCTCACTGAAGAGGCTCGATGTTTTCACAAAGAGTGCAATTATTTTCGCTGTTTCGGCAGTGAAATTTTTTATGGCAATGACAATGAGGTGGTCAGCAGCCAGCACCTTTCCGCCTTCACGAAGCAACGCGATCTGACATGACAATCAAGAAACTGCAGCAGAGTGCCAAGCGAATGTGCTGCATTGACCTTGTTAAGCGTAGCCTTTTTTTTTTTTTTTCGATCAGTGTTGTTACTACACACAGCATTTTACGTGCAAATAGCACAGATTCTGACCATGAAAGATACCTTTTAACCCTTAATCCAATAATGGATTACACGTTTAACCTCGACTGCTGTCCTACCTGTCTCTGGGGGCGGAGGTGGCGCTGGCTGCAGCAGCAAGGCAGCAGTTGTCTGGTCAGAAAGCAATATCACCTCAGTCATGGGAGAGGTGGAATCAGGCACATCGGGGAACTGCCACTGGGAATGGCCGGTTTCCTCGTGCACATAAAAATATCTTGCGTGCCCACTAGAAACAGTGAGAAACAAAAAGAAAGAAACCAACAGGTAACTCCATCTGCCCTGCTGAGCGGCTTGGTTACTTCTGCTCTATTTATCTGCTTTTTCTCGGCAGATCTGGCTGAATAGAGACTTCATTATGAAGTTATTTATGTCATTACATTTATTACTCAGAAGGTTAGAGAATATACTGACTAATGATTGTGGATGTAAAACCTGTTCTCTGTGCTTACAAGATGTAGGGAATAGACTGGCATTGAAGGTTTTGCTAGTAAAACCTGCAGTATAACCATATGAGGTGTACCCCTTCTTATTTGCGGCAGGCAACAAATGCCGACGAATTATTAGTGATTGCATCTGGAGACTAAACATTCAGTAAAGACGAGAGGCCAATTTTCACATTAAGCTACACTAAGCTATGACCTGCATAGAAAGACGTGCAGTGTAGTTGCACGTGAAAAAGTAAAGGTCCTAACAAATCGCGAAGTAACGTAACGGATCAAATTATGCAGTAAAAATGAAAACAGTGGTCCCTCTCTTCACATACCCAACTAAATAACCACTCCAGCTGACATTGCTGAAGTGTAGCTGAGAACACTTGCAGCGTGCGTGCTGAACAAAGTGAAATGAAATGGAATTGTAGGTACTGCACGTGACCCGTGATTTTCAAAGCATGTGGTTCACTTTCAGAGTTGTCTACCATCGCTTATGTAAAATGTGACATTTAAGTGGCACACCAGAGTAAACGGAACAGCTATACAATAAATTGCTCTTCCCTTGCTAATCATGAAGTTTTTTAGACTTTAAATCGATATGTTTTGGTCATTCCTGCATGAAACACATTTGCGAACCGACACTATGACCATTACTCGTCCCTAGTAATAACCATTAAAAGCTAGTAAGTGCAACAACATAAATATTGGTGGCAATGCTCAATTACCCGGCAGCCTCCCAATTTTAATTTACCAAGTAAGCTTACTTCCACTAGAAAAAGAAACATAACAAATAATGCAGGATAAATCAATCCTGTAGCTCTATGTCCTTGCAAGGAAAATCTTTGTCAATTTGTTGAGTAGCATATTCTGATTTTGAACCAACCCAACCTATCTCCTATGGGTGAAACTGCAGATGATGGCTATTAGATTGAATGGAAGGATGCAAAACATTCAAAATAACACCAGTGAAAGTTTGATCAAGACTGAAGGACATGTGGAGAGATTATCACAGCGTGCCTGCACTAATTTGTACTTCTGTGCAGTATGCGAAAAGAGTGCACCTTCAATTTTCTCTAGCTACACTTTAAAAATTGTGAAGAACTATGCAATGTGGTCACTCTAGAGGATAACAGAGAGAAAATTTTAAGCCATTTTGAGATACAGTGGACCACAATAAGTGCTCAAAGGGTCCCTGAATCACCCCCAGTGTTTTAACATTACAAGCAAAAGTGCAACGAGTTTAGAACGCTGTCATGACTAACAATAGCAAACACAAAAGTGCTCCAAGCCGTAGGCACACCACCAAATAAAAAATCCCCTGCTCCTCTGTAGGCCATTTGGTTTCTCTAGCTTTGGTCAGGAGGAACGCATTCATATCTCATCATGTCAGCCCCCGAAAGAGCCTGTTTCCCTGAAGCAGATATACATGCGCTCCCATCACCTTCTCCTAACCATGCAAGCAGGAGGCACAAACTGAAAAATGGAGCATAGCAAAGAAAAGTTCGAGACGGGCGAAGGCCTCATTCCGATCTTCGAATGCATGCACACCACTGTTATGACACCATTTCGAAAACATTCTTTGCATCTAAATGTTCCTTGTAGGCTCGAACACGATTACAGCACAACATAACGTATACCTCTGGGTGATTAAGAGTCTACAAGCATTCACGTGAAGTGCACATTGGAGCTAACTGTGAAAGTAATGCAATGAAGCAAAACCTATAAATTTTGAGGGTTTGCCAGTTAACTGCAGTTCTGTGTATTCTGCTAAACTGAGCACTGTTAGGAAGCGGCAGTGCGCTTCTCAACCACATCAGTGGCAGTAATTTACATCAGTGTTTCTTTGGGAGAGATCACCTTCAGTGAAGCACGTTAGAATTCATGCCATTTCTTATTTTTCCATTTCTTTTTTGAGCACTTGCAGTTGGTTCCCTTGACACCTTGTCATTCTTATCTCCCAGATTGGCTGCCCAGCACAACAAATCAATATAAATGCAATTAAAAAAGTGAAGAATTACTACTAACTATGGCTCTCTGTCTAAATTTACTTATTAAGCCTTCAAGGCATGATGACAGCGGAAAGGCCTTTCGAAATTCGAAATCAGAATATGGGCCCAATATAGAAGTCCATACTGTAATATGAAATGGTATGGCAATAAAATATTAAGACAGTTAACATTAAATAAAAGCACCAACAGATATCTGGTTTGCCAGGCTTTCATATAACAAGGCATTAACGGTGTGTATACAATTAAGTTTAAGCACAATAATGTGTCACCTGTATAAATAAATGTACGAGATTAAGCACCATTTTTTTGGAGGATTAATAAATATACATCGTATGTCATTCAATGCCATGTATAAGTATACTTTCAGCTGTCACATTAGGAAGAGGAAGTCTTCAATAATTGCACTCAGAAGCAAGATCAGAGTGACTACATGGCTGAGCAATATTGTTACACGACATGTTACACGACATAAAGCTCTCACCCCCGTGACAATATTCTTGTTCGGGGCAATGCTCGACTCTCAGGAGCACTTTCAATGAACTGAAACTGTGAGACAGTTGAATTTTATGCATATAAAGCCCAAAAATTGTGCTATATGCATGCATATAATAATAATAATAATATTATTATTATTAATAATAATAATGATACCTTTTATTTTTTTTTAAAAGCAGTAAATATGGCTAGGCCTGCCAAAGCTAAATAGAGGAGCCCTAAGCTCCTTATGAAAAAAAAAAAGAAAGTACTGAAGTACAACCTCAAGTGTTAAAATTGATGTCCTAGAAAATTTGGAATAATAACAACTGCCTGATACGTAGTCCTTCTGACATCACTCCAATACCACAGGTTTTAATATGTATATGCATAAATGAACAAGGTGACAAAACTAGCAAGAGTTACACACGGGTTTTACCTTCTAAGCCTGGAAATAAATTTAACCACAAAATACCAGACACAAAGGCCATGAACAATGTCCCCAAAATTTCCCAACATAAACGAGGCTCCATGGACAGCTCTTAGTAGTTTACCTGCCAAGCAAAACACACAGTAGCACACTAGACGTGCAATGATAGCTTAGGATCCGACAGTTTATCCTTTCTACCCAAGATGCAATGGTGTTTATACCTAAAGCCTATAACGATGACATCCACGCACTTCTAGAAAGAGATGGAAGGTGTATGCTGCACATGACCCAGTCCTACGATGCAGTGGTATGGTGTCATTTCTAAGCTATGTGGCAGCAGGAAACAATGGCGTAGCATCCACCGCCTGATGACACACACCCCTGTGCCGCACGAAATTCTCAAAGCGATCTTCATCTGTGATACCAATGTTACTCCCACGACCGGTGCACACGGCAGTCACAACTTAATGGGCGTGCTTTCCAAAGCAATCCACTGGCAAACCACAGCCACTCAGCTCCAAAGGAATGAGTGCTGTCTACAGGCTTGATGTTGCTCCTGTCTTGTAGAGGGCTGAAAAAGGACTGGTTACTGTGAGTGACAACTTGAACATGCATATGCAAAGCTCCAGAAACTAGGTACTAGATCCTAAAGGCTTGTCTCACAGCTAAATGACTGTCGACACATACAGATGACACACCACACGCATCACATTACATTACTTTGTAGTACTTTGTAGCAACCGCATGAAACATGCGACCAACCATATCTTTAGATTTCCATCCCTAGGCTCTGCAGCGTCAATCTCATGCCTAACAATAGCAACTCTAACAGAGACTGAACGAAACACAATTGGTCCTCCTCTCCAATCAGTAAGCTCTTACAGAATACATTTTGGCCAGCATTGCAAAGTCGTCATTGGGAAACACATTTAACATGGAAATGTATGCCATCAATCTAATTGTGATCCTTCTGGTTAGCTGGCATCGCGAGTAGAAATAACTGCTAACAATGGTTGAACTATCCCAATGGGCATCACTGCTGGTCAGCTAAACCAATTTGAGAGCTTTTACTACACTAAACAGGAATAGTGAACTGAAGCCTAGTTTTCACACAAAGGCTTTCGGCAACTACATTTTCACCATTTCTCTCAGAAGTGGCTGTGTGCAACGCATGTACATGATGCGAACATTGGGAAGATGAATGCGTGGGAGGAACATCCACGTTAAAAGCAGTTACATTACCAAGTGATCAATGTTTATTTTATGTGGTCGTTCATTCTAGAAATGTTTCGTGCGGCTGCCACTAAATCGTTTTCATTCGGAAGTCCTCCTCAATCTAAGGAGAGGGGCTGGCTCGAAAACACTGTCAGGAACCAACAGCCAGACGAAAGTTGAAGTACAGTCAGTAACTGTTAAGTCACACCTAACAGATACCATTAAAATGTAAATAATTGGTAGTGTGAAATACCGATACCACCAGAAAATATTTAAACTTTTTTTTATTCACATGTCGTCAAAAAATAAAGCTGCCCAGCATTTCGCTGTGTGCACAAGCACTTGTCCGAGACCCGAGGTGGTGCAGTAATACCCGTGCCACACGGGCATAGAAAATGACATTTGGTGGCGATGGCCTTCAGTTCCCGAATGACATTTGTTTCGCCGGCGCTGCTACACGTCCAAAGCGAATGACATTTGACTTGATGATGTCGATCACAGCACCTTCCAAGTGAGCATTGAGTGAATAGCAATAAAAAAATTAAGAAGCATTTACAAGCTTCATACACATCAGATAATCATCAAATGTAGAAATAAGCGTATTACGCTGTCCTAAGTTTTAGTTTCTTGCTTTGTTTTACAACGTTGCAGCCGACCGTAGCAACCTAAGCCAACACTAGTCAGATCCACAGCGTAAATAGAAATTGGCGCCTGTCGCATCGCACCCACCTTCCTCCGTGCATCGCACCTGTCGCATCTCTCAGAAGAAGATGTTCGCAGAGTTCGTTTTTTCACGGCAGCACTTGTGTGTTTCCGTGCAAAGCATCGTGCTCAAGAGCGAATAATTTTGGCGGAAGATTGATTGGTTGGCGGAAGATTGGAAAGCAAAGAATGAAAACTGATGAAGCAAGCAGAGAAAGTCACGGAGAAAGTGAACTCGATGGCGATGAAAATACCAGTGTTGCATGCTTGTTTGCCAAAGTTTCGCTAAAATTGACAAGCGTTTCATTATCAATACTTTATTTTCTTTGTATAACGTTCAAAGCATCATTTTAAGACTTTAGTGCAAATAAAAGACGGGAAATTTCATTTTTAACTCAATATGATTTGTTTTATATACTTTCAGGTAAATCGCACTTCGCGAGCTGTGTCGTCGAGAGTAGGCATTTCTCAGTCAACTGAGTTCTGGCGAAGGCAGTTGGTGGCGAATGGCATTCAAATGGCATTCGGACGAATGCCATTTTGTTCGCCCGTGTGGCACCGCGCGAATGGCAATAAATCTGAAGGCATTCGGGGGTAAATGCCATTTTTTCTGCCCGTGTGGCACGGGTATAAAAGCTAGTTAACTTTGACTTCACAAGATCGGAAAACATATCCGAATTAACCGAATCCTGAATTACTGAAAGAAACAAGAAAAGTATTCACAATCGCCTGCTAAATTAATATGCTTTTATTTTCTCAATGAATACGTCAATCCTGTACTAACGTTGCATAAGAGCCACATAGAAGCTGCTATATTCATCATCCTGTGACTTGATTCACAAAGATATTACGGTTCGCCCGCCCCGTGTGCATAATTAGACTGAACCATGCTCTGCACCCCTCCCTTAATACGTACTGCCAGCTGTAGCAGAGCTATAAATTTTTTCTGGGGAGTAAAGGGGGAGGCGAGGAAGTTACTTTTCGAACGTTCAAGCGTGCGTTTATATGTGTGCACATAACTTAAAATTTAAAAGAAGAAGACCCTCCCTAACCATCCGGCCCTTTATCCCCTCCCACCCAGCTATGCCAGTGAGCACCACAATCACCACATCAGTGCGACGATAGTTCTTTCGAAAAGTAAAATGGACGGCAACTGTCCATCATGAGGCAGCCAACAAGATTTATGCCAGCATGCGGACCACGGCTGAAGCTCTACCCTTTAAATGCATGATGTTTTGAAACATTGGCTGCACTTTGCATCGAATTGAAACGCAGCTGCTGAGTGCCGAATTTGCATGTGGGCAAAACTATGGTCACTAACCAATGAAGTTAGCGATAGAGACAACACCACCTCATTCCAGTTGTCTGCGAACTCTTTTTTTTTTTCACAATTCGTGCTCAGCACTCTCTGAGAATTGTCCAAATTAACGTATTAGTGGCTAAATATCACCAAATTAACAAAAGTTTGATGCCATCAAACAATGCATGTGCTGACTGGAGCCAGGAAACAAGTATAATCTGACTTTCCGAATTAACGAGCTTTTACTGTACTCTTGACCACCCACTTTGAGGAACGTGATTAGTTACACAAGATTTTGCACGACTAAGCTGAAAACACAATAAAGTAGCATAGAGCTGACAGTGATTATATCCATGAGAAAAAAAAAAAGAGAACACTTCAAAACGTCTGAAAATTAGTCCTCTGAAATTTAGCAGAAGTGACTGCATCCTTGAAAGTGATCACTAACCAAAAACCACCCCAGCAGTGTATTATAAAATACAGCCTGTGCAGTCAAGCTCCAAATGACTGAATGGGGCACTGCAATATATCCAAAATCTCAGCCCTTCATACACACTAAATCTACAGGGCCAGTAGCGCCATTTCCAAGTTGTCTAAACAATCTGGCATGCCCCCCCCCCCCCCCCTTCTCAACTAGTCACTGACTCTGTATAGCTCAAGCCACAATGGAGTGCACCATTCCTTTCAAGGTCATAAATGCTCATCAAGTAGATCAAGGCACCGGTCTATAGAAAATACCTAAAATAACTCCACTAAAAGGTAGACTCGCTCATGACAAATCTTTGTTCACTAACACTTGAAAAGCATATTTATTTCAGTAACATTTAAAGAGGAATGTTAGCATCAAATTTTTTTTTTATGTATGTGCTGGTTGTGGAGTGGCAAGACAAGCATCCATTGGAGCCTAGCGGAGAAAAATATGCAATGCATGTACAGATTGCAAGGTACAAGCTGATTAGTTGATTGGAAATTACTTTTAGTTATCTTGATAAGTTAGAGTTTTATGGTACGCACCTATATGGCAATGCACATATAATAAATGTGCAGCAGTATTCGGAGTGCCCTAACTATAGACGCACTGTAGTCAAAGTAGAGGCCAATCTGTACGAAAAAAAATTTTCTGCAAAACTCTCGCTGGCAGTTGCAGGTGTGACGCCCAACTCCTCGTCGTATTAGAGGCTTAAATGGGAGCAAAAAGAGCCTTCCAGCATAAAAACAAATTGTACAGCTTGTCTTGCACCCCAAAGGAGCTCTGCAACAGCTCTATTTGTAATCTCAGTAGTTGGTCTATCACAATCACTGCAATGGCAATACGTGCATTTCCCTATAGTGTCAGGAGGAGAACTTATACTGGCACTGCATTTAAATGCAACTATCGGCAGGTCTGTCTGGACAGCCCAGCAGAACATGCTTTCAAGTATGGCTTCAACAATTAGCTCTATGATACTATAGGTAGTTCCCATGACTACATTATAATTACACTTTGAGCTCAATATAACAAACCCAGATAAAACAAAGTATCAGTTACAATGAAGTAAATAAAGAATAGTCTTGCAACTGGTACAGTGCTGAGAATATAGCTTTTACAATGAATTTTCAGATATAACAAACTTAATTTCGTGAAAGATGCAACTTTGTTATAACGAGGTTTAAGTGTACAAAGAAGGGCCGGAACAAGGACGCCACAAACGATGCTCACAAAGCCCCCTTGAACACATTGGTGTTTCAGTGTTGGTGCTGCTCAAGTGAAGTTAACTACAGAAGCATGTTAGCTTTTATAGGCCCTACGTTTTCTGCCTTCAAACAAAGCCAGAAAACATAGCTTATCAGAGGCAAAGGCCCTGTTAACACGTGAGCCAAATTTTATTGCACTGCATGTGGCAGGAATATTACAATTGTTTTGTCAAGGACAGCTAAACATCGCTTGCTCTCTTCTTGCCAGGCAATGCAGAAGGTTGGTACATGTGGTTGAGACAAATGCCGGCTAGTGTCATAAATGACATAATAATAATAATAATAATAGTGACTGCTGGTATATTACACACTAAAACCACAATATAACTATGGGGCAAACCATAGCAGAGGACACTTCAAATTGACTTTGACCATTTAAGGTTCTTAAACGTGCACCTAAATCTAAACATGTTTGCATTTTCCCCCACTGAATATGCGACCACCAAGATCGGCAATCAATCCCACACACTCCAGCTTAGGTGCACCATTTGTGAATGGCGTAGGCTTGGGGGCACAGTGAATCTTAGGTTCGAAGCAAATTCGAAGCGAATAGTGATTTTGCTTGAATAACTTCGAATCGAATTCGAATAGTATATATGACATACAAAGAAAAATGGGCATATTTATTATGACGTAACTAGTCTGCACAATATTTTTTTATAGGGCCTTTATGCAAATAACTTTTTTTTTTTTTTGCTCCAAGGAAATCGAAACAACTTTGAGTAGTAGCAGGATTGCAGGATTTGACTTTCGGCAGGATGCGAGTCATAACCAGTAAAATGTTATATTATAAGATTTATTATACTTGGAGCATAAAAGCCGTCAAGACAAGCTTTAAAGCTTAATAAAATAATTTATTTCAGTGTAATATTTGAATTTAAAGGTGCCTTACTACCCTTTTTCAAGTAGCCATGAAATGGATTCACTAAATAAGCTTATTGCCTCATAAATTCACTTCCCCCCCCCAAAAAAAAAATTTTTAGAATCCGTCCTGTACAAGCGGAGTTGCAAAGATTTGCTGAGGCTGCAAGTGCATTCTTCTCGTCACGACGAAAACACTGGAAGCTAAGCAGGGAGGAATGGCACGGGAAAAGAAAATACGTCGTGCACGCTTTTTGAGCTTGTGCAGTCACTTGCCGAAAGAAGAGAGAAATTTTTAGCCAACTTTGAGAATTTATTGTGAATCGCAGGCCGAGTTCTGTGCTATAATATTTGACTCGCATGTCCTCGGCAGCCTGGACTACCGATTGGCAGCGTTGTCTGACAATGCTCAAAAAGTGTTGCGGGGCCCCTTTAAATTAAAAGAGAGGCTTCGTGGCAGAGCAATTTCTCCTGCATAGATGTTTTCACGGTTTAACACTCCTATCCTGACCAAGCCACCTTTACAAGCAATACATTTGGATTAATATGCATAAATTCGTTCCTTGCGAATACTTCGAAATTTTCAATTACTCAAATTCGAATCGAAGCAAATTCGACTATCCTACTATTCGTTCGAATATTCTAAGCATTCGAATATTCCCACAAGCCTAGAATGGCGTGCTGCCCAAAGGGCGTTGTGCATGCTGTCCACGTCTGAATCAGACGTAGACAATGGGGTAAAAAAAAATTTTTTAAATAGAGAGAAAATGTTGAAGATTATATAGCAGCACCAACGTGCTACACACCACCATTTTGCTTACTCCCCCCCCCCCTCCCCTAACACCCTGCAGCTTCCATCACAATTGAAGCAACAAAAAAGCAAAGTGTGCATATCTCATGTCAACTCCACTCATGAGAATTTGAATTTACATAATATTATGAACTATTCAGGTGTTGCATTCCGAAAGCTCGATAGGATAATGAGGAAAGCGCAGCGAAGGATTCCAAATTTCAACCACCTGGGGTGCTGTAACACACACGAACACAGACCTCTAGCCTTTTCACCTACATTGAAAATGCGGCCGCTGTGGCCGAGATTCGATCCCGCAACCCTCAGGTCCGCAGGCGAGCACCACAGCCACTAAACGACCATGGCAGGTAAGGCTTAAATTTTGACAACAGAGAAATCGAGAGGCAGCAGCACCCAATATTTAGGTCATGATGACTAGAAAGATGTTGCAGGGCCCCTTTAAGCTTGCTTAAATGTTGCACTGCATAGCGCTGATTGGCAATGCTATCTACAACATAACATATCCATGCAGAACACATAGGCACAATAACAGAAGAAATAGTCAAGTAGCATGGTATTTACAGCATGACATATTATTGCAACAAAATCTGAAAACTTCAACACGCAATGCAATGTTGAAACTTAATAATATACAACAGGCAAGCAAGATTTTGCCATGCAACTAAGTGAGACAATGATTGACTGTATAAACAAAATAAAAATAAAAACAAGAAGTAAACAACCTGTATAAAAAATATTTTGAAAAAACATGCCTGCCACTTACTCTCTTGCAGGCTGGACAGGTGACACAACAGCACCATCGGATCAGCCAAGGCATGTCAGCCTGTTCAGAACACGCTGCATTGTTGAGATCACTAGCAATGCACTGCTGTTAAATGCAAGACATGCATAAAGGCCCTTACAAAAAAAAAACAATGAAGCATGCTTACAGACTCTTAATTAATCCCAAGCTACAGCATGAACACTCAACTTTACACTCTATATTGCTGCTTCTGCTCAATTATAACGGCCCCAATGCAACAAAAGCTTGCAAACATCAAAATGACTAGCAACTCATCTAAAAACCTATGGTTGTGCAAGCTGCGACCTGGAATATTACAACCAAGTATTTCAAATAGTCTGGTATTCTTGAGGATTCCCACAGAATGTAAATCACTTACTCGCACCGAAAGCAGCCTTAAGTCAAAATTTGAGGAGTATCTTACCTACATCATCCCGATTTGGCCGTGGCAGCTCCAGAAGCGGTCCCATAAAGTCCAGCAACTTGTCCACTGGTTGCAATATAGCGCAACGACGATCGATACGTCAGATAAAAAGAGGTAGGGCATGGCAAGGAAAGGACCGACGGGGTGGGTGGGGGCTGGGGTGCCATGAGGGACGTGGGTCCTCCACGAGAAAAAGGAGGAAGGAAAGGGCTTTTTGGGCTCGGGAGGAAAAGAAGAAAAAGAAACGAAACACAGCGGCGACCGCCTCCCACCAAGCCATCCTTCCCGCCCCAAGCCAAGACCAGACTTCGTAAAGGCTCCTGCTCAGGGTGCAAAGAGCAGCACCGCAAGAAAGGGAGAAGAAAAAAATAAATAAACAAGTGTAATACAGTTGTGAAGACACTTTAGACACACTCTCTGTGACGAGACTGAGACTACCCTCTCCCAGCGACCCCACTTCTTCTCCTATTCATTTACCGCACCCTCACACGGCAGCTTTCGTTTCGCTTGTAGCAGCATAAACAACATCGTAATCCCTGTTGCCGATTGCAGTAAGCAAGGACGAAAGAGGCGAGAGACACCGTACCTGTCCCAGTGCCTCTGCCAGCCGGGCGGCAAGGGTTCTTGGCAAGATTTGTCACTCTCTGTTGGCTCAGGAGCCAGGACCAGTTGCTGAAGCTCGTCAGCTGTGGCACGCGCTTCGTGTAACGCCTGAAGAAAGTAGCCAGGGTCCAGAGCTCCAGCACGCCAATCCTCCATACGTGTCTTTCCAAAACAAACAAACAAAAAAAAGGATGAGCCCGTGCAAAGAACAAGCCGCAGTGATTGTGAAGTCATGTTTATACATGTACAAAGCATTTTACACTTGTAAACAAGTACAAAGCTTCCTAATATTAGTATGCTAGTGAAAGATCTGGCACTAGCGTCTATGCGAGCAGCAACGCAGGGCACATCAGCTCGCATGGGAATGATGGGCACAGTCCAAGTTGTGCCTGAGCTTCATTGTTTTAGCTCTCTGTGGCCTGTCACCACTTCGTCGCAAAATGAAGTTCACGTAGTGCAGCACTTTGATGACTTCACTACTTTGAACCCATCAGGCTCACCAATTCAAATTACCAAACCTACATTGATTTTCATATTGAAGCTCTGTTCAATATGCTATATTAATATGGACACACTCAGCCAATCGGATTTTGTGTTTATTATTATGACACATTTTCATCTCGTGCAACAAACTTATTCTGTAACACTCAACATGCTGGCAGTGGCAAACCAGCTTAATCTTGAAATGCTAATGAAACACTCAATTTAACGAAGTTTTCAGAGACATGCATGTCTTTGTTAAAGTTCACCGTATTCCTGCAACAATATAACAAGCTTTTGATGCCCCAGATTATAGCACTATAGGAAGGACAGCTGTGCAAAAAAAAAAAAAAAAACTTCTCTTACCATAGTCTTCACAACAAGTTCGAAGTAGCTGTTCCTACAGGCGATCACGTCCCGCAGAGGATTCAACAGGTCTGTCAGCTGCTTGTAAGCTTCTTCAATATCAAGCTATCCCAAAGAAACAACAAAAATTCTATATATTTGTAAAGTATGGTACAATAAATAACCAACATGCCATGTTACTATTCTATGCAATAGGCAAATTAAATGCCTAAGCTGAGCAGAGACGTAAGCGTAATTGGCAATCTACACATGTTGTGGAACGAGTAAATATGCTACTACTGTATATCTTTTTTCATGGCCTCAGCCGCAGTCCTTTATAACACATAATTGGACTAGATACAAAAGGCATCACAGTTAATTAGACATTATAGGGAAGATTCTCCAACGTACAGCAGCATTAGTAACTAATTTTTAAAGCCACAAAACTGTGCTTCTAATAGAAATGTGAACGTAATGAAAAGGGCAAATTTAAGGCTTTGTAACAGCTAGCAGAGAAATTAGAGTCCACTCGCTCAAATCAAACGCTCAAATCAAAGCAAGAAAGACTTGAGTTCCTAAAGATTTTGGTATCTAACCCCCGAATGCAGAGATGTTGCTTGACTTGTACTTGACTCGTTCTTGACTCAAGACAGTCTTGCTGCTCGCCATAAATCGTTCTCGAACTTGCGGACGACTTGAAGGCGACTTGGCTCGGTCGAAGTCGAAACAAGTTTCAAGTCAGCTGCGAGGCTAGCTTGAAAGCGACTTCATGCGTTATTCCAACATGGCCAGCACTTAAATGAACGTCGCGCGGAGGGTGGCCGCTTTGGGTTTGCTTGCCTCGCCATAAGCGTAGCATTTTGTGAGGCGCACTACCTGTAAAAGATTCCTCGACCCGCTTTACATGACCGAGGAAATCAGATGGAGTTGTACGACGAGGAACAGTTCCACGCTCGATACAGATTCACGAAGAACGCGGTGCGGCAGCTGCTGACGATGTTTCCGCTTCGTGAAAGTGGGGACAACTGATGACGGCCTATGCCTCCAGTGTTACAGCTACTGATGGCGCTCATGTTTTACGGTGCTAGCACATTCCAAACAGTCACAGGGAATCTCGTCCGCCTTTCGTAGTCGACAGTGTGCCATGCAGTCTGAAAAGTTATGCTACTCATCGCAAAGCACCTGTATGCGACGCTGGGGTGCTTTTCGCAGCCGGCGGCACTTCCTATAGTTATGCGGGACTTTTGTGAAGTGGCCGAGTTTCCTGGCGTTATAGGATGTGTCGACTGCACAGACATGCTTATTAATAGCCCCGGCGGTGACCCCGCCGAAGTGTTCCGTTACCGCAAAGGCTATTTCTGTTTTTCTAAAACACGACATTTGCCGCCGTTTCCATCTCTTTCTATACAAAATTAACTCAGCACTGTGTCTGTGTGCCTCGTCTATCCTTTCGTCCAGTCTAGGGCGCTGTTTCTCGCTCAGACAGGCATCATTTGGAACACAACGCTACGCAAAATTCTACAAAAAAAAAGGTGCCCCTATGACGTGTTTTCTGACCATGTGCCTCCCTCTTCACCATCATGCAGCGAGACATTGCTGCATCCCACAAGACAAAATTCCGTTGAGGACAATGTTCTTACCCACGCCTTTTTATCTTGTTTACCAAGCTCAACAAAAGTATATGAATAACTTTTGTTTCCAGAACTTTTTTTTTTTTCATACATACCTAGCTGTGACCTAGTTCGCTACAAGCATGTCCACACGGGAATAGAAAGGCAAATACTTTGAAAATCACGTTACCTCGCGAGCCAGGTCAGCACGAATACACGCCGTGGCTTTCGATTAAAAAAAAAACGACGAAAGAACCCTATGCGATGCATGTTTTGCCCCCAAACAAGCAAGCGTGGAGAAACACGCTGCACTTGGGTGGCCACTAAAACCAGCGGCCAACAGACGCTTTACAAAAGCAACACTGCGCATCACTGCGGTAGCGGGCACCACATGCCGCACGATAGCCATAAAATGACAAAAATATGCTAGTGGCACTTTGTTTTTATAGTTATTTTGAAATGTACGATCTTTCTTTGCTGTAGCACAGGCCTTACGCTAACAACTTCATTATTAACCTCGTTACCAAACTAGCAAAGTGTTTCTGCTTTGAAGCTCTTTCTTGACTTGATCAACCAAAACAGCCTGAGCATCTATGAAACGCAAAGGCTGACTTGGGCGTTTTGAAGTCCGCTGCTTGCTTCACGCCGACTTACTCTAGTCAAGTCGAAGGCGCGAGCCAAGTAACATCTCTGCATATTGGGGTAAATATACATCATAAAGAGAAAACCCCTAAGCAAATTTTCATATCACCAGGGAAACTTATCTGCCCATATAAAAAGTTTTCTTTCAGCATCTCTTATAGCAAGTTATAATGCCATTAAATGTACCAGCACCTTTATTATTAACTGGTAATACCATGTTTTGCTTGGCTAATGGGTGCATCAATAGGTACTTTTTTTACCTTCTTCATTCAGTAATAAAGCTGCAAATAGAAGAGAAAAGAGAGTATTAGGTAAAGTTACAGACAGCTTCATACATAAAATATATTGCTTGGTAAATGAAATGTTACAATTGTTACAATACTGCACATAACTAAAAACAGTAGAACACAATTTGCCACAAAACGATACCTAATGTGGATTCAATTGAAAAATAAGCAGTGCCTACCTTAAGCCTATCCTTACTCTCAGGCTTGGGAGATGTTTTTCGTTCAGTGAATTGATTGCCTTTTTTTAGTCTGGCATCCCCTTCCGTCTCCGATTCATCCTCAGAGTCTGAAATGTTTTAAGCAATGACAAGCAATTATAGCATGGCGTTGCGGCAAAGCATGAAATGCTGTACAGCTTAACCCTGTTATAAGAGACACTGATGTAACAGGCCATTGGGTATGATAGACACCAGTGTGCGCAGATAAAGATATGAATTAATAGGAAAAAAGCAAACTTGTTAACCCCCTTATAAGAAAGAGACACCTCAAGACAAGAACAGCTACACAGTGCATGCCTCTTATAAAGGGGCTTAACTGTGTGTTGCTCAGCAACACCAAAGGTGAATTTATGCGTAGAGAGACCATGTAAGACTTTCATATTTCACATTCACATTGCTTGGTGACAATGATCTGTGAGCTCTGCAAAACAAGTAATTCCAAAGACTGAGAGTTGTGACGCACCAGAGGAAAACTTCTTCCAAGTGCAGTGCACCACTTTAAGATACTGCGTTTCATTTCTGTCGAAGATGCCTTTATAAACAATAATTGACAACCTAGAGTAGTCACAAGTAAATGCTTATAAGAGTGTTACACAGACGCTGCCTTAATGCTTGCATAGCCAGATGCAAGCAAAATCAGTATTACAGGAGTGTACTGAAGTGGTCCAGTTGGTACATCATTACAGTGGGAACGAAGGGCACTAGACATGAGACGTTAATAGAATGATACACACTGTCTGTCATGCCATCACTGCCCCGTCTAGTGCTGTCTGTTCCCGTATTAAAAGAAGCAGGTATACACTACACTTTTGAAGGAGCTTTAAACTGAAGTGGTGCCATCATCATTACATGTCTCTAACTGAATTACTGTGCCATCAATAACTCAATTCTATGCTACCAAATAAACCATAATTTTCAACTGCTATTGGTTGTTTGAAACGCTAGTGAAACATAACATGTGCTCTATTATCAAAATATTCAGAAGTAAAATTAACACCAGGTGAGCAAATATTTCCATTTTTTTAGGGTTAACTTGACTTTTGAACGTTTTTGCCACAAGCAGACACTCAAGAAGTTGGACTAAGTAAGGTTTTCAAGCTGTTCCTTTGAGTCCCACTTCCTCATTTTCCTGGTGGGCAGAAGATTCACGCACACTTGAGTACCTCCTAAAGTAGGACTGACATTTTCAACATGAATATCCTTAAGAAGTCTGATTTGATTGATATCTGGGGTTTAATGTCCCAAAACCACCTTAAGATTATGAGAGACGCCATAGTGGAGGGCTCCGGAAATTTAGACTGCCTATTGTTTTTTAAATGTGCACCCAAATCTGAGCACACGGGCCTACAACATTTCCGCTTCCATCGGAAATGCAGTTGCTGCAGCCGGGATTAGATCCCGCGACCTGCGGGTCAGCAACCCAGTACCTTAGCCACTAGACCACCACAGCGGGGCGTCCTCAACAAATCTCGCACTGACCTGAGCTCCCCTGCGGCATTGGTGTCATTCCTTCCTCACTGGACGAATCGGAAGACTTGATTTCTCCCTCCTCCTCGCTTGTATCACCGGGCGATTCTTTGTCAGCACTAGGTAAGTCTTGGTGCTTTGTACCAATTTCCTGCGCCTTCTTCTTTTGCTACGGAGTGATGGCATAGAGAACAGACGAAACAATTAAAATGGTGAACGCAACACTTATAAATGAATTTGCCGACAAACAGCTAGAAGCCAGAGTCACAACATTGGCCTCGGTAGAACACAACTGCCCAGGTTGATTGAATGCGGCATATTAAGAAGTGTTTTGGGCAGCTCACTAGCCAACAATATGCTGTGCTATGTTTAAACCTTGATATCGGAAACATTGATTTAAAGGGATGATGCCATCAAATTTGTGGCATGCGTGTTCTTTGGTGTAGGCATTTCCTTCAGCTCCAGGCAGCATGATACACACACCAAGATTCGTGTATTTTCGCTAAATAATTTAATATTGCTCTACTTATGTGGACCATTTTCGGTTTAGGTTTTCCGGTGCCGAATTGGGCAGTGACGTCGATGCATAGGTGGCTTGGTCACGTGAGCACACAAGGCTGTGACACACATTGTGTTGAGTTTCGTCTGCTCTCATACACACGTGCCACACCAAGCGCCAGCAAAACAAACACACTGACAGTCACCATGGCCAGCTGCAACAGCGTCGTGGCAGTGGAAAGGCAAAAGGTAGCAAGAAGGAAACAAAGTGTTTAAATTTACAACATGTGAACAGAATGTGGACGAGGAAGCTGCCCAATGCTCGATGCGCTGGCCTTTTATAGGCGCCAAGATGCTGAAGGAGCATGGGACAGCCCCGCTGTTGGACGCAAGCAGCATCTCTGAGCGACGCGTCTAGTGTCTTTTCGAAAGCACTCAGAGTCCCTGACGGACGCACACAGTGTCTCTGCAAGGGACGCCAGCACATTCGTAACAGCAGGCACGCTAGTTCTCTCCTTGTTCACAAAATGCGTTTCAGAGATGGCAATTATATGAACACTGTCAGTTGAATTTCGCGGTCGCTGCTGATTTGTATGGAGTCCAAATTGATAGGGATGAACGCGGCTGAAGCAGAGATGAAACGACCCCGTGGTCACCGTCGGGCGAAGGGCACATGCGACAACATCACTCCGCGTGCGAGGCCTGTTGTTGCTTAGTACAGCCCTACCGACCACTCGCCTTCCCCCAGCTCGGCTTTCTCCGCTCATATCCCGGACGCGTAAGAGAAAACAGGCACTCTTTTCGGCAACCCTTGCGAATGAGTAAAAAGAAAAAAAACAAAAAAACAAGAATCTTGAAGGAAGAAGGTAAAGATACAGGGGAGGAGCGCTCAATAAGGGAGATGGGGATAAAAGACTATGAGAGAAGAAAACTGTTGGATTAAAAAAAACAGCAAAAAGTAAAAAAAAAGTTCTGACTTGCGAAAGGGAAAAGCGCTAGTTAATCGTGGCGAGCGGCTCAAAAAGCCCTGCCATTAGGTTCGATGAACCCGTGCAGAAGGACGGTTCAGCTTAGCTGCTTGAAGGAGAGGGGTAAGGGGACGCATAAAGCAAAGGTACAGAAAGTGTGTCGCGATTCCGGCTACAGTTCCGCTACAGTTCCGATGCGCAGTTCCGGCTACAGGTGGGGTAGAGTAAAGGTCTGTCGCCCTCCCCCCCTTAATGTCTGCCCGAATCACCGCGACACTACCCATTATGTCAATGTAAAGGGCTGACTATGCGCTCCCCCCTCCCAACCCCAAAGGTTAACAGCCGCACCCCTACCGTTCGCATGCCTAAGGGCGTGGTTGCATCTGTACGATGGAACAGCCAGCGAGCTGCGCATTCCTTTGTGCATGCGCCCGTTTGCAAACACGCGGTCGCCCAGCGACGTCACATCAAGCAAGCGCTCCTGTCGAAGGCACTCGATCCCTCCTTACTATTTTATTCTCTCCTTAATCGTTTTTTTTTTCTTTTTCCCTTAGCTGGAGTTTTTTATACTCCTGTATTTTTTTTTATTGCCAAGCCGCCACACACGCGGCGACCCATTACAAAGGGAACGGCACCACATCATCATCATCATCTCTCTCTTTTTTTTTTTTTTTTGCTTTCTCGCATGCGCTGCGGCGCCAGCAATTCAAAATACGCCACCATCACTTCCTGGAATGCCGGCACATTCAACAGTCAGCAAAAGCATAAACCGTACCACGGGGTTACTACCCTCCCTCAACTACAATGGAGTTTTTTAGTTTGTTTGTTTTCGTTAATGTGCATGACCTTCAAAAACTGCACAGCCATGCACGATTTCGCTGCTCCTACTCGGCAGGCCACATGTTCTGGCGCTATTTTTGCCTCTCGAAAACGAACATTGAACTGAGTTGAATTTTGCTACCACCATTAACATTTGCGGGGCAAAACTGGATTTCCGGGACACTTTCCTATGACCCGTACAACCGGCGGGAGAAACATTCAAGATCCGGGAGTCTCCCGGGTAATCCGGGAAACTTGGCAGGTATGCCAACAATGCAGATGAAAGCTCACAAAAAGAAAAAAAATGTCATTCAACTGCCTGCAGCAGAAAACTGCAAAAAAAAAAAAACAGCTGCATTTTTAGATGAAAAGCTTTTCAGTTTGCTTTCAACATGACAATATTGTCGCAGTGCAACGCGAACAAAAGATGACAGCAGCTTACGGCAGCGAAAAGAGCGTGTTCAGGATCAGCTGTACAGCCAGACGCTTGCTTCGTTGTCGTCTTGAAAACCACCTGACCCACTAGCTGGAATCTACAAAACATTCCTTTCATCGTTCTTTTTCATATAAACACGTGTCACTATATGCTTGACCCAACATGCATGCTTCTCCAATTCAAGCCTTAGAGATGCAACAGACAGAACGAAACTTCCCACTCACCGACTCTAACAATGCAATGTCGAGGGCCCGGACTACATCATCAAAATCATCTACATCAGAATCTTCCGGTGCCACCTGTTCTTGCGGGGAAGCCAACCTTTCGGTGGCAGCCGTGCCCTCGGAACTGGATGACTGTTCTTCCGAAGCCTCTTCAGTCTTCTCTTTAGCAGTCTTCTCTTCAGCGTCTCCCTCACCCTGATTTACACACTCACTCAACACAAGCAACTCTGACGATCGAACAAAGCTGACTCCCACGAATGGCTTTGCTGAAGGAGCCTTCTTGACATCAGTAGCTTCAGCGTCCAGAGCATCGCTGTTTGAGCACCCGAAGCCCCTGTGTCTATCTTCCCTGTCATCCTTGCCAGCTACTGAAGAGGGGGGTGATCGTATTGTTGAGGAAAGCCAGGGCTCCGCAGCAGTTATGTCCACGTCCATGCTGTCATCATCACTGCCCTCCGAGTCACCATAACAAACCAGGTGCTGCGATCCCTTCTGCAAACAAATGGTGTGCACATGAGCTCCCAAAATACGACAAAATAGTCGACGAGCCATAGTCATTAAGCCAGTACAGTGGTCAACCTAGAAACGTGTCGTACAGACTATTAAATGCTCGTTGTTAAATGTTCAGACAGTTGAATGCAGATGGAAAGGTTGTTCACCTCGGTTGTGCTTCTTCTTTTGCTATCTGTGTTTCCGTGACCTTTTTTTTCTGTTCCATCACCATGACTTAAGAGTGCTTTAAGAAATGAAATGAACCAAAAAGCCTAAGTTTTTACTTGAAAAATTCTTGGAACACGGGATGTGACTGAAACAAATGTTTCAACAAATGGCCTTGTCTTCTTCAGACAAGACCACTTGTTGAAATGCTGGCTCGAGTGACAACCCATGTTCAAGAAGACAAGGCAGCTTGTCGAAACATTGGCTTCAATAACACATTGTGTTCAGGAAGACGAGACTGCTTATAGAATTGTTGGCTCTATAGACAACTCGTCTTCAGGAACTTTTCTTTTTAAGTTTTTATCTTTTCCTGAACTCTTGCTCACGCTCTCAAACGACAACGTGCCTTTGCCATGATAAAACTATGAGAACAATAGCTATACAATTGCTTAAGTGCTTTCAGATTCCTAGGTCTCTAGAAATGGCATTTACAACTACAGGTTAATTATGTAAGACAAAGGATTTCAAACAGGACAGAAAGAAGAGTGTTTACATAACATGATGCACAGCTAGATCAAAGGTGGTGATCCATATTGAATTTGACAGATGTGCTACAAGTTATGAAAAAATTAAAATATGTGAGCAATCTTTTTTTTTAGTAAATGATGGATGTGCGTAGCCAGGGCAAATCATGTAACGTGGAAAGAAAATTAGCAAAAGAGAAAGAGAGAAGCGAAAATCACCTTTGCCTCAGAATTCTCTTTTGACTTCAACTGCTTTGTTGCAGACAGGGAGCTGGCACGAACATTAGAAGAGCCTTGACTAGCATCTTGGGATACTTTCTCATGCACATTATTCTCAACAGTCTCAAACTGGAGCTTTCCATCAGTCATGACAGGATAGTTCACAGCCGCAGGCTCCTTCTCAGTGTCCTGCACTGGCATAGACTCTACTTTATCGTCCCCATCACTCCCCTCATCATCTGTTTCGCTGTCAACAACAGGAGAGCCAGGGTAATCTACCAGGCCAGACAATGCTGGAACAGCAACTGCGGTTTCAACAGAAGCACTAGCATGTTCTCCAGTAACTGCAGAAGAGTGATTGCTTTCCTGCACACTTTCACTGGTTTGCAACCCTTTAGCACAGGATGCTTCAGATACAGCAACCGATTTGGGCGATCCCGTGTCTCCAGAGGATGGGTCCTCCGACCTAGGAGACTGTTCTTGAACTTTGGGATTATCTTCTTCACAAGCGACAGATTTGGGGGATCCTGTGCCTCCAGAGGGTGGGTCCTCCGATTTAGGAGACTGTTCTTGAACTTTGGGATTATCTTCTTCACAATGCTCTGCTTGTTTGTCAATAAATTCATCCGGAAGAACTGGGCCAATAAATGCACTGGACTTTTCGGTCATGAGCTCGTGTAACTCCGGCAGCTGTGGACCAATTAAGACCGGGGGCTGATGAGATTCTAGGTTGCTGGTATCTGGCAAGTGTGGCCCGTATGCAATTTTTTTCTCTGGCTCCGGCAAGTGTGGTCCATACACGACTCTATCCTCCTCAGGCAAGTGAGGGCCATATTCAACTGTCTTCACTTCTGGCAGGTGTGGACCATAGACTGTTACTTCCATGGATTCAGGAGAATCTGGAAGCTGCGGTCCATACACGGGCACTTCACTTTGAGCAAGTACCGAGTCTGGCAGCTGTGGTCCATAGGTAACAGGTGGTGGTGATTTCGCTCGAGTCTTCTTAACTGTTACCTTCACGCGCTTGGAAGGATGCCTCTTCAGCCGTGTCCTACAGACTGAATAAGTCTCGTAGTCACTCCCCTCGGACGAGCTGCTGTCAGAGCCGCCGTACGAGGTTATTGGAATGATTGCTCTGCACAATGAATAAAAAGGAAAAATTTGCAAACCTGAATGAAACACAGTATGCGATTTCCCAGTAAACTGGCACGTAATCAGACAGCACAGTTATGATTTATGTTATCAATCAATGGACACTGCTTTGTGCACGGAATAACATGCACCTACACCATCTTACTGCTATTGCTGCTTCGAAAATTGCTAACAATGATGATGATCAAGAATGTGCAAAGCCAAGTCCACATGAATTCACACCGTAGCTTCGTGCTAAAAGCCGGATAACAATGCACACAAGCCAATACCTTACACAGAAGCACACAGCATAAAAATTCATCCGTCAAGGTTGCACTAACTTTACTTGCACAATTGAGTAAGGATTTAGAAAGTGCAGTTTCAGCGTCCCCAAAGTTGAAGTACAAGTGATATTTTGGAACTGTGCTACAGTGGGGCCAAAATTTCTACAATTTCGGGCATGCATCCTAAAGTGATGTTTCCTGGAGGCACACGAAGAATAGAAAAATGAAAAGCTGCCTACGGCAGGTGCACCAAGTACACAGACGTTGTTAAACCTACAAGATTTACCGCAAGGATTGTCCGATAGTGTACTTTGTTTAATTGCAACATTGAGAGAAAAAGAGGGGAGTGGGTTGTGCCTATAGTGTGAATGCAGACTCGTAATATCCCAGACAATTTTTTCACAAAAAGCTTTCTCGGTAAACACCCGTTCACATAAGTTACTCTCATAGATGCAGCACCAAAATATGGAATATCCGCATACCCAATGACAGCTTCTTGCTTCCGCTTCTTCTTGCCAGACGTCGTCACCCTCTTATTTACTTCGGGTGCTTCCACATTCGCACTGCTCTGGGCCACACTAGCTATCGATGCAGTGGCTGAAGACGAATCAGCAAGTTTCTGCGCTCCACCTTCCGCGCTACAGGAATCCGCAGCTTGAACATTCGTTGAGTCACTGCTGTTTGGTGCAGCTGCAGCAGTAGGAGATGCTGACGCACTGGTTTCGGGAAGCATCTGTGTGTCGCCACTCGTGCGAAGAATCGTTGCAGAAGCAGCATCAGCACCAGATCCTGGCGCGCCACCCTCAGCATCAGCAGGTTCACCATACTGTGCCCAGTAAGCTTCGAACTCAGGTGGACAGTCCCACGTTGTCTCGTTGGTCAACTGGTGCCAGAAGTAGGTGTACCCAGTCGCCACATCCATGCACTCCACCCAAGGACAAGGTGGAATTTCGCCCTCAGTAGCCGAAGGTGTTTCCGCAGCGCTTCCTATTATATAAATAGAGAAAGAACAACCACATGTTTCACTGAGGGAGTATAAAACTAATTCTTGCAATACATTCAGTTTTTTTTACCAAGTATATTTTGTGTACATATTACGATTGTTCTATTTGTTGCATAAAGCTGCTTTGTTATATCACTTATCTGCTGACACCTCCATTTATTAAACTTTGACAAAATAAATTTCGTGACGTAACAAACTTATTTCGAAGTATTTCTTCCGTTCAAATTCTTGCATTTTTTTCCCTTGACTTAATGTAGTTTTGTGCAGTAGCTTCGGTGAGCAAAAAAAAAAAAGAAAACTTAGGGAACTAAAAGAGCCAGGAGAAGCATTTACATTTGTTCTGAAGATAAGTACCTCCCAAATGAAAATAAGTCAAGGTGCTACAGTTTTTCCAGATTTTTTTTCCCTTCTTTATTTAAAGGGGCTCTGTAACACTTTTTGAGCATGGTCAGAAAACGCTGCCAATCGGTAGTAAAGGCTCCTGACAACATGCGAGCTAAATATTATAGCGCAGCACACAGCCTGGAAATCACAATGAATTATCAAAGTAAGCTGAAAATTGCTTTCTCTTCTCCTGACAAATCACGGCATATACCCAGAAATCACACGTAGCGAGCCTATCTACCAGCCATTGGCTGATTTGAACATAGCGCGCTCGCTCGTTACCGAGATCGCCACAGAAGGCCCCTACTTGTCCACGCGTGCGCGTGCAATCACACTGAATAAGCCGCGCTGTTGAAGAAAAAAAAAGTGCTCAAGATCACGAGGCCCGCGTTACGTTTTTCTGTGGCCCTGCCATCCCTTCCTGCTTAGCTTTCAGCGCTTTCGTTGGGACAAGAAAATGCAATGGACTGTTCCAGAAATCGCAGCGCCACGCCTTCTCCTGGTGGATCGGTGCTGGGGCATTATGGGAAAGCGGAGCGCCGGTGGTCAGAGCAGACGTCGCTTTCCTGCTTTCACCTGCTTTCATCGCGTGCCGCGAGTGGTGTTGGCTGGTGTAAGGAGCTGCTATTGTGAAGAAACGCTTCTTCTGATCGCTCCGACTTTCATTGATGCATAGTAGACTGTGTTGTTCATCGCAAATAACCGTAATGACCACTGAAAATGCTGAATAAGGAAAGTGGCGCACACACTTGCTCAGTCCTGGGATGTGATCATATGCGAAAGTCACTGAATGTTTCATTCATTGCCTACCCGCCACGGTGGTCTAGTAACTAAGGCACTCGGCTGCTAGCCCGCAAGTCGTGGGGCTGTATCCCGGCCCGGCAGCCGCATTTTTGATGGCGGCGAAAATGCTTTAGGCCCGTGTGCCTAAATTTCTGGAGCCCTCCACTACGGCGTCTTCATAATCGCATGGTGGTTTTGGGATGTTAAGCCCAACACTCATATTATTCATTAACTACTTGGTGCTACTTCATTGCTTCAATGTTTGTGGTGCTGCAGCTAAGTTGGGCCTTCGTTATCTGTGTCCTCACTGTGATTACGGGGCTGGAATTTTACACTTGCAGCTTACCCTGTACTTAACTACGCGAATTTATTAAGGCGAGAGGCTTAGATAGGTCGTTATAAACTCACAGGGTCTCCTATTCATTCGTCTAAGATGATTTGATAGAGAAGGCCATCTTCTTTTTCTTCTCAGTCGATGTACTGATGCTACGTCGCCAGTCTATGACTGTAAGCAGAGTTTTACCGTGGGTGTAAACCGGTGTTGCGCCGCGGTTTGGGGAGAGCACTGGTGTAGCTTGGGCGTGGGCAGGTGCCGGTGTGCCTTGAAGAGGGCCAGTGTCCCTTTTAAACCCCCGGCCGACGCCCCAGCACGCCACCAATCACACCACCCTTTGAAAACTTGACCTAACGAGGTTTGCGCTGCCTCCAAAAATGCAGGCAGTGCGAAACTGATTTTGCATTGCCTCCATGATGAGACCACATTGCACCAAGCTCGGGTGTCATGCGATGAAGTGATCACGTGATGTTTCGATGACGCCACAATTTTTGGCGATGTCTGTCGTCATATATGTTGTCACGACGCTGTGGTTTTTTTCTTCGATACCTCGACCTCGCCAACGCGGGACGCAAACGGTCGAGTTTCACGTTTGATGAGGCATCTAAAGTTTTCACCTAAAAACAAAAATTGACCGTTGGTGGCTTTAGCGTCCCATGCCGTCGGCGTCAACAGGAGCGATGCAAAAATCATCGCGTGATGGCGTTCCCACACAACGTCATCGTGACATCATGGATCCCCAGAATGTGTAAGGTCATCATGACGGTCCCATGATGACGTCATGAAACGACATCGTCGCTTTGCTCTGCTTTGTTATCGTGTGATCGGCCCACCAATCAAGAAGGCCGAGCAGAACTAGGTGAGGTGCTGAAAGTTTGGAATGCCTCCAGTCATAAATCAGTGCAAAGTCACTTTAGGTGAAGAAAACATTCACAGGGGGCGGAGGGAAGACCAATAAATTGACTGAACAAAAAGAAACAGACGACTGTCGCTTTCAGGTCACCTTGAGTGAATGCACAAGAAATCCTGCGCTTTTTTTTTTTTGCACTGTTACGTAGTGTTCATTTTACTGTTTACTGCATGGTTATGTTCAATAAAAAGCATCTGCTTTTTATTGACCATAAACCTAGAGGCCTCACCTATTTTTGCTTTGTGCATCTCTCTCTCTTTTTTTTTTTCCTGTGTCAAGGCAAAGAGCGCTAGTTGTAGTTTCATGATTATCAATACAAAAGCTACACTCGCCATCAGTTCTTTTCACATTGTCAGCTTATGTAAGCGCTGCTGAGGCCGTCTATACCTTTTCCACACTGAATGAGGCTTTCACCATTGCTTTTGAAGTCATTCTGACCATTAACAGCCTTCCACAGCAGCGTTTCCTGGCTTAAAATTCTTAGGTTAATTTCCAACTCACTGTTTTACACTGATTGAAAGCAAATACTGCATGCGAAGTATCCGCTCTTTATACGTGCTGTTAGCTGGTTTTTATTACTCTCGGCATCCCAAGTGCAAACTTTCTCACACGCAGCATTTGAAACAGGCAATTAGTATTCAAATATACACAGCATAGTGGAGCTCGAACTCATGTATAAGGGCGGAATTTTTACATTGTCATTCGCAAAGTGCATAGTCTTACACTGAGTACCGCGCGGAAGCATACCTTGAGTGACAGTCCCCGACAAAAAGTACTAATAATGAAGCTGTACGGCCACACTGACAATAAAACGAATGACAAAAGCTTCCGCTACGTGGGAACACGATCAACGAAGCAGAGGCGACTCGCCACGAAAAATTTCCATTCAATGGGCCTTTTCGTGGGTACGTGAGCAATTTCCCAAGTCATTAATAAGTCAACGATCCTAGTGTTTCCTGACTGCATGTTGCTCTGGGTGGTGCCTATTCTGTGAGTGCAGATTGAAGCAGGGTTATGACGGGCGACATTCCCGCAACGATGCGTTCATACGCCCGCCCGGTGTGGGAAATGGGGTGAACCAGCGCTTCTGCAAGCAGACGCACTGCGCCGGCCCTCCGGGTTCCCATAATGCTTTCCAGCTACCGTAGCAAAGCACGCGTGAATTTCTGGAAAAGATCCATGGCAGCATGTGACAAACCTTTGTAACTCCACTCCCACTGGACAGATTCTTAAAATTTTTGCGACGTTGAATTCGTGAGGCAATAAGCTATTCCAGCAAATTCATTCCATGGTTACTTGAAAATGTGCTTCAGGGCCCCTTTAATCACCACCGTTACCTTTTGACTTTGGCTCCTGGGTGGCAACTTCTACTTCAGGTGTCCCTGAAGTTGGCGGAGCACCCGATGATGCCGTCACAGCCTGCTGGTCAACAGATTCCTTTTTATCCTCCTCACCTTGCTCATCAGTCTCAGGAACAGACGATGAGATAGCATCAATTTCCTGCACAATAAGTGAAACCAAAGACCAAGTCAAACTGCTGTTTATAATAGTGAGAAAATGTTAATGATATCTGGAGAGGTTTTGTATGCCACTCCATGTGTAATGCAACCATGAAAAAGGGTGTGTGATTTTAAAGAAGGCCCGCACACATAAACCCAATAAAGTCGCATTGTGGCGTGCACTTCATGAAAATGCCATTAGCACTTTAATGATGGCTCTTGTGGGGTTCATTTCTTAGTGTTTTTTTTTTTTCCTGTCATAGCATTTTCAATTAACTGTGGAATGTTTATATTAGCACGCAGATAATGCCCCAATACTGCAAGAATTATGAATGAACGAAATATTTTCCTTAGGAATGGGATGGTTCTCCCACCTCGAATGGATAGGATTGATCACATGCAACAATAATTTCACACCTCAAGCCCTAATTCTCACAAAAAGAGCATAATTATGCAATCTACTGAGTGTGTCAAGGTAATGCATTGTGCGTTTCTCGCTCAGTAGCTTGTTACATCTTGCAAGAACACTGGTGCCCGACTGTGTAACGATTATGTGGGGGTTCCTGTATATTCTTGGGCATGGTCAGAGAATGAAGCCAACTGGTAGTCGGCGCTCCCAAGAACACATGAGCCAAATACCATAGCGTAATTTACAATTATTTCTCAAAATCGGCTAGGAATCTCTCTGCTTTCTACAAATGATGCCATATATTCATAGGTCGGCAAACTCACTCTTCCCTCACACTTCACGAGAATGACTGTGAGGGAGCCCTCGTAAATAATATTTTGGCGAGTTTGAGTCTGAGCGAGTCCCATGAAGAAATTTTTCGTGAGTGTGAATCCGAGTGAGTCCGGCTCAGGAAAATTTTGGCGAGTCTGAGTAAATCCAAACCAACAGATATATTTCTTAAGCAAGCCTGAGTGAGTTCCACTTTTTTCTGCCGACCTTGCAGGACATACTGGATCCATCTCCGGATATTCACCGTTAATATTAGCCTTACCTGTATTCACCTTTTACTCACATTTACTCACGTGCATTCTGAAGCAGTATCCGTTCCTACAACATTTCAATATTTAATGATAAGAGGAGTGAATTACGTACGGGGTACCTTGACCTCCCCGCCGCCAACCTTTCCAGGGAAGTTCATGATAAATAAACTTTATGTGGTCATCTCTTTCAATAAAAATGTCCTTACAGGTCTGAAGCCACTTGCAATTATTGGTGGTTCTCTATCAAAAGATGGCTAGAAGAGCGTCGATTAGGTGATGTATTGCGGTTAAAGAACATAGGCACCATATTCAAAAAAGCTAATTCTAGGCTAACAGAGTTATGAGTCGAATTACTCGGACTCACTCAGGCTCAGAATGAGTCACGAGTCGAAGTGAAAAAAGTTTTCGTGAGTGTAAGTCCAGTTGATCCCGGCTAAGAAAAATGTTGGGAAGTCAAGAGTCCAAAGTGGGCCCTAAGCGCAAAATCTATTTTATGAGCGAGTACGAGTGAGCTCCACAAATGTTGCCGACATATGCATATACTCAAATTCTATTACAACTATAGAAGAAGTGCTGTTGTTAATAATAATTACTAACAATCGCCGATTGTAACATGCAAAAACCACCATTCGATTATGTGGCACACCATAGTGGAGGACTCCAGATAAATTTTGACCTCCTGATGTTCTTATACATGTGCATAGATATAAAATTTAGTGCGCTACCAAATGCGAAGCAGGAGTGGTAGTAGTGTGCGACTCTTTATTCGGGAATGGGCATGTTTCATCAATGTTTAATGGGAGCTTTGCCTCCCCGCTCCCCCTTTTCAACAATCTGTTGAACAATACGTGCACGCATATAATGTATAAGGTGTATACATGCGTAGGAACATCCCCCCAGCACCGCACCAACACTCTAAAACCATGCACCACAATTACCTTCATGAAGTCTTCAAGCTGATCGTCTATGGCATCTCTCCGAACGCCGTTATTCGAGGCTGGCTCATTTTGGCTAGCTTCTGCAACGGTAAATCATTAAAAGTTGCATTCACTAAAGGGTCTCGCATCAGACTAAAGTTATTTTGCTGAAAGAAGGTGTTACGTGTAACTTATAAGTGCAGTGCTGGCCTAAATTACCGTCATGTCCGTCTCCTTCGTCATCTCCTTGACTTGATGGCTCCGCAGTGCCAATCGACGAATTCTTGGCCGGCGCTGCACAACACAATACGCACAGGTCAGAGAAACAACGATCCGTCTGAACAATAAATTCGCGTCGCGAAAGCAGCTGTTCGTGCAAGATGCTCATCGAATAAAAAGCGAGGTACGGACAGTCGTGTTTTAATGCGAAAGAGAGTTCGTACTTACGGGAATATGTCCGGCTTCTCTCCTCCTTTAACTGCAATATTTGCCTGCGGGCAGTCCTGTCCTTCTTCTTCACCATCTTCCTGGGTAAAGAGAAAAACACGTTCAAGTAACCGTAGCACTAATGTAACGCAGTAAACAAGTGGTCTACTACTACATGCGCACTGTTCCCATCACCGTAACGACGAACACACGCCGAAATTTTCAACGAACGGCTGCGCTTTACCTCAGAAACATGCAATCTTTCACTCACCTTGCAAAGAAGCCAAGCAAAGCCCTTTAGCTCGGAACACCTATGCTATAATTCCTCCTCGCAAACGCCTTCAGACTAGCAATTCAAATTATCCCTAGCTTTAACTATCGCCTACGCAAGAAAGCGAGAACCATAACTGAACACAGCATGGACAAATGGTGGTAACACCAGTTTTCATTAGAGTAACAAACTACACAACTACTTTGAAGTAAAACTACAACAAGCGCGCTCTGTCGGTGAAAAATCAAAGCGTTATAGAGGTTGTGGTCGCTGTGGTCCAATGAAACGCGTAGTTTCGTTTGTTGTGCAACCGCGCGCGTACTGAAGGCTGCTGAAAGAGCGAAAGCGAAAGCATGCGCTTGGGAAAGCATCGGCAGGGCGCGGAACTGCCCGAACACCTACGGGCCATCAGTTTATCTCGTGCGCGTATCGCTATGTTCCAACGCTGGAAAAATCTCCAACTGCACGCGGGAAATCGGAGCATGTCAATCGCAGCGCCGCTGTGAAGTTGAACGTCTGTTAAAAGAAAACCTTTCGCGTTGGATGAATCGCACCTCGCACCGACCGGTGTTGTCACCGTACACCTGACCGATTTCGGTTCTGGAGCGCCGCCCAAAACTACGCCGTCCCGGTGAGTGCAAATATATCTCGAGCTCACGATAGGCCGGGCGTCAATTGCGAAGGGGCGTGCGTAAATATAACCGATGTGGATATATTAAAACAAGCTTTCCGCTCCGTTGAGTCATTGCTAAAGCGAGGAAACATACCTGTAGTGCGTACTTTCGATACATTTATGTTAACGGAAAAACTTCATTTAATCTATACGAGTCAATTCCACTCCCCGTGGCTTCCATTGTATTATCCGCTTCGCATCAAGTGGTTTGTCTAAACTACGGCGGCTCTGATTTGACAGCATCTGGGTGCACGTTTATGAACCTCAGGTGGTCGAAATTTCCGGGTCGAGCCCACGGCGTCTTTCATAATCGTGGAGTGATTTTTTAGACGTTAAAACACCATTACATCACAGACGTGACGAGGCTGAAAATTATCGGTGCACACTTCGTGCTGGTTTGGAACTGTGAAAATACAATCACCCGTGGTGCCAGGACTCCGAGGAACAACCAACCAACTCATACCGGCGTAATACGCAACGGTGTGCTGCTGATTGCGATCAAGTCCGATATGATAAACTTTCTCAACGGCGATTGGCTACTTTCTGCAGCTTTTGTTTATGGGCGAATCACAGCTCGATAAATTCTATCCTAATCGGGCCCGATCGCGATCAAAATTGACTGATAGACTCGCCCGTTCGTGCTGTTTTGCACGGCTACAAATGATATTGTAATTCGTGTGTATGTCTAGACTGTACAGGTAGACGTTCGATCTGTCGTGCAGTCATCAAGTTCATGACAGCCAATAATCTATAATATGAAACATATATATGGTTGTTTGCACACCATGTAGACTTTTTTTTTTTTTTGGCATTGCGGGAAACCGATTGGCTATCAGCGGCAAGATGTGGATGCTTGCATGGTCTTCCTGTTATTTATTTGATATTTGGTGAGTGTATTTTGTGATAGCTAGATAAAGTGTCGGTGCCAACCACAGATAAGTGTTCTACGTGGACAGCCTGTGTGACACACGAGTCCCGCGAGTGCTGTCTTGTATGAGGAGCTTCTGAGGTTCAAACGGCAGCTGAGAGTGCAGGTTTGTGCAAGCAGCATTCTTGCCTTTATCGCACTTATATTTGCTGTAGCTTGGCGTCGATTCTCTTCTTTAACTTCATCCCTTCCACGTATGTTTGCTTTCACGGGTCAATTGTTTGCTGTTTCTCAAAATAGTAATAATAATACAAAAAGACAGTATACTCTTACTGCCATGACATGACCACCACTGTGTGATGTACACTCCGTATTGCTCCCTATTGCACTAGACAGGTGGTAGTGTGCGCATGTTAGAAAAAAAAAACGGATGAGCATCTCGATCATTTGCACTGCAGTATTAAGATCACCTTTATTCCTCATTATTTTCAATTATTGTGGCTTGTCACAATATGAGAGGTTGCTCCACTCTAGCTCTTCAGTGCATCCTGTAAAAAAATAGAGGACATACCGTGATTCTTTTGAAGTTGATTAGTCTGTTTCATTTACCATGACTAGTATGTACTTCTGCAGGAAGGACAACAACACCTTCTAATATGTTTCTGCTGACACCACCTAAATTACAGTGGAAAAACTTCAGACATGATATAGTCCTTGCCAAGTGTTATTTAACTCGTATATAATGTGGAACTCGTTCTCTTACCTGAAGTGATAGACAAACGCCCCTATACTTTTTTTTTTTGCTTTATCGCCTGTTAGTTCTCATTGATATTGTGTCTAACAAAAAAATAGCCTTTAAAATTCCCCTTTTTTTCTTCTTTCATTTTCTTCTTTCATAGCGAGGGTTTCGTTCTGTCTGACTTGATGCCTTCACGTAGTATGCGAGGCGTCATTGGTCAGCTGCCAGCTTATACGAAAAATTGGGGGACCCTTAAGCTTGGGCTTAAGGAGTTAATGCGATAGCAATATTCTGTTCCTACTACATATATAGTTCAAACACTTAGTGCATGAAATATCTTCAAACTTGCTATGCAACCACTACGTGGTCTTAATAAAATAGGTGCAGTAACGTGTGTGCCTATCGCTGTCGGTGACCGGCTTTAAACCACGAAGTCATGATGATAATCACATGTGCTGACATCCGATGGCAATGTACCCTTGTGCCACGCATTATTACTGCAACATTTCATGTTGTATTGTGAAGTATGCATACAGGACGTGTGTGTTTGTAAAGCGTGAATGTTGCTTTCCCTGCACTTCCAAGCAAGGGAAGTTCTTATCACTGTACTCAATACCACACGCATCGGGTGTGATGGAACACCCGCTTGCCACACAAACGACCTGGGTTCGATCCCCGCTCACATCCAGAATTTTTATTACTATTCATTTGATTTGCATTTTTATCTTTCGGTCATGCACAAGATGATGATTTTCCGCTCACAACCAACAAAGCCGGAATTTCTGCGAAATGAGCTCTTTAATGCTATTACGATGAAAAATCACAGGCTAATTGATGCAAAGAGGCAGAAAAAGAGTGTTCCATACTAACCACCATAGCTAATAATGGCACTGACTGACACTCCCACATTCAAATGCATATATATATACTCCATCAAGTGGACAGGCGCAGGGTATGGCCACCGTGGTAACTCAGTTGGTAGAGCATCGAATGCGTTATTCAAAGGTCACAGGTTTAGTCCCTGCCAGTGGCAAGTTATCTTTACATCCACTTTAGCTTTTTCACAATTATAGCGTAATTACTACAAGTAACTGATCCTATGAATTCTTTGGCATCATTGTCTATTAGCTCTCATTATTGTGTCTAAGAAAGGATGAGCCTTTAAATTTCCCTTCTTGCCTTCAGACCAATTAGCGATTATTCGTAGTGTCTTCAGAATTATTTTAAAGACAAATAATACTGGAAAGTGTGACCAACTTTCCATGAAAAATTTCATGTATCACAAGCTGGATATATATATATATATATATATATATATATATATATATATATATATATATATATATATATATATATATATATATATAATAAGGGAAAGAAGTGTATACCTAGGGGCTCGTTTTTCCGTGTTTTAACACAATATTAATGAGACATAACAGACAGTAATGCCAAGGAATGTACAGGGGAAGTTATTAAAACCAATGGAATGTAAATAAGAAGAAAGAAAAGTGGATGAAAAAATTACCAACTAAGAGCAGGAATCGAACCTACGACCGAATCTTTCTTCTTATTTACATTCCATTGGTTTTAATAACTTCCCCTGTACATTCCTTGGCATTACTGTCTGTTATGTCTCATTAATATATATATATATATATATATATATATATATATATATATATATATATATATATGAATAAATGTAGATTATGAAGAGTCTGGCTTCAGTTGCCGTAGAAATAGAAAAATAAATATACGCTTCTGAAAAACTGTTTATTTATGAGGTTTCGATCGGAGATCAATCTTCATCAGACTGAAAGATTGGTCTCCTATCGAAACTTCCCAAATAAAGCTTTTTAGAAGTGTATACGAATATATATATATATATATATGCACGCACACTTACACTCAGTTTTTCAAATGTTTCATCCCGTTCCTACCATTCTTCGCATTTCTTTCATTGGTCAGCTGTCTCTTTTTTCTACTTGGTACTACTGCTAGTGAATAACACTTGCTTTGCCTGACTGGCATACTGATCGCTTTCAGCAACTTGTTAGATGATGGCATATTGAAAAGTACCATCTTGTCATCATTCGCTGATGTGGTTCTCTTTTCTCATTACACATTCAAACCACTTGATTTTTTGCTTGTGAACATTTTTTCGAATCGAGTGTCCTCATTGCCTTAACCACCCATCAGATGATGCCATTCGATGCAGGTTGCCAGGTAGAAATGGACTTAGTACTGGGGTTTTAGTGGAGTTGTAACACGAAGGCCAATTTATGTGTGCCAGTATACCTGAGCAAGGTAGCCTAGTACATTTATGCATGCTCACCTACACATACATTGTAGCGCGCTTTCAATCACGCTTACCTGTAGCTGCAAATGTTGAGCTCAAGCTTGCCTTCACATACAGTTGCCGACAGTCATTCAAGTTCACGCTCATGAACACTCGAGGCCACTATCACAAACTTTCATTGATACCGGCCTCAAACTGTCATTGACTCCTGTTGAAACGCCTGCTCGAGCTAGACCGCAATCATTCTGCTCCCACAAATAATCGCACATTGTGTCAGCCAACTGCACTCACTCATAATCAAAATCCCTGTCCATGAAATCAGTACAGAGATATAATTCAGGGAATGAACAGAACACATACTGTTCTCACAGGTATTATTTTCTTTTTAACTGAAAAGGCAATTTAGGAACATGTCCTGCCTGTTCACTAGTTCTTTGTACTAATGTTTTTGCACTATGAACTGTGAATTTATGCTGCCTTTATAATAAGGATAACACTTTAATATTTAGTTGAAAGCCATATGTGAGCACATTTATACTCTGGATATAAGTTCTCAGCATTACTCGGTTATAATAGCACAAGGACGAAAATAAAATATCCATGGTTCAATTATAGTTAAAGAGCACAAGAAAGCAGAAAGTGATTGTGCGTGCATGTGAATTGTATACAACACCACCAGTTAGGCTTTTTATGCCGCAGTGTTCCAGACCTGCGTTCTTACGGCCATTGACATTGCGATGGTACATTTATGCAGAGTTTTATGCATGGCTTTAGGACTAGATGCCCAGCGAAAGAAGCAAGAAAGGCATAGTTATTTGCCTCCATCCACGAAAGAAACGTTTCTGTCACAGTTTTGCTTTTTGCATCAGCTCAATGTGATGCTCAGGGGCTTGGGCACTTATCTTGACTGCACTATGTACGCACATACACAGGGCTGCCGCTGCCCAATGACTGGCAGCTGATATTTCTGGTAAGCCAGTGATAAGACTTGAGTGGCTAAGTGCAGCCCTGATAAGGAAGTGTATGGAATAATGCTTGCGGGGGCAGCCTCTGAATGCTGCATGGATCGAGGCAAAGTGAGTTGCTGGGCTGGAGCATTTGAACTGTAGTTTGTACTTGATTCATATGAATTAAGCATGTGCAATGTTCACCACAGTTGAGCGCAGTAGAGTGATATGTAGGTGTTTAGGAAAGTAAAGAAGGAAGCTTGTGTGGCCTACCTGACATGGCTTCATCATTATATTTATTGTGTATAAGCTGTCTAGGGTATGATGTTACATAAAAAAAAAATAGCTGTCCGAGATTACAGAAATAATAATTTTTTTGTTTATAATTGAAAAACAAGAAGAAAAAAAATCAGATAGTGGCTGTGATTATTTACAACTACAATTCATCATAAATTGAAGAGAGAAAGTATGCAACTGTAGTTATACAGATAATATTATGTACTGTAGTCACTGAAAAACATCAAGAGGCACTTTTAAAAGGAATGCTAGCACTTACATGAGAAAATGATCCTCTTACAGTTAATGTAATGAATCACGTTTCCATATTTGATTATATTTTATTATATTTCAGAGCTCTGACTTTAACTAAAGCTCAAATGCATAGTTCTTAGGAACTTCAATCAAAGCTTGTTTCCTGTTGTAAGGCACGGACAGGATGCATGCAGTCAGCTATGACATGCGAGCGAAAAAAAAAAATACAGTCAGATGTACATCATGAAAGCTTGCATTGATTCGGGCACAGCTGGTCGCACATGACAGAGTTCTTCATATCAAAGTTATCGTGAAACTGGAGGGATTGCAATGGCCATTGCGCACGAACGGTCTATTCAAGGTTGACTGAAATACCCCTGCCAGGTGTTCCAGTTCAGTATGCTTTTTTTTTTGTTTGTTTTCACCCCGAGATAAAGTATTGTTTTCTTTTCATTCAAATAGCGGATCTTGTGACATGGACAGGGTCACTCTTTTTTTTCTTGCTGTTGTTGCTTTAAAAATGAAGTAAACCAATCTCCACAGCAAGAGGTGTCACATGCATACTTTCTCTCTTTGATTTATGATGAATTGTATTTGTAAATAATCACAGCCACTATCTGATTTTTTTTCTTCTTGTTTTTCAATTATTAACATAGTTCATCTTAAGCTGCTAGGTTTGCCAAAACTCTGAAAGTTTGTGGATGCAGTTCAATGAAACATGTTGTAACCTTTAGTTTGTTGTCATGATAAACACTGCAAACCAATTGTCACTAAATGGCGATCTCAGTATATGTCAGCAACGAGTAATCGAATATTTAGCACGTGCTACAATCTACACAGCTTTATGGTGTGCATCTAAATTTTTTTCAGCTCCATTGCATATATTTTGACTGCATGAAAAAATTTATACTTCAGTGCTAGAATATGTAGCATTAATTTTAAAGCCAAAGCTGTACTCATTTCGCAAAATAGGTCTGGAACCAAGCAAAAAAAAAAAAGTCATGTATTAGTCATGTTCTTAAGGCACGGGCAAAATCTTTTTGTTTGGTATGTTGGCCCTGCTTAAAGTTACTGTCAGGGTAAACAGAGGCTTACCTGCGGCATAACATAGTTAGTATTTAGTTTTCCAAGTGATTCATTCATTAAACCACAAGTACCTATAGCTTGTGAAGCTCTAATTCACTATGGGCACAAACGATCATTTTATAAAATTGTCATTTTTAAAGGCAGATTAATTTTGTTGTGAGCAAAATTCCTTGTAGGTACCGAGGTAGTTGCACTGGCTAGCTTGTTATAGGCAAACAATTACTTGATTATTTCATGTGTACCAGGCATGATTGAATTCATTTTTATACCAGCAGTATTATCACATACATGGGGACAAACATGTCATTGTCATTTGAAACTTACACAAGTTGTAGTTTCTTTTACTCATAGTGTCATGTGCCTCTTGCATCTTACTATTGTGCAAACAATAAAGTTACTCACATAAACTTTCATTAATGAAATATCATTAAGTAGCGATCTTTATGCATTAACACTGCACACTTTTCTGCATAACTCTTAGTGCATCTGGCATCCGTGTCCTGGTGAGAATGGTGTTAGGCACAGCGCAAGACTACGAGTAGCAAATATGTTAAAAAGAGCTATTTGGTAGTAACCTAAATTCACGGTGGCATGTGTTTGCACATCAACAAACAAACAAAATGAAAAAAAAACAATGAAGAAAGGCGCGAGTGTAAGAGGGGAGGGTACTAATTGGATTCGTCACTACTTTTCCATATTTCTCATCTTTTTTTTTTCATCTGGATATATGTGCTGTGCAAATATGTTAATCCCCAATCACTAACTAGCCCAAGCATCTGTCTTATGAAGCTCTTTTTAACCGCGGAGCTGTTCATGCTTGGCGTAATGTCGCAAAACGATTGTTATCATCCCTTCGTCCTCTTCTTTGTCATCATCATCATCTTCTACCTTGCTCCCAGGACATGTGCAGAAACTTCTTGGGTATGGGATACAATAACCCAAAGGGTGAGAGCGAATACAGAGAGAGAGAAAAGATAGAGAGCTAGAGAAAGAGACAACAAAGAAAAAACTGAAAAATTCCAAAATGAAAAATTTCTTGGCTAGGTGAGATGCCAGCCTGCAATCCCACGATACCAAGGCGAGCATCTCAACCACTCAGATACCCAGGCATGCCAGCAGATCATAGCATAGCCTTGTATAGTTTAGAACAGCAAGGAGATGCAATACCAAAGTGGGCGAAGAACGTAAGGCATGGCAGAGAAAGAATGAGAAAGAGAATGAATCAAGGAAAGAGGGAGAAAAAGATCAAAATAAATAGGAAGCAAGTGAGAAAGTGAGCTAGAGAAAGAGGAGAAGAGAGCAAATAGAGCATGAGAAAGGAAAGTGGGTATGAGCAGGAGGAAAAGGAGGGCCAGAAAGAGTGAAGCATAGCCTAGAAAGAACCAGCACGAGAGATATAGTGAGAAACAAGTGTACAAAGAGATAGAATCAAAGCAAAAGAGAGAATGAAGCAAACAGTGAGGAATAGAATTAAAGAAAGAGAAAGCAAGCAAGAAATAGAGAAAGAGGTGAGAAATAAGAGCAAAAAATAGAAAGAACAAGAAAAGAGAATTAAATAAATACAGACAGAGAGAAATAAATAGAAATAAAGAGGTAAAAAGATAAAGAAAAGGGATAGAAAATGAAAGAAAGGGAGAAAAATAAGGAAAGAGGAAACTAAATATAAAGTAGGAAGACCGCACAGCTCTGCACTTCTTGCAGGCTTGGCACCACAAGCGCAAAGCTGCCCCAATTGTTTTTTTTTCTAGACATACATAAAATTCCATTCCTGATGATGTGCTATGAGCATCAATCCTATAGCATCGATGACCGTATACACTAAATTCTAAACACTTTATGTTTGAATAAGCTAATGCTAAAATTATGGCCTGGTTTCTGACTGTTCAAAGGATCCCCAAAGAAATTTGCATGTTTCAGTTATTTCCAACTTTTCTAGCTCTCTGAAACGCACAAGTGGCAACCAAGAATCGGTTATATAAAGCCTTCTTGGGGTATAATAGCACTAAAACAAAAAGATTTTGTTTATCACGGCTGCTGTTTACGTAAAGTGCCATATTATAACGTCGCCACTCATTCATCGTCACGGGATAACTGGCGTTTGCAGTTATCTCCTCATGTTATTGTTCTATAATACATACACATAGTTATATAATGAGCCAATTATTAATTTTCCTGGGCTTCAAATTTGAACTTTCCAATTCAAAGAAGTACCTGTGAATGCTAAGAGTTTTTAGTTAAGGTAATATTGACATCATATTTTTTAAAATCTGTTTTCAGTGACTATCTGAAGAGCTGCCAATGGTTCTCCTTTGCCTGAGGACAGAGCGACGGGACATACTGGTGAAAATATGCAGGAGCCACAAAGTGTCTCTGGTGCCTCTGTGCCATCGGATGCTGCACAGAACACAGAAACACAGCAACTACACACAACCGGTGACTCAGCTAGTGTTTTTGGTACATCAAAAGAAAACACCAAACCGCTACCAAATGCCCTGGACACTTCAACCGCAGCCAAGAGTAAGCCTCTGGCGTCGTCAAATGATGGCCAAGAGGAGGCAACGTCGTCTCCACTTCAACCCAAAAATCAAGCACAGGCTGAGGCTAACAAAGCAGAGCAAGCTTCAATGAACACACTAGAAGGTGAACCAAGCACAAATCAAATGCATCCAGGGCAGGCATCTGACTCAAATGTTATGCAGGCAGTTTTGCAGCCACAAGGGCCTATGGATGTGCAACCAGGAGGCCCTGGAAATGTTGGCCCAGACAAATCTTTGCTAGTAAAAGCCCAGCGTTCAACAGATGACATCCACCTCATAGTTGAAACTGAGAATCAACATACTAGCCCAAATCACTCGGGAACTATGGAGCGTAGTGCATCCGACACCGAAATCTGCAGTTCTTTGAATGCAGTGAAGGGCATCGATCTTGACGCCGTTTTTTCAAAGTCGCTTGAATGCATTGCCGTGCCTGCCGCAGAAAGTGCTATAGATAATGACATTTCCAAACGGCCTCATCATCATCGTGGAGCCATGATGCGGTCTCGAACACTGTCGGTCGTGTCTCTGCTGTCCAGTCGCAGAACGGCAAAGTTTCGCCTCTCGAGATCCCAAAAACTCACCCTGTTCTGTCTTTGTTTAGTCAACTTTACAAGCTACATCAGTTATTCTGTGATTGCGCCATTCTACCCACAAGAGGCAAGTGGCTTGCTTTGTTTGTTTGCTTTTCTTCTTTATTCTGTGTTTAGCTGGAAATCATTTGGTTTTCACAAGTCACGAGTTGTAGTGCAAAAGTGTCTGGACAGTTGTACCAACAAACATGTGCATAGACTAAAAAGCATGCATAAGTATAAAAAAACACTCTCAAAGGAAAACTTCATGATGATGACAGATTAACGATAGCCATAGTGCTTACTGCTTCTGCCAAATGCGTCAAGTTAATGTAACTATAACCCACGCCTGCCCGTGTGTTTTCACATTTACAGTTACTTCATTTTGAGCATTTTGCTCCAAGGGTGTAGTCTAGAAGTACCGCATATCAACACATATACATAACCTGTAAACCTACACGGGCAATTAAGTTCATGCCAGGTTGGTATGCAATCTTTTTTTTTTTTGATAATACATCTAAAGTAATGCACATACAGCATTATTCCTTAATATGCTTTAGATATCACATCAGTTAACAGTATTATATATGCACAATGGTTCTTTCAGGCAGCTTTCAAGGGAATGCGAGAAGCAGTGTCTGGATTTGTCTTCAGCGTTTACGCATTGACAATGATGATATTTGCCCCTATTTTTGGAAAACTGGTAAGCTTTTTGCAAACTTTATCATGTTAGCATAGCCAGAAAATGCACGAAAAGTTGCCACTCGTAAGTTGATGAACACTTAGCATCACAGTTTTAGTATTTCTTTCTTAACCATAAAGCTTTGCAAATTCATATCTTGTACCGTTGTGCAAATATTTAAGGTTCACTTCTATAAATATGTTAATATTGTGACATTACTCTTGCAAGTTGCAGCACCCTGGAGATAAAATTCTGCCAGCAAACAATGGCACAGTTAAATTCCCAGCAGCAGAGTGTATTTTTGCGGTACACCACCTTCGTCTGACAATTGAACTTTTTATGGAAGGTTTAGCATATAATTTGGCAAACTCTCAATGTATATGTAACCAAAGGGTAGTTAAATATGTTTTATAATTCTCATCGCTGTGACCTTGCAAACTGTAATAAACTAATGCATACCAATTTATCTTATTTTTCATCTTTTTATTCTTTTCTGACCTTCGAAAATTGGGGAGATGTTTTCTGAATTTGATGCTCACAGCCGGCATTTCCAAGTACTGAAGCTTAATTACATGATGAAAGAAAAAGTGCCACTTGTATAGCTATATATTTAAACCTCCCAATTTTAACCTTGCAAGCTAGCTGATTTAAAGCATTCTGATGTGTGCACCTCTGTTTTGAGAGCTTTAATTACACCGGAACTTCTTGCTAATTTTACAGGTTCCCATCTTAGGTGCAAAATTAATATTCTTCACTGGCATCTTATGTGCTGGAGGAGCAAATATCATGTTTGGGTAAGAATTTTTATTATGTAAGAAAATTTACAAATGTACAAGAAATTACTTACATCCCAAAAAAAAGGTGCGCCTTTTAAAAGAGCTACAAGTAAAATATTACAACTATTACATGTGTGCACACGTAGATAACTTTCCTCAAAGTTTTTTTTCGTGAATTTGCCTCGGTGATACGAGATGGTGCAGCCAAAAGGATGTCGTTGACCTCTCTGCAAGGCAGGACACACAGTTGCCCTATGATTTTAGTGTAAGTAATTATTAGTCAAAATTATCTGATGAATAATGTTTGCAAATGTTAAATTTATTAAAGTATATCTCAAAGATAGATATGTGGAAAGTGCTTCTATGTGAAACCACTGCTCATGCTATTACTGCCAATGCTGGATGCAATATCCGGTAGACAAAAAAATTTTACTACTATAGTTTTTTAGCTTCTTTTTAATTAGCTTGCCATCCTTACACTATACTGATGCTACTGGAGCTATAAAACTAACAGGCTGTCTTGTTGTGGGTACACACTATTTTTACAGTGTGCTTGACTTGGCTGATGACACACTTGTCTTCACTGCGCTGTCATTTCTTATCCGGATCCTAGAAGCAATCGGTGCAGCAGCTTTCTCCACGGCATCGTACGCTATAGTTCTTCATGTGTACCCTGACCACATAAGTACCGTCTTTGTAAGTACAGAGCATTATCTAAATGATGCTCACATTTTCTTTAAATGTTATCTATCATAATGAAGTTCATCATGTACTCAGCTTTTGCTTCTCTAGTGGTACTAACAGTTTGCTTGAATGCTGCTACGCAAAACTGTGCTGTCATGCTACGCAAGTTCTTTAGTGCCATAGTCAGCCTAAACCATTTAGATGTGTAAAGACTGTTATTATCTTTATTATCTGCCATTACAGGGTATTATCGAAACATCAGTTGGTGTTGGAATGAGTATTGGCCCTGCCCTAGGTGGTGCTCTCTACAGTGTAAGTATAAGCTTCAGTATATAAGTAAAAACTATTAAGTTGTACAAACTTTTTTTGAAGTCTCCCACGGAAGCTTTATAGAACAAAATGCTAAATCCCTTTATTTTAATGAGATTCAGTGCATGGTGCAATTAGGTCGTATGAACGCATTCAAAAACTCCATCCATAACTTTCACGTCGTGGTGATCACTTCAACATGTACAGCCGCACATTTTGTAGCATAATTTTACTGTGGCCTTCACGATTAGCTCCGCCAACAGCGCATCACTGGAGCTAACTTTGGAGGCCTCATTTTTGTGTCGACAATGCCACTTTAGTACTATCATGTGACGAAAACTAGGCTGCAATTGGTCTTGAGCTTCATCGATAGTCTAGATATCTTCAAAGTCATCCAGACTCACAGCCACAATGACAGCTGCCTTACAACTGCGTACTAGTTATTATGACTGCCAAACAAATGCGTATGTCTTCTGGACGCTCAATTTCTGACCAGTGCAGCCTCAAAAGACCAGATGCAGCAAAAGATTGCTGCATTCTTCACAAGATCCTCATAAGACTAAGTTCGTCGTAAGACTAACACAAATAAATGGGTTGAAATTTCATTTAAACATCTCATGTTTTGTTCTGCTTACGATAACATGCTACAACATTGCTGTGTCAGTTCAGCAAACTTTCAATGTATTCCTTTTCTGCAGATTAGGAAAATCTGTCAGCATGCTTTTAAAGATGGGGCCTCAAAATCTGTAGCATTTCAGCAACGAGCAATGGAACGCTGTTGCACAGAGCTGTTGAGGCATTCCAGTCAGCTAACATCAACTGACAATTGCAAATAATGGCTGTGTAACAGCTTGAAATTTTCAGTTAGCCAGTCGACCCTTACTAAAACTAATAATAATTATTGGGGTTTAACGTTCTAAAACCACCACAAGGTTATGAGAGATGCCGTAGTGAAGGGCTCTGGAAATTTCTACCACCTGGGTATCTAAATCTAGGCACATGGGCCTCAAGTACTTCGCCTCCATTGAAAATGCAGCCGCCGCAGCCGTAATTCGATTACGTGACCTGCAGGTTAGCGGCTGAGTACCTTAGCCACTAGATCACCATGGTGGGGTCTTACTAAAGCTAGAGTGGTTCATATCTGCATTACCTGTTCTAAAAGCCTGAGTGAATCATTCATAAAAGCCATACACCATATATTCATGTGGCTCATTTTTAAAACAGCCAACTAATCATTCGTTATGTGGCTACCTCAGGCATTCGTGGGAAGCATAGGGATGACATTTGCGGTGTGCAGTGTTGAAAGTTTGTCTGTTTTCATTCTTAGGTTGGTGGATTTGGACTTCCATTTTACATATTGGGCAGCTGTGTCCTGTCAACATTCCCGATATGCTGGTTTATCATGAAGGACATCCAAGGTATAAATTTGCTAATGATTTACACATGTAGAAGTTATACAGATTTCATGAAGCTTTTCTAATCAGGCATTTCAGCGAATGATTCTATGTTTCCATGCACGTGCGTGCATGCATCCACATTCTTTGTAGCTCATGCTTTCAGTTTCCTGTCCAAATAGTTGGGTATGTGTAGAAGCACCTGTTATTCAAAGCTAGCGGTAACACTGACCAGAGCATGATATTTGTGATCACCAATGCAGAGTAGGTTTTCTACATAAAGAACCTCATTGAACGGAGGCAGTTCGAATAGTGGTAGAGTTTTACAATTAACTTTATACATTATTTTGTATAGTGAAATCTTTTTTTTTTTCAAAGGGTAATCAAATAGTCTTGACAGATTCGATGTATGCACCTATAGTACCAAAAAGAGTAATTACAAAAACCCTAAAAGTAACACTGTTTTTCTAGAATGATGTCATAGATGACTGTCGTAGCTTCACAGATATAGTGGTGGTAGAATGTTTATTGCATAACTTACTCTCCCCAATTGCAATCTTGTATTCCAACTTGTTTACTGTCATTGATAAAGTTACATAATGATCATGCCATGCTTTAAATTGCTCACTATTTTTTTTGTGCTTACAGTGCAAGCATTAGAAACAAGAAAGGAGTCCTATTTTACTCTCCTCAAAATACCACAAGTAATCATCGTTTCATTAATATTGGTTGTCGGGTCTCAGTCGCAGGGTTTCGTTGAGCCAACGTTGGAGCCGCACATGCGGAAGGTGAGACAACTTTTGGACGACTGACTGCGTAAATAAATCAACCTAGACTAACGAACGAGCACCATGGGTTTGTTGTGACTCTCAAATTAGAATGCTTGATCGGTGCTCGCACAAGTGGCTGAACACGTAGTCATTAAAGCAATAGTGGCTTGTTTGATTGCAATAGCCCATCCTTGAACAGTTTCAGCCTGAAAAAACCAGTGATTAACATTATAACTTAAACTTTACAAGTTTAAACAGAAAATGAGGCTCCTGTCACCAACACACCTGTTTTTCTTTCTCTCACCATACCATTTGTTTCATTATTTTTTAAAACTCTATGCCTGGTATATGCTGTATAAGGCCAATGTACAGCCTGTCATAATTGTAAAGAAATAAAGTAGAGGTGACCACAAAATACCAATTCTAAAAAACATAAAATTGTTTTTTTTTTATTTGCTAGAGTAAGCCAACAAGGTAGAGAGAGCTGCACCTGAGAAGGATAGGAAACATTAAGGCAGCAACTTTCAGCCTGATTAATTGAACTTGCATAAAGTCCTTAAAAAATATAGGCAGAAGACACTTAATAAATTGTGGCACTTAATAATTGTGGCAAGATGCAAACAAGTAAACTCTGGAAGTGGTCTGAGTTGCATGACTTGGCTCACTTCAGGTGTTGTACCGATACTTACATTTTCTCTTAATTTATTTCTCGATATTGTTTTTCAGGAATTTGATGTGGACACCAGCATTGTTGGCAGCTTTTTTCTAGTGATGTCAGCCATTTTCTCCATATGCTCTCCTCTAGTCGGTTTCATCTGTATGAAGACAGTAAGTTACACTTTATTTAAAAACCTAACCGTTTGTTTATACACTGTTCAATCTTGCGTTTATTATTGCTAGTATGAGCGTACAGCTTCGACAACATGTGAACTGTTTATTCATTTAGCTGTGTGTTAAAGCAGCGGGGGCACTCTTCCTGCAAAGTATTCTGCTGCATTCAATTGCAATAAGGCATGAACACAGGTGGTCATTTCCTGTTGTCAGTTATGATTATACATAAAAATGGAAAGTTAATGCATCAAGCGTTGCAACTGGCCCACCAGATATATATATATATATATATATATATATATATATATATATATATACGGGCACCCCTCTTTTTACGACGAAATGTTGACGGGGCGCCAAGTAGGTAAAGGCTTAAACTTCCTAAAGAAGCTCTTTTTTGCCCCACACTGTACCGCCAGACCCAGGAGGCGCCGTCTGGTTGGGAATAATGCGTTAGTGAAAGGAAGCATACACATACCGCTGACATCAGAAAGGTGAAGGGGAGAAATGGGAGAGAGATGAAGGGGGAAGTGGAAGGGGGGTGCCATGGGGGAGTCCACCTTATATTCTTTTTCTCTTTTCTTTTTCTGTCCTTCTTTTCTTTTCCTTTTCTTCCTTCTTTTTTCCTCTTTCCCTCTGACTTGAGATTGTATAAAACTGAGCACCAACAAACTGTACCTTCAATCCTGATGAAGGCCAGACTCTAGGCGGAAACGTCGAAATAAACGACGTTGTGACCGCTCATGGAGGATATATATATATATATATATATATATATATATATATATATATATATATATATATATATATTTTTTTTTTCTCTATATGCTCTCCTCTAGTCGGTTTCATCTGTATGAAGACAGTAAGCTACACTTTATTTAAAAACCTAACCGTTTGTTTATACACTGTTCAATCTTGCGTTTATTATTGCTAGTATGAGCGTACAGCTTCGACAACATGTGAACTGTTTATTCATTTAGCTGTGTGTTAAAGCAGCGGGGGCACTCTTCCTGCAAAGTATTCTGCTGCATTCAATTGCTATAAGGCATGAACACAGGTGGTCATTTCCTGTTGTCAGTTATGATTATACATAAAAATGGAAAGTTAATGCATCAAGCGTTGCAACTGGCCCACCAGATATATATATATATATATATATATATATATATATATATATATATATATATATATATATATATATATATATATATATATATATATATATATATACGGGCACCCCTCTTTTTACGACGAAATGTTGACGGGGCGCCAAGTAGGTAAAGGCTTAAACTTCCTAAAGAAGCTCTTTTTTGCCCCACACTGTACCGCCAGACCCAGGAGGCGCCGTCTGGTTGGGAATAATGCGTTAGTGAAAGGAAGCATACACATACCGCTGACATCAGAAAGGTGAAGGGGAGAAATGGGAGAGAGATGAAGGGGGAAGTGGAAGGGGGGTGCCATGGGGGAGTCCACCTTACCGTATATACTCGTGTAAGGGCCGCCCTCGTGTAAGGGCCGCACCCCAACTTTGAAAGCGGATATTTCGAAAAAAAAAAAAACAAAAGTTCAAAATGTCCCGCCAGAAAAGTGTAGTTAGTTCATTTACAGCCAGATGGCGCTGCACGCTTTTCCGCTTTTATTCTACTTCCGCCGACGCGCCGACCACGCTGTTGACAGCGCGCCGCCATATTTGCCTTGTGCGGCCTCTTTGTTGGCATCGTTCCTAGCATCGTGTCGATACGTTGGCAGCGCGACTTCAGATCGGTGTCGTCGGTGTCACTTTGTTGGTTGTAGTGAACCCTGCAGAAGCCAGCGCACGTGACGGACGATGGGCCGGCATCTGAGATCATTCACTGCAGCATTTAAGCTGCAAGTGATTGACTATGCCGAGGAGCACGGGAAGCGGGAAGCTGGACGAAAGTACGACGTCGATGAGAAGCGCGTGCGTTACTGGATGAATCAGAAAGATGCCCTCGCCGCTACTAACAGGAGCCGAAAGGCGTTTCGCGGGAAAAAGTGCAAGTACCCGCAACTCGAAAGCGAGCTCGTCAACTACGTCGTCGACACACGAAGGGACGGCTATGCCGTATCGACTGACATGATACGCGTCAAAGCCCTCAGCATCGCTCGCCACATGGAAATACCCCCGGCACAATTCAAGGCAAGTCGGGGCTGGGCTACGCGGTTTATGAACCGTAACCAGCTTTCTATTCGGCGCCGAACGACGATTTGCCAAAAACTGCCGCGCGAGTACGAAGACCACGTCATTAAGTTTCATCGCTTCGTGAATGCTCTCAGGAGGGAGCATGAATACGACCTGTCCCAAATTGGGAATGCGGACCAGACACCTGTGTGGTTCGATGCACCGGAAAGCACCACAGTGGATTTAAAAGGTGCGAAAAGTGTGTCTGTGCGCACGACTGGTGCAGAACGCCAAAGGTGCACTGTGATGTTGTGCATCACGGCAGACGGCAGGAGGCTTCCGCCGTACGTCGTATTTAAAAGGAAGACTCTCCCAAAAGAGAAGTTCCCTCAGGGAATCGTCGTACGTGCGCAAGAGAAGGGCTGGATGTCCGAGGAACTGGTCGTTGACTGGATTAAGACCGTCTGGGCAAACAGACCTGGAGGGCTGTTACAACGGAAAGCCCTCCTTGTTTTGGACAGCTTTAGGGGCCACTTGACCGACCGCGTCAAGAACCGAGTTGCCGCAACTCGTACGGACTTGGCCGTCATTCCCGGTGGCCTGACGAGTGTGCTGCAGCCGCTCGACGTATGCGTCAACAGACCATTCAAAGTGGAATTTCGCCGATGTTACTCTGAATGGATGGCTGGAGGCGTCCACGAGAAGACCCCTACAGGACGGCTGAAGCGGGCGTCGCTCCAACAGGTGTGTGAATGGATTTTGAATGCGTGGCGTGCCATGTCAGTAGAAGTAGTTGCTAAAAGCTTCAAGGTAACGGGAATTTCGAACTCCATGAACGGCACCGAAGATGACCGTCTCTGGGAAGACGCGGACGCCGAGGCGAGCTCCTCCGAGAACGAGGACAGCGAAATGGAATCCGAATAAAAACATTTCTGGCATGTCATTTGTGACTCTTGCACTCTGCTACTGTTGCATAAACAGTACAGACCTTTGGCCTGTACTGCCTGTACTAAATCGGCCTGATTCGTGTAAGGGCCGCACCTAGCAAAATTTTCGAAAAAAAAGTGCGGCCCTTACACGAGTATATACGGTATATTCTTTTTCTCTTTTCTTTTTCTGTCCTTCTTTTCTTTTCCTTTTCTTCCTTCTTTTTTCCTCTTTCCCTCTGACTTGAGATTGTATAAAACTGAGCACCAACAAACTGTACCTTCAATCCTGATGAAGGCTAGACTCTAGGCGGAAACGTCGAAATAAACCACGTTGTGACCGCTCATGGAGGATATATATATATATATATATATTCTGTGTGTTTATGTATATGTGTGCAGTAGTTTTACGTTAACTCGATTTGAATCCAAAAGCAAGGGTGCCCAAGATCTTTGAGCTATTGGTTTATGCTAAAAAGATCTAATGATTGTTCACTATATGAGACATTTTGCTACTATGCTTAGGTTGAAAGTGCCCGCCACGGTGGTCTAGCGGCTAAGGTACTCGGCTGCTGACCTGCAGGTCACGGGATCGAATCCCGGCTGCGGCGGCTGCATTTTCGAAGGAGGCAAAAATGCTGTAGGTTAAAAAACTCCACGTGGTCAAAATTTCCAAAGCCCTCCGCTACGGCATCTCTCATAATCATACGGTGGTTTTGGGACGTTAACCCCACATATCTATCTATGTTCAGGTTTGTAAGTGTAAAACCTCATTTTCTTAAAGGAGAAATAACTGTTAGTATACAAATATTTTGGAAGCCTGAACGAGCAATTCTATAGTGAACACAAATCATAGTGTTTGCATCGCTGGAGTGGTATAAATTTGCTGTTTTATTTTGCTTTCACTATGTAAAACTGGACAAGAACAGTGGTTATACATCATTTACGGAAATAGAATACCATGGCCTCATTAGTTAAATTTTTAGAAGAACAAATATCAATGTAATTGACAAACATCACATAAATTTGAGCACTTCATAAAAATTGTTCTTGACAAGATGGTCAGGGTGTGTTTGCCTACCATTTAATCATAGTGTAATTAGATACTCGTGAGAATTTGTGAAAAGGATATGCATGACACTGACGATAACAAACTTCAAGAACCCACTGCTGAGTTATTCGGTCTTTGCTATTAATGATGAAAACGGAGCAGAAAAATATGGTGTAGAAAGAGAAAGACAGAACAACACACTAAGTTGTTACTTGGGATTTAATTGTGCATGCAAAATATATATACAAGAAGAAACTGAGGTACAGATTGGAAGAACTGGAAATATCCACAACAAACACAAAGGAGAGCAGCGGGTTTAACAAACTCTGTCGGCAACACAGCCGTATGCCCAACCTTGAAACTTGAAACCATAAACAAAAGCAAAATGCAAGAGGTTTTTGCACTGTAACAGTAAAAACAAATATGAAGGAAAATCTTATCTAACCAGTTTCAAGGAACTTCATGGTTATCTGGAATGACTTCATGCATGTGCATTGGATTGTGAGCATTTTATCCGACTGCTGTGATTGAGCCTACAGAAAATTATCACAGAGTTGTCGCAAGACAAAACACCAAATCGATTTACTTGACAATGCCAGGGTAGTGTGCAGCCCGTTGGACATTTTCTGTCCAAAATCAACAACAGACAGCCAACAAGGGAAAGCACAAGGTGACAGCCAGCACAAACACTCACACTCTGCACAATAGCTTTATTGTTGATTGAGAAAACAGTAGTACAAAGGTAGGATAGCAAATAGAGGAAATATTCAATGTTGACATCACAGTAGCTCTGAAACCTCTTGGTGCTATAAGTGTTTGTCGATTGCGCACGTCTTTGTTCAAACACTGGCATCCAGCCACAATAGAGGATGCACCGAGAGAATGCTGGTCGGAGTAAGTAAGCATTGCAGCGACAATGCCACATGGTTTATTTACACAGCAGCCCAGTAGATGCACAGCAACCACACGCCGTGAGTTGCAGCACTGAAAGTTTAGAGGAGAAACATATCGCTCGAACCTTGCTGGTGCCAGTTTGTATTTTCATGTATTTGTGGCGTCAGTTGTGTGTTTTTAGGCTCTGTAATCATTATTTCCACATAAAAACGAGTAAGCGAAGTGTGAAAAAAAAGGGAAGAAGATTTGAACAATAACCTCCACACGTGGCATCTAAATAATTATTTCGACAGAATACGAGAGGTAATCTAATGGGTGAATATGTCTGAGAAAAAAAAAGCAGGTAAAAAAAGTAAATGTGTGTACTTCACTGTGGGGAGGGAATCTTGCTGCTGTTGCATTGAATAAAGTCAGAGCCAAGGGAATCACTGAAGTTAGCTGCTTCATTTTTGCATGCGTGGCTCTAAGGACACTTCTACCCAATGATGCTTGCATAGTTAGCGGGAAATCAGCAGCCACGGTCAAGAAAATCAAGAAGGGTTCTGTATTAAGACTTCATTTTGCGGGCAGAAATAGAAAATACTTTTCTGGCTGCATTTCGATGTTTCATGAAGTCTGGAAAAAAAATTAAATCAGAACAAATCTCCATATTTCTTTCTAACCTGTGTGCAGGAACAACGGATACCAATCATGATTATTGGTTTGATCATAATGGCAGGAGCACAAATGTTCATGGGGCCTGCACCATTTTTAGGCATCCCCAGGTAAAGCCATAAAACTCTTCTTCTTAAAGAGTGGTGTGAACTTTTTCTTTTGATACCTTTCGACAGCGTCTACTGTAGGATGGCATGCTCCAGTTGTTTTCCCAGGCTGCCTGCAAAGCCAGCACCTTTTGGGAAACTGTTTGACTGTCGCCCAAAGCACCAAGATATAGGTGGCTGTGTTTTTAAGACATGTATAAATCATATCCAGGTGCATTTACAAACGGAAGCCGTCATAAACTGCGAGAATTAATTTCATGTGAAGCTGTTTTTGAGAAGCTGCATATGCGACACTTTGAACCCAGTCTCACAAGGTGGGTTTTTAGGTCATTGCGTAAATTGAAGGTCGGCCGGACAAATGGGCGGATGGAACCTTCCGTTCATTCATCCGCAAAAGAAAAATATTGCCATACAAAGGATAAAACAGACACAAGTGTGAGCATGCGAACCTATTTTACTCTCTAAATACACAGCTTTTAAATGTCAAGCATTTCTTAGCAAACAAAATGCACCTTTATTGTTTCCTTCTATCTGTCCGTCCACTTACAGTCAAAGTGCCATTGATTCGCTAAGAAATGCTCCACATTTAAAACCAGCATATTTAGAGAGTGGATATACTTACAGGCTCACACATGTGTCTGTTTTTACTGTGTATGCCCACATGTTTTTATGACACATTGTCATCATTATTTAGGAGCCAAAGAATCCTCAGAAAGAAATTGAATAAAAATTCTTGACTGCAAAAGAGAACTGAACATAGTGGCAAGCTAGCTCACCTGCAAAGGCAGGTTAACATGGTGTTCCAATGTTTAAGTCACAACAGGCAAGATAAAGTGTAAAGCTTAATCAAGCATGAATATAATGAATTATCAAATTATACCAATGTAAAGCAGAGATGTTTCTTTCAGATATCAGAGTGTGGAAAGTATGCATTTATACAGCCAAACCTCAATTTAACAGTCATAGAGGGGATAGCGAAATCACATTACACAGCTGTCAAGCATTGAAGTTTAGCTGATGTGGTACCCTGACTGAAAGAGCCATCCATATTTTGAGTTGTATGCCTTGCTCGTATTTCATCCTTCCATTCTCTGATTCTACTCAGAGTCATTAAATTCCAAAACTGTGCCATTTCATATAATATTTCCAATGTTGTGATGGTGATTGTGGCACTATTAGAAAAAACACACTGAGAGTACCGCTAACACTTAATGGTGTATATAAATCGTTCGGCATCAGTAAACTAAAGAACATACACTCTTTGGCCGAGTCGATTCACACTGCGTGCTACAGAGCAAGGGGTTATAGGTTCGACTCTCAATGACAGAAAATTTTTCTCTAGTTTTTTTTTTCTTTAGATGTGACACAGCTTTTTGACTAGCCTGTGTAACATTGTGCTTCCGTAGAACGCGCCGCAATGCGCTCCCCTCGCCGCAGGTGTTGGAGCAGTGCCAAGTAGGTCACGCCACAGCTGCACGTTGACGTCACGCTCCCCTCGCAGTGCGCATTGACATCACTCTCTCTCTCGCCTGTCACGCGCTTGCCACAGCACCTGCAGCTGCTGCCTTGTCCGTTCGCCTGCAACAGCTGCTGCTACCACGACCACCGCTCATGAATTTTCCAGTGCTCACCGCAGCACCCGCATTAGCGCCGTTCAACCCACGACGCCACCCATGAGCAACACCACTGTTTTGTATCCCATTAGGGTTCCTTTTGGAAACCCTGATGCTACCCCAGTGCAGGGTAGCAAACCAGATACTGGCTTTCCGGTTAACCTCCCTGCCTTTATTCATATTATCTCTCTCTCTTTTCTTTGCCATCTGTTAGTGTATATTTTATAACGTTATAACCGTAACAAAAATCTGTCCGTGGAACTGAGGTGGACCCCAGCTTAACATCACTATTGTGTTAAAAACATGCTTGCTGTGATGCAGTGCTCACTGTATCGAGAGTGGCAGTGAATGCATTTGCTACATGCATAGTATCTATTGCCACAGTTTTGCACAATATTGTGCATAGGTGTGCATGTCTCTATGTGTGTGCATACATGTTTGACAGCGTAATGATGGCGTTCGACAGCAGTAAAACCTCTTTAAGCACCTTGATACTGGCAGCAATAGCGAGTCTTACCATACATGCTGCCTGCAGTTTGACTAACATCTCGGTGAAGTAATCTAACAGTGAAAACAGAAGCATGAAACTTGCATTAGAGAGCACCATAGCATCTTTGGCAGGCTTTAGGCTTGTGAGAGGAGCTCACATCATGTTTTGTACGTCACTTCAGCAATGTGCTGCACATTTTTGTTTCAGCAACCTCTGGGCCACTCTGGCTACGGTCGCAGTCCTTGGGGCCTCTTTTGCCTTTGCCTATGTACCCACAATGGAGAGCATGATTCGGGCGGCAACGTAAGTACAACACGTATGGTCCAGCCCCAGTGACAATGAGTTACTCAAATTAAAACTCTTTGCATCGCGATTATGTTCTGCAAGGTCAGAGCATAAATTGGTCAAGACATGCTTGCACTACGACTGTGCTTTCTTCAAGTTGCTGATCCAAAGTACTTTTGTTTTTCTATCTTCAATCTTTTGGTTCTGTAGGCAATGTATTGCTATGTTTGTAATTGTATGCATTAGTAATCCCCATGTTTTTGACACTTGCTTGCAATGATGTCATACTTTTGTGTGCTTTTTATTTTTATATACTCTTCTTTATATTGGCATTGCATTACCTTAATTATATATTTGTATTTTCCTTACTCCTGTAATAAACTTCATGGTGAATTGACAGTATCCTGTAAATTATATACTTCAATAATTTGTCTGTGTGTCATGTCAATGCACTTTCAGAGTATTTACCTTTTCTGGTTTTCAAATGGTCACTCTAGATCAAAATTAAACACCAATAGGCCAAAACGATTTACAACCACAGGGATGTGGTTGTAAACCACCAACTTCTGAACACGCTTTAGATTTATTGCAAATGTGAAAGCTGAAGACTCGAGGGTTGTTTGCACAATTATTTGTCTACACACTGGTTTATTTCAGTTGAACATACCACTCCTTTATTTTCTCTTTTTTTTTCATCTCCTTGTGCCAACACCAGCACTCTAAGCATCGTATCTCCAACTCTGTGAATAACCAAACTTTTTGCAACCAATTAAAGTCTTGTACATGGTTTATTCTATCACAGCACTGGTGGCATGGAAGAGGACATTGGAACATATGCCCTCGTGTCTGGCTGGTGGAACTCAATGTATTCCTTAGGGTATGTTTGGGACACTTGGGAACTGTTTTTTCTAAAGTGTAATTCTCTCCCAGACCTGGCTACTTGGGCAAGTGCTTTACAACAACAACAAAAAAGGTTGTGTTCTTAATTTGCAGTAGTCTAGCAACATGACAACAGATATCACAAAGAGTGATTCACCCATCTGACTATACTTGTCATATCGTACTTGCCCAAATGAATATGAAGTGAAAACAAAAACGAGAAACTTGGTTCAGTATTTTTCATTGACAGCCTAGCGCAATACAGCAGAAGGCACAAAATGACAGTAGACGACTGCTAAGCACTCCAGAACTCTCAGCAAGTAGCAGAAAAGTTCATGGTATGTTAAAGCAGGCAACAACAAGCCACTGATAAAGCACACTCACTTTAACTATCCCCGTGCCTCAGTTAAATATTTCCAGAAATATGGCAGCTTCACCAGCGTCCATCTGCCACGGGAACATTAAATAAAACTAAATACCATACTAGCCAACAGTCCTTTGCCTTATGTAAAAACTACAGAACAAGAAGCAATTAAATAATAATAATGGCAAAAAAAAAACTCAAATCTAAAAGTTTGTCACCATATAATATGAGGAAAGTTGATCTGCGTGTGGTTGGCTAAGTTTTTGGCTGTTTTTTACATGTACCGGTGTTCGCTTTCACTCGCATCTAAAAAGCACATGATTGTTTTGAAATGAGAGCGCACTACTTAGACGCGGACAGAAAGACAGGGACAAGCACTTGTTCCTGTCTTTCTGTTCGCGTCTAAGTAGTGCGCTCTCATTTCAAAACAAGCATGTATCACTAACTCGCCCAATCAACCATATTGACAAAAAGCATACTTTTTTTACTTACAAGCACTGCCTAGGTGTTCCTTTCACTTCCTGGTGACGTGTTGTTGTTGCAGTGAAGTGATCGGGCCATCAGTAGGAGGTGTCCTGTTGGACTTGATTGGCTTCCCTTGGGCCAGCACGGTCATGGCAGGAGGATCTTTGCTGACTGTAAGTTTACTTGTGCTGCTGCGAGAATGCATGTACTAAATACCATACACTACCTCTCTAGAAGCCTCTTTACTTCAACAAGCAGCTATCATACTTGCATGGGAACCTGTCCTGTGCTATTACTTCGTAACTTGTGTTTCGAACTGACGAAACAGAGGAAAAGAGACTAAGTGCTTTGGAAGCAGCACACAGTACTACATCATTGAAAGTGTAGTCCTTTGTATGCAGTTTTCTTTTTTTTTTGTGCTCCTGCAAAGCACTAGTACTGGCCCGTTCACTCATCTTAACATTCACATTACTAGTATTGCTTTTAACATAAGCACAACAAGGTTAAGCGTATACATGCTGCATGCAAAATATGTATTATATATACATCTTGCAGTATAAGTTGTGGGAAAAGTGGATCTTGCAGTATAAGTTGTGGGAAAAGTGGGAAGGGATTGGAGACAGAAAGAGAGAAAAAATATTAAAAGTTAAAACCAAAAGAAAACAATTAAGTTTACAGACATTTTTTTGTCTCTTGGGTGGAAAGGTATGCTCACAGAACGACTTATTACGAGTTTTTTATGGCGCCACTACAGTTTGTTGAGCTGACCGATAGTGTCCAAATACGTGAATAAAAGATTCACTGCATGCCTCTTGACACTGTCTGTTGATAAAGTTCTTCAGGTTAGCAAATACATGTAACATTTATAGAGTGCACGCTCATCGGTGTACGCTTAGCACTCAAACAAAATGTGTTCTACAGTTTTGATGGAGCCACAGTTATTGCAGTGTGGCTGAGCTGGTGGTGATGGTAACCTTGTCACGGAGTGAATACTTTTCTCGCAGGCGTTTGTGGCAACCCTTTACTGGTGTTGCGCATCTCGAACTGAGCCCGAGTCCTTCTGGCACAAAGGCCAGGCTTCATCAAACAGCAGTAGTGAAGACAGCAGCAGCGTCGTCTCTGAACCACTTGGGGAGACAACGGCACTTCTTGGGAAACGGAAGAAAGATTTGCACTACAACTCTCTTTAACCTGTTGCGAGGATTCAGCTAGAAGAGCACAAAGAACAACAAGGTTAAGTGACTTCATGTCGCAGTAGGTTCCTATGTACAAAATGCTGTGCTAATAAGGGTGGTGCGTTAGCAGGAAAGCTCTTTCTTTTAAATTAGAGCATTACCTTGTTGACACTGACTTTCAAGCAGCCATTGCATTTTACAGAACATTTACTTATTGCAATGTTTAGATGCTGTACTTGATTCTTCTTCAAAACGGGCGATCCATACCCATGGCACTTCAAGACTGCTTTCCGCGGAAGTAACGGTGGTACTTTCTATACCAAGAGCAAAATGCCACAATTAAGACATGCTGTAAGTGGGGTTAGAACCATGTCTTGCACTACGATAACGCGCAGTAAAGAAGCTAAGCAATCGTAGCAGATGTCATGAGGTGCACTTTCAGCATGTCTGTTAATGATGTTGCCAGTGTTCAATAATTTTTTCTTTTAATTTTTTTACATTTTGACAGTGTATCATTAAACTGTGTAATGTTGATGTGCGCTAGACCAAAAAGGCACGTATGGCAGCAAACATTGTGATAGACAAATAATGTGCACATCTGTGAGGAATTTAAGCTTAAGAAACAGAGTAGTTTAGTTGGTAAAGCCATCCCTCGTCAGTACGACGCCAGGCAGCTTACATGAAGAACAAGCATTAGCTGAAAAGCAAACCTGCATGAACAAATGGGGTGGGTAGAATTTAGTTGCAAGTTCACATTTACTGGAATGTATACAGCAAACCATAAATAATGCAAGCGTGCAGACTAAGTGAAGGAGAGTGCCTGCATATGTGATAGTAGCAACACCATTACCATTGTGCCTTCGAATTACTTGGATTTATGTGACACCAGGCAACGCGTCATTTCCTGAAATGTCCTAATGGTATGCAAAAGTATGCAGAGTGTTGCATGCTTCAACTGTCACAGTGAAAAATGTTGCATGCCATTTGTATCAGAGTGTTATGTCAATGCGTTATTTCACGTTTGGCGACAGTTGCCAAATTTCCACAAGTTTGTAGAGAATACTGTTGTACACTAATTTAGAGAGGCAATCACTGCATGTCATTCCCAGAGATTTTTAGATTTTATTTGGAGAGGGGAGCACTGCATGTCAATCCCAGAGATTTTTAATTTTATTTTATTATATGTAAACAATAAAGAATGGGAAAAAAAAAAGACTTGCTATGGAGTCGCATTAAGTCATGTTATGGCTTTGGGCATTATTTCTCAGTTCTAGATTACATGCTTTATCCTGTGATTATGGACATATTGCATGCAATACTGTATTTACGTAGACCTTTAAATCAAGATTTTGTGGGCCATAGCCCGAAAGCATAGACACGGCTGTATACAACATCTCACCATCAACCTCTTTGTTCAACTTACAATTCTTCCAATGACGATTGCACTGCTATAGTACAATTCTTCCAATGACGATTGCACTGCTATAGTATTTGAAGGCAAGGTTAGTACAAGCAGAATGTCCTCGGGTGTAAATGTGTACACTCAAAGCTCAATATAACCTGTATATAACAAAATATCTGTTATAATTTTGTGAGTGAAAATTAGTCTTGCAATAGATACAGTATTAGAAATATACATTTACAATGAATTTTTGAATACAACGAAATTATTTTCATGTAAGATGCAACTCTGTTATAATGAGGTTTCAGTGTATTACCAACTTGGCTAAGAAATCTTATAATAGCTGCAATACAGTGTGAGAAGTCTTGAATGAAAACAGGTTTTGTGCGTTTTTTCAAAGGCCGACATTTTAGGAGAAACATTAGTGGGTAGCACAAATATTTTATATGTTTTTACAAGATAACTACCTTGTGATGTTTAATGTGTCTGACATAGCCATAATGAAATATTAAAGAAAGACAAAGCTGAGGGAACGTTGCACGCAAGTTTCTGACAACTTGTAGGGCTCTTATTTAGCTACACCTTGTTTTGACACAGTGCACATTCACAAATTTTTATTGTAGCTACATTTTAATCTATTGCACAGTGTTCAGAATCGCCTAATGCGTTTGCTTGCATAAACTAATAATTATGGCAGTCCCTTTTTTTTCCAGTTCATGAAAAAGCTTATGGAGTTGCTGGCAACTCCTCCAAAAACTGCCGCACGTAAGGGTTACTTCGACGTCTGCATAACTACCACTCTTATTCTTGTCAGTAGTTGCTGTGAAAGCATACAAGTGGCAGGAGTATGACTGCTCTCATGTATTTCAGAGATGGTAAAAGAATGTCTGCACGTTTTTGATAAAATCTGGTGTTCCACTACCCGGAGTCAGAGGCGTGGGCAACCTCTAGTCTAGTTTGTACATCTCCTCCAACATAATATATTATGTTATATATTGATAGTCCAAGTATGGCACATTGGTATGTATATTGATATTTTTTTACATGAAGTGGCTTCTCTTTAGAACCATCTGCTTTCATTACTGTAAATAACTGAATACTCCCGCGATTTCAGTGCACAGTCGAAATTTCCAAAGCCCTCCACTACAGCGTCCTTTATAATCATATCGTGGTTTTACGACATAAAACCCCAGATATTATTATTGTTAATATTATGTCCAAAAGAAACTCTGGCCATCAGAGACGCCCTAACAGAAGGCTGCACATAATTTCAATCACCCTGGGCTGATCAATGTGCAGCAACATTGCAGAATGTGTCAAAATCTAGCATTCCAAGCTGAGATTGAACGAGTACCTTTCAGATGCGCAGCCAAACACCGTATCCACTGTGACGTCACAGCAAAAGCATTTGCCCCAGCACCTAATGCAAGTTGATGAACCTCAAAGGAACTTATGATAGAAAAAAACATCAGCTCCTACAGATAAGAAAGGAATCGACAATGTAAGCTAGTTAACATACTCGTGTCCCCTTCTTTAACTTAACTATCACTAGTATGCTTATGCTGTTCTTTGAAAAATTTAGAACACTGCATGTCAAGCACGCAAGGATTGCTTGACGTGCCGATGAGGGCATGGACACAGCTCAGTGTTTGTGTGCTCTTGTTTCATCTCGCCAGGGAACAATGCACCTGTTTCTGTGCCACCAGGCTGATAGCAAGATCACCTTTAATGCGTTTCTTTATACACTCTGTAATTGTGGAGAAATAAAGCTAAAACAAAGTGCTTATAAAAACTGGTTTTTAGAACCAACTATGAATGTTACACCTATATCTCAAGTAATCTGTGTCCCCTCAATAACCACAAGCAGTTGCTTTGCATTATCGCCGAGCAACCACAGTGCGATTGGACAAAGGCTTTTATTTCACGACAAATATTTTCCTTCATGCCACCGCCTCCTCTCCAAACTTTCGAAGTTACGATGTATATCACATGCGCATCCACTGGTGAACAGTCGCCTGATTATACCGTTTTTATTTGAAAATTGTTTTGAAGGTGTTTTAATGCTCACCTATACCCAAAAAGAAGATATGACCTTTTATTTTCTGCCTCTAAATGTAACTTGAAATTTGAGACTACAGCACAAACTTGCCATTGGATAAGTATGTTCTGTATGCTTCTGAAGTGCAGTTCCTATGCCTCTTCAAGGGTTTTTTAGATGCCAGCACGTTGTACACCTACGCCAACTACAGGTGTGTTACCAATGCAAGCCACTGAAGAGTGTCTCCAAGCATTAGCCGTGATATGGAAATTGCTCTCTTTAACTACTGCGCAAGCTGGAAGCATTTCGCTCACTTTTAAACAAGCAACAGCATATACATAAAAATATTTAGTAATAAGCCAAACTTCAAGTTATGTTATAGCATTTGGTAGCTTAGTTTGCAGCCAAATTTAATTTGTCAATATTAAAACATATGTTTTCCATTGCAGTAAAATAACTTTCACTTGCAGCCTGCAGTGTTTTATTATGAACATGCAGTACCTCTGTTCTAAATATAATTAAAATTGTAGCTTTGCAATGCAATGAAGTCCTGTTCCTAGCTTAGTCTTCACTTAGCTAAATTTGGAGTTTTGAGGCACTTATGTGCTATAGGAAAGCCAGAGCACCGTTAAATTGTGGTTTATGTAGATGTTTGCAAGCAGCATTGCCGAATTGATGCAAGCTGTGACATCACAGTTGCCTCACTCCAGCCTTTTCAGAGTGTATATCTTTTATATATAAAATGCTGAAATATAAACAATTTGTAAATGCAATGTTACATCAAACGATGTTACTTTGCGCACTTTCGTTCTTCCAGTATGCAACCGCACATTGCTAACCACAAAAAGGTGTTGCACTACTCCTTCGGATTCATATATGCGACAACTTTTGAAATAATCATTTCATAGTCCATAACCATTTCATAGTCCCTGGGGACAAGATATGAAGTTGATACTGGATTATACTAAGGCATACCTACATTGCCTTTTCATATGTGATGTGCCATTTTTTGTTCGCGAATGTGAGCAGCTAGGTGTGAAATTTTACTTCTATTGAGTTTGGAGCACTGCCCGCTACATATACAAAATATTAAACGACGCCCTTCCATGAGCCTGTGTACAAATGCCATCCAGTGCCATCATTTCAAAATGTGAACAATGAACAGGGAGTGCATACTTTTCAAGATGAAATGGCATTCAAGTGCGTGTTTTGTTAACGTATCTGTGGGGGCCTACAATGTTACAAGAACATTGGTTTCAAGCAGCGAGAGACAGCTATAGCTGGGTTAATTTATTATACCCACATGATGAGAATATAAACTGCAAGCAAAATGCTTGAAAAAGCTGTGGAGAAGATACAAAGATGAAAGTCATTTATCACATACCGTAGCATATAAAAATGTATATTCAACAGGACCGCACCTCAGGAGAAGGGAAAAAGAGCGTACATTCACAATCAAACTGCAGAGCAAGTTCCAAATACAAAGTTCCATATACACAACGTTTACCATCACACAGAAAACCAATAATGAAATTTGTATCGTAAATTGAAAACAGATGAAAGAAAAATTTACCGCAAAACATATTTTTCTTGCCTTCATGTGGCACTAAGCACTACAGCCAAGAATTTTCACACCACATCTCATCAGAGAATAAAGAATGTCCACCTAAAAAAAAAAACATTAAATCCAGAATGCCAGGCTGAGAAAAACAACAATGCACAATTTAGAAATCTTACAGCAAATTGCAGGAATAATTTTTTCTTTCAATCAACGTGACCTGCTGCCAAAGCTAAACGAAGAAACAGATGAGCTAAAACAACTAGAAACTCGGACAGTTATAAACATGAATGGCAATAGCCCATAAAATTTTTCTATTATGTTTGTTACATCTGCATGCATTTCATTGGCTGCTTTCAAACACACTACTCAACACTTCGTGCTTTTTTAGAACGAACAGTCCAATAACGGTACTGTTTTTGTCGTTAAAAGCACATAAGACGAATACAAAATGAATCAATACCGGTCTTTTATATGTCCTGAAGTTTCGGGCGATGACAAGACTATCAACCAACAGCTTAACCAAACGTGCTATGAAGAGATGGGCGTTTGAGGAAAAGGTAGCGATACCTACTGACTTGCCAAGTTGTCAAAAAATCATTATAAACTGACAGCCAGCCTCAAGCACTTGATACCAATTTCCACTCCTACAGAGACAATCTCTAAGGGCTGATTTCAACTATTTCACATCATCTTCTACAGTAAAATCTAGCAACATGATGCAGCTCACCAAGGTGTTGTCAAAATTATTCATTAATGAGTGCTTACTTTCGAGCCATTGTCACTTTCTAAGCTCAATATATTTATCTGTTATCTTGTTAATTATAAAGCTATTCGTGGCCTCAGTGCATGACAAGGTCAAACAGTTCCTTGGCAATGTTCCGTCCGACATAGGAATACTATACTTACAAGGGCACATGCGTATATGCCGACGTCACCACGAAAAAAAAAAGTGTGATTGGCTACGAGCTAAAAAAAAAACATGATGCCTACAACAGGCCAGAAAAGGGTCACCTATAAACTTTAATAGCATGTCCGAGTTTTCCGTGCCAATCAATGGCAAATCAATCAAAGTTAACAAGCATTATTTGGGCCATGATTATTCTACAAAGGTATCAATGCTGCGATCACACAGAAAATTGTATGGCTCCAAATCGTGCTACTGACCAAAAATGAATGTGCGTCCACAATACGCCATTGAGAGTTGCCACACGCTTTGCATGTGACATCTTTTCCACATGTCTTGTTTATATCAATGATATAATGAGAGCATGGCAGTTATATTGAGGTTAAATTGTAGTTAGTTGCACAGTGCGTCTCACAACAGGCTATAAGTGTTTTTAGTGTGTATCCATATTCTGAAGCAAACAACTAGACCATTCTCCTTAGAGACTGCCTCTGTCAGAATGATCAGAGCACTACTCCATTCCACAAATGATAGCAATGCAAGCCACACTGAATGACGGCATAAAGAACCACGCTAAGTGCCAATAGTCACAAAACCTATCCTTCGGATGTGAATTGGCACCAAAATTTCAACAACTAGTAGGGAAACAAGATTCAACAGCAATCCATGAACCCATCCACCCACATTTGCGGCAGGCATCAAAATCTGTACTTGCACTGAAATCAAACATTTAGCTCAGTATCCCTAACGGGCCACTCTGCTTATGCTTCGTTTGTTTGACAGGGAGGCCAATTTCACATTTCATGCAAGCAACAATAACAGAATTGTAGACAACATGCACTCAGCTGAGAAATCGGCAGAATGGACGCACGTCACCTTGCACTTAACTTGGCGCACTCACCACGTTAAAATTACATCCAACCATCAACTGCCAGCATCAACACCGTGTGCATGCACCTGGTGTTCCCGCTAAGCAGAGTGGACTGAAAAGAGTGGGCTAGAGCTGTTTGGTCTCAAACACCACAACTTCAGTCAGACGGTTAAATTTGAGCGGAAGTTTCAATGCTTCCTCTCACATACAAAAAATATGCATCGTATTTATATATGTATATATGTATTCATATAGATGTAACTTCCCTCTTTTCTTTCTGATCCCCTTTAATATACAGTTCTATGTACAAGCAGTATAATGTATGCCATGCTATGTGATAGTAGGTTTCGCAAAGTTATGAAAACTACACACAAAAATTGCTACTTCTTACATTTGCAACATACAGATCACTCTTGCATTCTGGGCCACTCAGCAACCTTGATTTTAGAGCATCGAAATGTGAGCCTGACCACCAGCACACCTTGAGTCAGGTGATAAGCAGTTAAAAGAGAGAGAGAGCTTCGTGAGCTGTGCTGCTTTATGACGAGAAATCTTCGGCTGGGAATTGTCCCAAACAAAGCTGTGAATATTTTGAGAGTTATGGCATACAACAACGACAACAAAAAGGTTTCAACAATATTTGAGGAGTATCTCAATGAAGAAGCTCCTACGCAAAGGGCAAGTTCCACAACCTTCTCCTACATGGGTACAAATCCCACATGCCGTCACTAAGTTTCTTACAAAGTGAAATCGCTTGATGCTATTTGCTTTTTTATTTTTCCTTTCTCCCCACCCTCCCTCACCCCCTCTTTGCATTTCAGCACAATAGGACAGTGTGTAGCCCTTATTTTGGGCTTTCAATGTTCTTAGTACTCTACGAACACACCAAAGCCAGATAATGCAGCATGTCAAGGTCAAGTAGAGACTTCTAAGGAAAAGATTTACTTCATGACCAAGAACCTGCAAATATTTTCCAGTCATATAGTGAAGAATGCATAATACGTGTGATTATCATGCTAGCATTCTGTAAGCAATATGGCCTTGAAACCGCAAGGAAAAGTCTATTACATAGCTATGGCCGCATGCATTACTTTTTTCGTGCTAGAGCATAGACAACTACAACAAAGTTAGCATTCCTTGTTCAACAACATTGAAAGAGCAACTTGCCGACTGTAACCAGCTGCCGCAAAAATTGGCGCATTGCCAAACTGCTCTGAAATGATTGCACACATGTATCTAGCATGATGGCAACAAAACTTTTCTCACTGACTTTGGCACTGAATTCGGACATTGCAAAAACAATCATAAAAGCCAAATAGGCCATTTCAACCACAACACTTTTTTGTATGCGATACACAGCCAAAGGACGCTGCTTTTTTTTGTCTTTCTCTGTTTTGAAATGGTTTAAATGTATTCAGCAGAAAACAAGATTATTTTCCGCTAGTTGAATAATCCATCTTCATAACAGAAATTTCTATATCAAATCTTGCAACAAAAAAAGCAACAAATTTGGCAACTTTCCAAAGCTCTCTACGGCCACTGGAAGCAGGAGGACATGCTAACATAAAAATTACACTTGTTGCCAACAGCAGCAAAAGGTAGCTCATGCCTAAAGGAAGAATAAATGACGGTTTAAAACCGGCATCAATCATTTCCCCATGCTAGCCAAGCAAATATAAGAGAGTAACAGTGTACAAAATCAATAAAACAAGCATTGTATACATGCCTATATATATATATATATATATATATATATATATATATATTATATATATATATATATAGATGTGTTTGTGTGTATGCGTGTGTGTGTGTGTATAAAGAAATGACAGCCCATATGTTGTAATTGATAAGCCTAGCTCTTCAAACATAATAATATGCCAACAAATGGGACTAATCTCAACACAACTAAACATAGTGTGGCCTTGTAAGTGTCACCCTCGAAAAAGAAGACGGAAAGCCACAACTTTCCAAACACGCGAGGCTGATGTGATGGGCCAACAAATCTCACTACAACGGAACCTCACGCAAGCAATAAAACCTCTCTCCAGAGAAGCTGCACCGACAATATGCTAGGTTACCGGGCGGCATATGCAGGGTAAGCACTTAATAGGTACTCTACAAAATAAAATGGCATTCACCAACAATCATAACATGCTATATTCCGACAATAGTGACAAGTGTCACTGTGAAATGAGAACCAAGCTTGCGGGAAGCTTTAAAAAACGAGCAAAATAAATTGTGGATGGGCCATAGCCAAGCACGATATTTAGTATGCACAGAAACTTAACAATAAGAAAGTGCTTAAAACAAACAGCACTAACTTACGCTCCTAGATTCGTTGTCATACGTACACGTTGAGTGCATGAGTTCCCACTTGAGCCAGAACACTAACGATTTTCAGGTCACATTTCTGGCATGCTGTCGCACTATGACAATAGCTAAGCCTTGCGCAAATATTATGTCTAGAACTGTACCCAACAATCATGCCTTACACACACACACTGGAAAAATCCGCATCACTCTTTCAGCGCCAGATATGTACACAGTGTTACAGATGAGTCACAAATACACACTTCAGGCTTTCAAAATGAGAGAACTAAGAATCTGTTCCTATAGCAGATGTCCAAGCAACAGCAGCAAAGGCAAGAAATGTTGAAAGCTGCCTACGGGGTAGCTCACGCCACAGGACGAAGCGCACGCCAGATGCTCTCATATCAGTCATTGTTCCATAGCTTATGCTACGGAAGGGTGTTGAAATTTAGGAAGAAATTGCAGTGTTCACAGCATTATGAAAATGCAGTCTCCTCTAATTCATTGTATTTTCATGCCTAAAACCAGCTTTGATTCCAGCTAGTGCACTGACAGAACATATGCATGCAGTTAATATTGGTGGTGGCAGTAGATAAACACTGAATTTAGTTATAACAATTCATGTAATCCTTCAACTTCCACCAATCACTACGATAAATTTTCTGAGGAAAAAAAAATTACTTTCTAGTTTTCTTTTATTTCCTTGCTGTAAACGGATTAAACCAAGGCATGCAAACCAGTTTTGTCATTAAAACAATGTGCTGTGAATGTGGTGTCACTTATAACAGGTGCTTCAATACAGCAGTACCTAGAAGAATTAGGCAATTGTACAGAAAAACTTGAAAAAAATTTTTCAAAAAAAGTATTTGGCTTTACCGTTCTCTACTAATTGGCTTGTGCCTTGCATGCTGCTCCCTTATCTTTACATCAGTTAGTTTTTTAACACTAAGCTGTTTTTCTGCAATGTCTCCTAACAATTCAGAATGGTGTAATGAAATACATTTCATTAGAGACTTTTCATTAGAGACTCGTACTAAGCGTCACATTTGCATGCCACCAAAAATATTTCTTCTCGAAGACTGGCCAGATGACTACAGCACCTGTCCATTTGACGATTTACTTATCAGTTGAGCATTCTAGACAAGGGTTAAGCATTTTACAAAAATCTTTCCCACAGAGTGATTTTGCATAGAAGAATAAGACTTGGAAAAGAATAAAACCTTTCGAAGCAAACGCTTCCATAATAACGGTGCAAAAAAAAAAGGCAAAATAAAAGCCATACTTCATTCATCTACCAGGACAAAGCACCATTCCTGATCGGCACACAATGCAACAAACGTCAGTAAGCAGAAACACAAGGACGGTATACACAATCAAGCTTTTGATAATAAATCTCGGGCACTCGCTGCTGGAATGCCAAAGTATTACGACACTAGGCCATAGAAGCATTTCAATCACTCAATACTTCATGCCAGCACCCATCCATAAAAAAGAGTACATATGTCACACCAGTCACATCTTTAAAGTCCAACGATGCTCAAAGGTCGTCGTCACCAATGCCTTCAAACGCGTCATTCTCCATGGTAGCCTTAGGAGACATGATCCCACTGTTACGTTTGGGGTCCTGGAAGGGGCACAAATGAAATGTGCTGTCTACATGCATAAAAATAATTATGCACAGACACGAGAGCAAACATTTGGGGACCATGACATTGGAAAATAATGAATGTTCTTTGTAGCACTTTATCCACTTCAAAAGATTGATTCAATACACTGTGTTGGTCATACAAGTGCAATTAGGTTCATATAGATGCATGTAACAGCTAAACCACAACCTGTTAATGTCTTTACAAGTGTTTTAGTAATCTGCACAAAATGAGAGTATGGCTCTATGTGGTTAAAATGCCACATACATTTTCCCCCCACATTTTCATTCTTACAGAGTTTATTTTCAAAGGTTTTCATATTCTATATTCTCTTTGAAAAATGAAACAACTACTAATATGTACAGCATGTGTGAAGCACAAAATGTTGCAAGCTATCACCATCACTAAGATTTGACACGAACGAGCTAGGTCTACTACTTGCTTTACGAGACTGACATTCCTAATGTTACCATGCGAAAAAGTTATGCTTACATTCAGGACTCACGTTGGCAGTGTGGTGGCCACAGATAATAAAAATCTTTCACAAGTTTACCTTCAGATGTGCAGCCTACACACATCTCCGTGCTCTGAGTCTCAGTGTACACACTGTTTATTACACTTTATCCCTTCTGCACATCAGTCACAGCTGTTGCAGCCTCACAAATTCCTCCTTTCTAACACTTCCTTCTTCGAAGTTGGCACTAATAGGTTGCAACAGCTATCTAGTAAGTATTCCTCTGTTACCTTTCAGCTGTTTATCTGTTCCAAAAGTACTGCACTTTGAACAGTTGCATAATAGAATGCCACCTTTTCTCCCGAAATTCTCAGTGTACGCAGCAACTTCTCTCGCTTCACTTTTTTTCTAAAAAAAAAAAAAAGGTGACATATACAATGATCCACTAGTCAAAAGCAACTTACGCTGTGCTTTCGCGTTGTCTCTCTCGTCCTAGACTTGCCATCCTCGCGCTAAAAGCACAAACCAGGACACAAAATGATCAACAGACAGCAATACTTATACTCGAGCACAATGAAAAAGATAACAGTCAAAACCCACAATAAACACAATATACATTAAATTTCACTCACAGTGAGAATAGGTGCATTGCACTAGTTCTCTAAAGTGACAGTAAGATGCAGAAACGCACGACAAATTATTGTGCAACTTTGAGGCAGTGCAATCAGGTTGAACTGCAGACTTTATACTTTACTCATCTCTTTCCTTAATTTGAAAGCACTGACAAGTATGGGTGAAAGAATATTTGAGTATCAAATTCAAATAGCAGAATATCTAATGGAATAATTGATTTACCCCCGTATTCAGAAACGCTCCTCAACTCAAATTCCATCCTTCACTTGACTGAGTTGAGCACTGCGCCGCTGCTCGGCTGAAATTGACGCTGCGCTTCTCAAGAATCGCTGCAGAATATTGCTGATAAGCAGTGACTTGGTCTGCCAAGAGATGGCGCTCCGATCGACTTTTTCAAGTCGAGGAGAGCCCTTGAGTGAAGGAGCGTTTGTGAATACGGGGGTTAGACTAGAATTCAAAGTTGCCCCGCCGCGGTGGTCTAGTGTCTAAGGTACTCGGCTGCTGACCCGCAAGTCGCGGGTTCGAATCCTGGCTGCGGGAGCTGCGTTTCCAATGGAGGCAGAAATGTTGTAGGCCCATGTTCTCAGATAAGGGTGCAAGTTAAAGAACCCCAGACGGTCGAAATTTCCAGAGCCTTCCACTACGGCGTCTCTCATAATCATGTGGTGGTTTTGGGACGTTAAACCCCACATATCAATCAATCAGAATTCAAAGTTTCTAATGTGCAATGTGCGACATGGGTCAATCGTGCAACTTGGTTAGGGTGGGCTGGCTGAAATTAATGCTAACATTGTTAAAAAGGCATTCTGTTAAAAGCTTCACCTAAATACTAGTCCAAAACTGAGGGTATGTTTATTTTAAAAGAGAATATGCCACTTCCACACATCATGGCTCCAACATAAAAGGCCGAAGAACAGACTAGGGGACTTTCACTTCATCCAGGTATCGCTGAAATTGCTTGTTTCCTACACCTTCCCATTCCTGCTACTAAGACGCCCACAGTGAGTGCACGTTTTCAGCTGCAGAAAACACAGTACTACATCACGGCGATAAAGTTTGAAGCAAGGTCATTTGGAACAGCTTGTGCTTCAGCATGACAATTTGTAGTCGTTCAGCGGCAGTCACTCGCCACGATATGCGCTCCAGGACATGAGCAGATTGCATTCCTTTGTTCTTTCAATTTTTAACAAATTCTTTGGTATTCAACTCAGTCTTCAACATTTTTGGCCACAATTCGATACGATTTCGAGATAAAATTTTACTATTGCACACCTCTAGTGAAACGCCCCTATAGAAAAAGGAAGAATAAACGCGTGCAGGCGAGCGCTGTATGAGAAGAAGTTCGAACCCAGAAACGGTCTGGCTTTTTTGCCGATAGATAGTTTTTTTATCAGCCCCACAAGATATGCACAAGATTACAAAAGAAAATCTCTCAGTTCGGACATGCAAGCGCACTTCTTCCACGAAGTCAAACCCCACCAACTACCGCGGCTGTCTCCTTCATGTGCACAGTGGTTACAAAAGCATTAAAATGTGTATTAAGAACCACACAGGGTGAAGTCATTTTTATAGTAGTATTGATCTATTAATGGCCTGCACTCTTTCCACCCATGAAGTCACCAAGTGTCACTTGTTTTGCATTGGGTCACGCTGAGGCACCATTTAAATGGGTTACTACTTATCGCCTGACATCAATCAAGTCCCGCTTGAAAAGCAATATCAGCAGCCCGATCAGAGTGAGTGGATTTCTTAGTGAACAAAAGTTCCAATCATTTTGTTTCAAATTAAATTCAGTTTTTCTTCCCCATAATTTCAGTACTGCATTTGCCACATCAAGATTTAATAGTAAGAACCGATAAATACTTTATCAACCTCTTCAAGGTATAAGAATATATCAGTTCATAATGCTTTTCATTCGGCCTTTGGGATTATTAGAACAAATTTTGCGCTCCGGGATTCCTAGATGATGTCACGGCTTCCCCTGTCTCACAAGTCCCTTTATCTGCTATGTTTCACCATAATTAACACAAACTTATTAGCTAAACTAGGAACTACTGCTTTCGAAGAGGGAAATTAGTAGTCGGAGTTGACTTGCATTGCCCAAATGCACAACTTCCACAGACTTCAAAAGCAACCCGAGTACAGCTGCACGAACAGGTGCAAGATACTGTCGCTTCTGCACAGCCTTGATAAGCACAATGCCGTCTCTTGCACCACACACACACACATCCTGCCTACGAGTGCGGGAAAAAGAGATTAGAGTCACAATCGAAGGTAAGTGTTTGCCGCCGTGAAACTCTGCGCGTAATCTTATGTTTGAACACAAAAAAAAAAAGAAAAGAGAGAACGAAATGTGACAGTGACATGAGTTATCCATTGTTTGCAACACACAAACACTTTTCTCTTCTGCTCTTCGTAACTGTCATTAGGTGGGAGGATACAGCATGAAGGCAGGAATGTCACGGGAAGTCCCATTTCCGAAAGTAATTTTTCCAGGCAAGCATTATTTCTGAGCATGTATGCAAGTCACAACTTCTTAAAAAAGCTGACCTGCAAAGGATAAATGAATAGTAACAGAACTCATCGCAGAGTAAAAGACAGCTGGAAATTTCCACAAGAGGCTACCATGACGTGATCAGCTTATGATTCATCACGTCAAGAGGCTCTGCACAGGTTTTGTAAATGAAGCCGAAACTGCCCGTAGAAAAGCTACAATATTAACATGTGCATATTACATATTATAGCACTGAATATTTAATATTGTTAATATTTCACTTTCATTAAATGCACAATACGATGAAAGCTTTCTAACACACTTTCCACGACACGACAAAAAAAAATAATGCAGTAGAAAGAAATGTACAACATTGTAGAGAAAATGTCAAAAAAAGTGTTGCTAAATTATAACATATGCATTGCACTAAGGTCTACCTCAGGTGAATTTATTCATTAGTTCATGGTTTGAAAAAATTCTTTTTGAAAACCCAGCATTTATTCTGCAAAGCAACCACTAAGAGTTTTTTTTTTTTTAACATTTGAATGAACTTGTGACAGCACACATCCACCCAACTGATTGATGCACCTCCTCAATAGGTCCAGCACAGCAACAGCTCACTAAGTATCAGGAAAAAACATAGCAGAAATGTGTAAAAGGGTGATTCTAATACATAAGCGTCTGTGCATTCTTTGAAGCTTTGAAGGCTTCTACTGGATTCTACATCGCTTCTACACGATAAAAATGAACTACATTGTTTTTTTGAGGGTGCCCTAAACCTAGCATACAAAGTTCTGGAAAATTTCGTTGAGCCAATGTCCCAAAAATTCGAAAAATATTTCAAAATTTGCCACAGTGATTTCATTGTGGCAAATTTGACACAGTGATTTCAGTGCGAGCTTTAAAAATGAAACTTCAACCTTGGTTTTTTTTGTGAATAATGAACTTACAACAGTGAAACTTATGAAATTAGAGTTCAAGTGCGGTTTATCGATTTAAACCAAGTCATTATTTCTCTTTTGTGTCCCTTTAAAGAAAGGCATGAGGACAGTTTTAAGTATATCTTGGTCTGACATTTTTAAACAGTCAATTTTAAAATACTGTTCATGAGGGATGCGATGCAGGCTTGTTGGTCGACATGTTCCAAGTTTTCCTCGTAGCGCAGATAGAGGACAGGAAAACACGAGAATAACAGCTGGAAGCAAATGCAAAACGACACGACTTATAATACAAGCCGAACATAATGCTGCACTTAGAGATATGTGTCAGCAAGCCGTCGAGAGCACTGTCAGAAAAAGAATTAACGTATCTGCGCATGCCTTAAGATATTCAAAGTATGCGTATATATGCGTGTGTATGTACGTACATACACATTGTCTCTTTGTTCACCATTATCACGTAACTGTGACTCGCTAGACAAATGCATAAATGTTCCCTAGTTTTTGAAAATAAACTTTGTTAGAAACGAGCACTCTGTCTATCTATATGTGCCTTCATTTTTTCCTGTCCTTTACGTGCGCTACAAGAAAACTTACCGAAATTTAAAATACTCAGAAGAGACTAGTGGTTATTGTTCCTGCAAATGTTATTCCAAACGCCGACCGACACGTCAGCCACGACATATACTATATCTCCGATCAATTAAAGAAAGAAGTGGTCAATCCACTAAAGGTGGAGCTTACTTTCATGATGAAGCAACAAATACCGTAATTACTCGAATCTAACGCGCACCTTTTTCCCGGTTAAGCGAGTTCATAAATCACATGCGCGTTAGAATCGAGTACGAACAAAAATATTACGGTCAATCTATTGCCATCGGCAAATCCAAAATGGCCGCCCCCATGTGTGTCGGCATGGCGCGTCGGCCATTTCTGCCTATGTGTTTCCCATGTGCGGCACTTCGTACGTGTGCTGAGGAGTTCGTCATCTAGTAGTGGCTTAGCATCGACGGCGTGGAAGGGCTGACTCCAAAAACCGGAGTGCACCACGATGCCGCTTTTAAAAGAAAAGTCATCGCGTGTGCAGAAACGGACGGAAATCGCGCCGCATCGCGGTCGTTCGGAGTTCCCGAAATGTGCGTGCGGGACCGGCGGAAACAAAAGCAGAAGATTGTTGACAGCAAAGCTTCACGCAAAGGCTTCAGTGGACCACAGCAGGGTCGGTTTCCGCAAATTAAAGAGCTGCTTGGCGAGTATGTGCTTGAGCAGCGAGCGGCACAGCGGCCCGTGACAACAGAACTGCTCCAAGTGCGGGCTATGCAATTAGTCTTTGAAAAAGGTCTAATGCGGAGCCAGTTTAAAGCGAGCAGGTGCTGGCTAACTAACTTTATGAAGAGGAAAGGCTTTTCCCTCGGAAGGGGAACATGCATATGCGAAAACTTTTGCGGAGGAGTACGATGAAAAGCTTCACAGTTTTCAGAGATTCGTCCTAAACTTGCGGCGCAACAACGACTACCTGCTTGGGCAAATCGGGAATGCCGATCAGACGCCTCTTTACTTCGACATGCCTGGCACCACAATCGTCGAGAAGAAGGAGGCGAAGCAAGTTCGCGTGCTGACATCGGTCCACGGTAAAACTACAGTGACGGCAATGCTCTGTTACACGTCAGATGGGCACAAGCTTCGCCCGTACCTCATATTTAAATGGAAGACGCTCCCAAAAGGAGTTGTTTTTTCGAGTGGTGTGATCGTGCGGGCCGGCGAGAAAAATGGGTGCACGTTGCAATCGATGTCTTACGTTTTTTTTTTTCGCGGTGGAAATCGGGTGCGCGTTACAATCGAGGGCGCGGTAGAATCGAGTAAAGACGGTAACACATTTTTTTTTTTTTTTTCACTTCAAACAACTCGCATGGCTCCCTTCTTGAAGTCGTTGGACACCAGCAACACGTCTCATCATCATCATCATAACAATCGTGCTTTTGCTTTGTGCATTATAAGGCATCACTATTGCATCTATCTGTCATGGAATTACCAGGAACTATCTCACAATTTACAAAGCAACGCCGAGCTCGTCTCGCCTTTACGTTATCCCCATTGTACACATATTTTCATGCAGTGTAGCTGTGATAAGCGTGCACATTGACTTCCTTCCATTAAAGTCAGCACAATAACACATGGCTACCTGCATCGAAAGTGGACAGACAGCAGAGAGAGGAGCACTTTGCTCCTCTGGACAGCTTTTCTCTTCGCTCTAGCTGTAATGCACCACGTGCTTTTCCTCTCTCTCGATTCACATGGTATGTCTCTGCATGAGGGACACAACTGCCTCACAGAAGCAAAAGAAATGTAAGGGCCCAAAAAAGGCAAAGTTTCTCTTGCACGGCTGCAATACTAAATGAATACCAGCTGACCCACACCAACATGACTTTATGTTGCAATAAAATGAACAACACTGCTTGTATTTCAAGTGGAATCCCTGGTGAGCCTTTACTGTTCTTACAGCCACAAACAATTCTCAGAACTGACTTGACTGGTTGACTAATTTGACTGAGCATGCTGTCACTGGAATTACCTGCACTACAGTTTGGGGACGCAATGTGCGGACCAAAAATATGCCACTAGCTGCAGAGCTGGTCTTTAGCCCTATCTGCATATAAAATTAACCCCTCACTGCCATGCGGTATTAAGAATGCACCAAAGTGGACATGTTTCAAAAATTTAAGGTCCAAGAAGATGCAATAATTAGGAAACCAAGATTTTGACAATCTTCCTGCTAAAATATGCAAAATTAACACCAGAACTAGGGAAACGCAAGAGCCAGGATTGCATTAATTGAGCCTCTTTACACACCTTGATAACTTGACATTGCATAATCGAATCAAAAACTATGCAATCAACCCGGCATGGAGAAACTATGCCCTTACTGTTTCGTGGACAATACCGTCGGTGGATGTAGATCGGCTGACAGAGATCTGGTAGCTGGAACCATCGCGCTTGAGGAAGCTCCACGAGCCACGGCGACCACTGCCTGGCCTCTGGCGAGTGTTGTTATTCTGGGGTCGGTTGGCGCCTTGCTTCTTCAGCAACAATTCACCCACCATGCCTTGCAGGCACACACTAAGCAGGATCGCCTGCACAGATGACACGCATTGCAGCTGCATTTACACTGCATCTCTATATGCCAGGGTAAACGTGAAAAGCACTCAGCTGCAGTTATATGCTTCCATTTGCTTCTTGAGATGGCCTCGCAAATTACAGTGGTACTCAACACGGGTTTCAAGGGAAGCAGCATCCACCACAACCGCCGACATTCTCGAGGCTCCGACTAATACACTTCTCGCTAGATCACACAAATGTTTGGTTACAAGTCTATAGTGTCGAGATATAAAACATGACGTCTTATTCGAAACCATTCACATCCTAAGTCAAGACTGTATAGCAGCGAAACACAATCGCCAAGCTCCGCCCCTTAAAGGGGCCCTGCAGCACTTCTTCAGCACGGTTATCTTTTTATCCACATTTCTTTCTTCACATTTACATTACAATTACCTCATATAACTTCCCTACACTTTCTTTGGTATGATTGTCTGTGAGATCTAATTAATCCTTCAAATTAAATATTTTTGGTTAAAATCACCATAACAGCAGTTAGGATGACTTAAAAAAAATTTGAAAATGTTAGTTCACAGCTAGGCAACCATACACTTGAAAGCATTCATCCAGTGATGAATATAGCATTGCTAGACTCATGAAAGCTAGGGCTCAATACACCTTGATCATTCAATTATTAAAACAAAAAAAAAAAACGACCCCTCGCTGTTCTACCTTGCCATTCCTTTGGGGTTTTCCCATTAGAGAAGCTTACAAGAAAAATGTCCAAGACATATTCAGCATTTCAAATATTCAATATTCGCACACCTCTAGTTTATCTCCCTTATTAGTCGCATCACCAAAACCATTCCTCAAGTAGGCATCCCAAAAAAAGATAATAGCTCCAATTGCTACAAAATGCATAGAGCATGAACGAATCAAGATTCTCTTTTGTTTGTGCAGCTGTACACAACATACAAAAGATTAAACATGCAAACGAGCATAAACTCGATTTTTTGCATACCTGACTGCTGACCACTGTGATCCATTGGAGCTTGTTCTTACTCATCAGGTACTCGAATGAAAGCTCTAGTCTCTGGTGCTTTCCATCTGAACTTTGAGAGTTCCCAGAACACTCTCCATTTGCATGGTCTATCACCTGAAAGGCAAAGATACACATGTGGCTCTAATTATACTGAGATACGGTGTCATAGGTGGTCACACCATACAAAAGACTGCAATAAAAAGGAATTAATAAATAACCACTCTATTTTAAACAAGATTGAGTCAAGACAACAAAGATGATACCAAGCTGCTGCTGATGATGCATAAAGACAACGAAGAAGAAAATCAGATATGCATTGCACTCACTATATGCAGGAGTACAAACGGAATTATTTCATGGGAAGAAATAGAAGTTGTGTAATAATATCCAGGTTGTTACGTGCCAAAACTACCAATATGATGATGAGGCATTCTGCAATGGAGGGCTTCAGAAACTTCTGCCGTCTGTTCTATAACGTGCACTGCTATTGCAGAGTAAACGACTCTAGCATTTCGTATACATCAAACCGCAGCCAGGATTGCACTTGCAACTTTCAGACAGCAGCCAAGCGTCGTCATAACCACCATTCATTCCACAAGGAATAAGAGTTCCGACTACAGCAGAAATATTCTTGAACTATGCTTATGGCACCACATAATTATTTTCCATGTTTCATCACGATCCGTTAAAGGGACCGAAAACTGCTCATAACACGAATTGAGATAACCAGACTAATAAGGATTGCCTATTGTATTGTGTAAAACACACCCATTCTTTATCATTAAACGCGTACTTACATTTTCATTCTTCACTCAAAACAACTTTTGGTGCCTCTGGTGGCAAAGAACTATGGACCATCTCCCCGAAGGAGACCATGATGGGGTGCGAAGATGCAGCGGTGCACACGGCATTAACCAAGTTGAAACGGGCATAGACACAGGTGCTGGAAGAACGGTTTGAAGCGAAACTCGGTGTAGCGTTTACTCGAGTAAACCTTTGTTTTAAACGCAAAGACATGGGAGGCGGGGTGCGTTGAAGACACTTGCGCTCGGCTTCCTTGGCTCGCGTCTCATCAGTGTTAAGCACGCGCCGTCTGCATTCTCAAACGCTATCTGTGTTCTTGACTCGCACCTTGTCGGTGACGCTGGTCTTCCACTGGCAACGCTTCAGTTCAGCTTCCCTTGCTTGCGCATCATCGGTGTTGACGTCGCCATTCGCAAATGTCATTGGCTTTGCCAACCCTCGCAACGCTGGCGACAGCTGGAAAAAGGTACGTGCACACTAGCGGGAAGCATGCCGCAATGGCATTCTGCCCGTAGGCGCGATCGTGCAGCAAACAGCAGTGCGCTATCCGGATTTCCGCGGCGCGTCCAGAATCTGGCCGCGCTTAGCGCGCGCACCCGCCGGCTTGTGATTCCTTCTCGCCGACAGATGGAGAAAGGTGGTGCCACGCAGGTGAGATGATGCCCACATGAGGAGTGGGCTCGAGCATTGCGAGCGCTGGAGATGGTGAAGCAAGAGAGATGATAAGCGGTGAGCGGCGACAGGCTAGGGAGAGAGTGGCGTCAATACACGCACACTGCAAAAGAAGGCGTGACCTACTTGGCACTGCCCAACACCTGCAGCCAGGAGAGCGCGGTGTGGACGGAGGGACAGCGTTACACAGGCTAGTCAAAGAGCTGCCTCGCATCTAAAAAGTGACCGTGCATTTGTAAGTATTGTGTAACCTTTTACTGGTGTTCACTATTAATTGTCTCTATATTAGCGTTCCAATGTCGTAAACCTTTTATTTTAATCTTTTTATTCTAAAATGTGCAGGATATGCAATCGTTTGCACTGAGCACAACAGTGGTGCCGCGCTTGCTTGACGTATAGTTCTATGCTCATGAGCGGCAAAACTCGCCACCGTAAGGGCAAAGTACGAAGTTAGCTTTACAGCCTCTAAGGTTACCTACGACAATGCATCACCAGAACTGGCACGAGCGCCTAGCTGGCGAGGTAATAAAGAGATCTCATGTGATGACAAGCATTCGAAAAATTTTTTCAAGTGATTTTATAAATTAAAAAATGGTCAAAAATGTCAATATGAAAGTGCTTAACTACAGTTTCACCCACTCTTGTGAAAGCAAAACCTTGAACATGACGCGAAGAGGCTTATTGGCATCGTGATCCCTTCACAGCATTGCTGGAAGATATCTAGGTACAGTTCAAAGGCTTTTCAGATCGAAAAACACTTCTAGTAAGATAACCACATGCCTTTGAAATCAACCACTGCAGCTACAAACACTACAAGGAGTGAGCATTTTAATGCACCATAAAAACCTGGGTTGAGAAAAAATTGGTTGTCGGCCCCTTTAAAGGCCATTCTAGAAACCTCACAGCACTTGTTGTCATGCCAAGGAAATGCTTAGTTAAAGAGAAATTTGTTCATGCCGTAACGGCCCCACACTGCCCAACCACCGAACCACCAAAGCTAAAGTTTCTTGCGTAGAACACATCACACATACATAAACAATAGCACATTGATGTAACATTGTGGACAAAAGTGTACTTTATTCCGTCTTGAAATGCACAGCCAGATTTTTTTTTTTGCTACATAATCACGATAGTACTAGAATATTCCTCTAGGGTATGCTACAGTCACTTCCTACATTTACATTAACTTTCCTGTTCCTGTAACTTAAGCTGCTATTTACCTTTAGCGTCCCTTCTAATATCACATATTGGTTATTTTTAGGAGTGTGCAAATATCGAACTTTGGAATATTTTTCTAATGGTGTTCCCTATTCAATTGGTGCCGTAAGTTTACTATTTGAACTATTCAAATTTCTGGGAAATAAATATACACACTGAAATTTAATGATTCGGATTTCTGGGCAATAAACATATTGGTATGTAAAAATAAAAAATCGGCGCACTTGGTCAAGTTTTTAAGGGCACCAACGTGCCAAACTGCAAGTCACCTCCGCCGGTGCTCTGAGCAGTAACTGCACGACTAACTGCACGACAAGTATGGCTGGGTATTAACCAGCCCAACTCTACTATTGCCAAAGCGTAAAATGCCCGTCCACAATTGTGGGGAGTCAGCAGGCTATGCAACTCGTTGCTTATGACGAAGCAAATTGCAATTCCTTTGCTTTCGCACGTGCACTAGCGCAATATGTCCTTGTTCACAAAGTTTGGATTTATGTCGCACATCAACGCGGTGAGCAGAGTTAGGCTTAGCCACGACTCCGAGCACAAAGCTCGGTCATAGTGTGCGTAGCTGCAGTGACCAATGTTTCAAAGTATGCCATGCTCAATTGTGACAACGCAGAGCCATCCCACTATGGTCTTTGTCTCGAGGTTTGAAGTGCTAATAAGCAGAGCCTCTAACTGTAGGTATCACAAATCAACGCTATATTATACGTCCTGGTCCAAAACCAGCATCCGTGATATTCATAACAAGAGCGGCATGCTAGCGTAAATTGCTTATTGAGGTTCTACTTCCAGGTACCCAACTAAAGTGTAAGAAAGCGCCAAGTGATCATCAACCTGTGCACACTAAACGAATGAGAACGTGTCACTAAGCATTGTCGACAGCATGGCCTCGATCACCATGTACAGTGTAGACCACTTATAATGTAACCACTTAGAGTGCAGAACCGTTTAAAATGCGGTCCTTTTCTACTCCCGTTTACTCTCCCTTAGAGCCCCATGTGCACATACCACTTATTGTGCAACCCCCAAGATGAAAGAGCGGTTATAATGTGGTTGCCAGAAATTGTTGATAGCAAACGCAGTAGCGAGTGCGCTTTGGAAAGGAGGCACGCCGAGTCAAGTGCTGCTGGGGAGTGAACGATGAGGTCGTTACGGAGGAGGAGGGGACATGGAGTGAACGAACGAAGGGCGGAGAGAAGAAAAAGAAAATGAAAAAAAAAAGACCGCAGGACACTGCATGGGCAAACTGGTAGGTTTTCTGTAACGCGGGCTCACCAGGTAAGGGAGGAGGACGGTTGCCTCGGTGACCGATATGCCTTCGCACCAGCGCTGGCGCGGCAACAGCGTACTACATCGCTAGCGTGGCTTCGGCCGTGCACTGCTCAATGTGGCATATGTGATCCCGTCCTTATCAACTGCATGCACTTAACAGTTTCCTATTGGGAAAGACGTCGTCGTCATAGAGCTTGCAATGAATATCGCGTTTGCTCCATCATCTGTAAATTGAAAACTTTTAACGGTTTTATGACGCAAGCTTGCACTTTTGCTGCCAGTGCGCTGTCATACGTAAGCTTGGCGAGTTATCGTCGTTGCTTATCTCCTGGCAGCCAACGTGAACTTCGTATCACGCACGCTGTTCTTGGTTCACTGTTAGTGCGATCTTTTTGACGCCGAATCTTCATGTTTTGGACAATTTTTCCACCACAAAAACCAAACAGCAAGCTAGGCCTAATCGGCGTTGGTTGCGCTTCAATCGATAGCGGTCGCGTGAATCTAAGTTGCGATTTGCTACTGAATCAATGAAACTCTTTGCTGTGGCTGCACTTGACGGGAAGGGATACATATCGTTAATGAAAATGAGGGCAGCATGTATAGTTCTCAAATAATGAATCGCGATTCGATTGCGATGTCTTAAATTGGGTGCACACTCATGAAATCGAATGGTTGGCGTCTTTCAACGCGTCACATTCTGGACGTGATTCGACATAGTTTCTGTGTAATGTACATAATCGCGGTCTGGTAGTTGGCAAATTTCTGTGATGGTGCTTTTAGTTGTTAGACCCCCCCATTTGTGTTCATTTTATTGGCAATGCGAGTCACTGGACGCTAAGTTCTTTAAATATTCAGAAATTAAAATGTTAGCAAGCACACATCGCATGTTTCAATTCTCGCACACGGAAAGCCGCATGCTCAACACGTTTTGCGTAAGTGCGGCCCTTGAAAAAGATTGTTTTGGTTTTGGCACCACAGTGCGCATAATCGCGACTCCCGCGACTTACGTTACAAGCGATCTATACTGTACATGCAGATGACGCTCTTTCAGAGTGAGAGTAGTTCCAATTGGCAAGCATGTTTGAGCAATAAGGCAAACGACGCTGCCAATCGGAGGCCTGAAAACAAGCTCTAAACATTTGCTTTTTGTATCCTTGGTTTTGAATGGAGGACCTAGTTGAAGCAGGAGATTGAAAAGCCAATAAATGTTCACCCTAATGAACCCAACGTGGTGGCACTCTGTTGCACGGTTAAAACGCAAGAATTTTTTAGAATGCAACAACTTTTTTCTTATGGAATTCCACTACGAAGTATAAAAAAAATATTCAAGAATAATTAGAAAATTATTCAATTCGATTCCTACTAAAACTTTACTACAGTACAATCTGGTGATACCGAACCAACATATATCAAATTTTCGGGTATATCAAACTCGCAAGTTATCACCTTGAAATTCCTTAGTAAAAGTATAGAAATTCCCACGTTTATATCAAACGGTATTTTTGCCCGCCTTCAAGTACATTGAACGCCGCACAAGCTTGCCCAGTCTCGCAGCAGCACCCAGCGACCTCTGCGCAGCACCACGCCTGCGCCAGAAGCCGAAACACTCAAAAAAAAGGCGAGAAAGCTTGGACTGCACAATCTCCAAATTGTGGAACGGCTTTTTTTTTTTTCCATTTCTCTTTCTCTCTCTCATGCTTTATACGCGTACGCGTCGGCTCGGAAAGCAGGAACGAAGGAGCTGACGTCCTTCTCCTTTCGCCTTTTATTTTTCGTTGCTGTTTTTCGAGGTTTAATTAGACAACCAAAGCTCGTGTCTTTTGCTGTTGTCTTTGCCGGTGGCGATCGGTGTTCTGCACCATCGCCTCGCGAGTCGCGAATGTTATGTTGCTTCCCCTGTCCCGATGCTTGCGTACCACCGCATGTGCAGCATTTCTTTTATGAATGCCCGGTGTGCAAAGCAGGGTTACCTGATCGGGCTATTAATAGCCAAATTGGGCTACAATGTTATCGACTAGGCAAGAAGGTACAATGGTGGAGAATTTTCGAATTGGGGACCCCAAACGGCTTAAAGCATGTAAGCGTTCCTTTGTAATCTCAGGCTTCCCTATAAACAAGGCCCCAAAAACTTGCGCGCGCTGCTTGGGGTCCCGCCACCAAAATATTGAAATGTGTTCAACGATCCCTACACTTGGAGACATAGTCCAAGAAAGGGCTTGACGTGTAATCACATTGAAAACGTGTTTTGAGAGCGAGCAAGCACCTGCCCCCTCTCCCCCCCCCCCTACGGCTCATTATTCTGGGACTGAGCAAAGGGAGCCTTTAAATGTAGGCATTAGACAGAAGGTAGGTGAACTGAGAAAAATTATTTCAACTCCAACCAATTTAAAGTATGTGAAAACATGCGAAAACCAGACGCATCCGAACCGGCTTCGTCCTTCGTCACGGGGACCATGGCGACGTTGCAGCGGCCTCTTGACAGCACTTGCGCGGTGGTTAATGACCCGATGTTTTGCCGGGCAGCGGAGTCAGTGCATACACTGGGGGAAGGGTTCGGAGGAAACAATAAATGTTTTGAACTGTTCGCTGTACATGCCGCGACTCACATAGTAGTAATCTTCTCCAATTATTCTCACCTTCCAGGATGGTTTGGTTGTGTGGCTGATATTTATCTTGTCGAACGTCTTACAATATTTGGCGATCGCTCTGCACTTTTTGTTCAGCTTCAGGACATCCTTGGCGTGTTGTCAGAGTCGTTCCGATAGGTTTTTTGTCTCTCCAATTTGCGAAGAAGGGCCCTCGGCGCATGGGATTTTGTAAACGAAGCTGGGAGTCTTGTCAGTTGTTTTTTTTTTTCTTACGTGCTCTGTGTTTGTATACCAAAATGTAGCGTTTCTATTGGCCCCCTTCACAAGTCCTATGGGAGTGATGGGGCTGTTTTAATATCGTTTTTATGAGAATAAAATTCTGGTTGATAATTGTTAACCTATATAGTCATATAGTTTTGCGGGAAATTAATTTTATAAGTGCCAAAAAATGTTGAAAAAAACAACTGACTTGAACTATTTTTGGGCTGCTTTAAGTTTACGCGTTGGGCTATGTTTGGGCTATCTTGAAGTCTAATTTGGCAGTTTGAGGCTCACGCCATCTGGTAACCCTGGCACTGCAAAGCCGCTGTGGACTCCTTGAATTGTTGACTTCTCGTGTAGCTATGGCCAGCGTCAAGAAGCGCAGAACCCTTGACTTTGCGATGAAGTGGAAGGCTACTCAGCGTGTTGAGGCCAGCGAGAAATGTTCGATCGTCGCGGACGACTTCGGGATACCAGAGAGCACTCCGAGTACTTTGCTGAAAAACAAGGCAGATATCAAGGCAAAGGCGGCGGAGCAGCCAACGTTGGGAGCCTGTCAGGTGCGCGCTTCTGCCCACGGGAGTGTAGAAAAGGCCCTCTATGCCAGGTTTTTAGAAGTGTGCACGAATAACATTCCGGTGTACAGCCTGATGCTGATCGCCAAGGCCTAATGGTTTGTCACTGCACTCGATGAAACTACGCCGACAACAGCTGGTGGCATCACAGGTTTAAGCAGCGCTACAACATCGTTGGCAAAACCATTCATGGTGAAAGCGAAACTGTCAGCAGCCAGGACATCCAGCAGTGAATGACAAAGGAGTGGCCGAAAGTCTCCGCGAAGTTTTCTTCCGCAAAAATCTTCGATCGAGGCGTGAAGACAGGCACAGTGGTCAAATGCTTTGGCAAGGCACGCTTCGAGACGGCGGAACTTGCGGAACCCAGTGAAGACGACGACGAGCGTATAGACGACGCATTTCGCGAGTTGTGATAAGATCGAGACTAGCGTCTTTAACATTTTGTAATGAAGAAGTAGTGGGTCATGCAAAGCTCTGCAAACACATCGTCAGTGCTAAGCGCGAGATGCTCGGCCCAGACGTTTCACCCCTAGAGGCAGCCGAGTGTCAGACCGGGGGACGTCTGTGTCCAATTCTGTGGAACCTTCTTCATTACAATTTCAAAAACAAAGAAGCAGGCCGAGGTTAGCGATTTTTTTTCACGCAAATAAATCATTCTGTTGCGGCATGTGTGCAGAATTAGTTGTCATTCTTGAATGCACCTAGTGTAGGTGATGATCTGCTACAAGTAAGCTCTTGGGGCCTTTATTTATTTATATTGAATTTTTCATATATCGAACTAATTCACGATCCCTTTCGAGTTTTATATATCCGTGTTTGACTGTGGTTGAATCCATGTTACACCCAATATTTTGCTATTCACACAGCTATAGTTATTTTACAAGGTTCAGTCCAGCTACTTCATTTTTTTAGTCTTTTCAAGGCACTGAGAACATCACACACATGCACGCTGATACTGATAGTCCATTAATACTGAAAAGTGATTTTACTCACAGCAGTTGTAATCCTCCAGCATCGTATCCTTGTGACTCGAAAGCTGATTTCTTTGTACTGGTCCTAGAACAATAAGAAAATTAGCAGAAAAAATAAACTTGCTTTTTCAACCAAAAAAACCAAAAAATGTTAACCAAAAAACTTTGGTTAAAATTGGGACCAGAGTTTTTTATTTTCTTTTTTCAAAATGAGCTTTTTTGACAAAACTTGCTTCCTTAGCTCTTTTTTTTCTATCCCGCTGCATCCAAGAAAACAATCCTTGGCAGGAATTTTGAAAACGCATTACTCTATATTGGTACTTTTCTTGAAATTTTTGTGTGAAATAGAGAATGCACCAAGGTGCATCAAACATAACCAAACTTTCTTTTATTTTGACTGAGTTTGCCATTTTTTCAGAAGTTTTTCGTTTTGCAGACAGCTTAAGAAAAGCATGTGATTCACTATGACACATATTAAAACAAAAAGAAAAAGTTTCGACACAACGTTTACAGAGCACATTTAATTTGTCTGCAAAATCAGGAAATGTTGCGGCAAGCAATAGTGAAACGCGCGCGCTGCCACCTTGAAGCATTTTTTGGCGCGCTGGGATCAGTTTTTATAAATAAAACTTTAAGTTCCATGCACCTGTAATATACCCCCATAGCATATAAAAAACCAGACAGAACAAGAATATCGTCCAGACATGCATGTTCAATCTCTCGTGGAATCACCCAGGTTTGCACTTACTCATATTTGTGCAATTACAGTGAAATGCAGATTTCAATGAAAAAAGATTGCTGAAACTATTTGAAAATAGTACTACATACACTTCTTCAGAATTGTCAGAATTGGTGGCAGAGCACAATGAAAAACAGCTTAGTGTTGTAAGGCCAGTAAGAGCCCTGAACCACTGCCTACTTACCTGTGCTAAGGCAAGTCTGAAATTGAGCTCCCTACCACCGGCACTAATGAGAACACGTGTATCGGGTTGTGGATAGTCGCAGAAGCAGGGAGCAAATTGTAGATAGCCATAATACTTGAGAGTCCGTGCCAGTTGTAGATACTGCAAGAATCGAAAAGAACTTCAGTAACGCTCTCGTAACTACACACCACATAAAAAAATCTTTAGTGCTATGAAAAAAAGTTGGCTAGCAAGCTTAAGTTGTGTGCGACAATGCTTCATCACCACAATGAACTTCCAAGCAAAAGTTTAACAACTTGCAAGGTCTTCCAAGGTTTAGAAAACAGCACAGTTAAAGGGGTCCTGCAACAGTTTTCCCGAGTTATAATGAAATAGCCTCCCTATTCGCACATGACGCTTCATGAATCATACACCGCAAAAAGTTTTAGAATACGTCAAGCACGGGTTGACTAACAGGGATTCGTCACAGCACAGCGCCACAGCATCACATGCCATGTGACGCCATCAAAAATAAAGAGTGTTCCACACTCGGCATCTGAAACTGAAACTGACAGGCGTTGTGGCAGAGCCCACAGTATTTTACTGCATGCAGAGTGACCTGTCTTTTTGGGTCAGAACTCCGTGTGTTCATAAGTGGCACACTTCTATACTCCTAGAGATCGGGAATGTTGGAGAGATACGTGATGGCGTCTCATAACGCAAGCAGTAACCAAATTTGTCGTGGTGGTTGTGCGTGAAGCACTCCTATCAGCCAAAGACCGCAAGGGTAAGGTCATAAAGTTTGTATGCACTGTGTAAAAACTTCAAAACCTTCTCCCTTTCCAAATGCAATCAGCCCCGTTCTTTACAAAAGTTTGCCTGCGGCATTATAGCACATAGCTAACCTGATGCTTACAACAGTGACATGCTCTACCGACATGCATGCTACAGACGATGTTGGGATTGGATGTGCGAACAACAAGGACAAGGTACACTGCCATAGTAAAAAGAATGTCGCAGTGCAGATATTCATTTCAGTATGGAAGTGCAGATAATTGACTTCCAAGTTTGCAAAAAGCATAAAGAATTGCAGTGAACCAAATTTTTAAAAGATAAGCCCACCTCCTTTTTGGAGCCTTTGGCTTGAAGGGTGGCTAGCTGTCGCTGTGTATCCTTGGGCACAACTACCCAGCCCCGTTCTACATCACTCAACGTCTGTACATAGGCCAGGTTCAGAGCAATGCGATCATCCATTAGCGCATCGTCCCAGCCGCTGTCCCAGTAGCTGTGGGTTTCAAGGAAGAAGAGGAAACTTTATGAGAGTCACGTGAACTAATATAAAGCAAACCAAATGCCTAAAATTCTGTTACACAACATAAATCAAGCTCCCAATGTGTAATTCCCTACCAGCACTTATTACACATGCCCAATGCCCATCAACAAGTATAATGTTCCATTCAATTTACTATAATGCAAGTGCAAGGCTTCTTAACAAAGTAGTGGGAGGCCAATGTACTGCAATGCAAATTTTTATATGGTTGCCTTAACGTTTGCTAAACAGATTATTGCTAAACAGACAATACTCTAGGAAACCAAAGTATGGCTGCGAACTCTTAATACGTGAAAGGCAAAGATGCTATTTTCTCAGCCTCTCCTCCTTTTCAACTTCTGTAAAAGCCCAACTAATGTTTTCAAGTCTAGAGTTCCAAATATACCCCATACACATGAATGTTTAAGAACATCAGAAAATATGGATGCTAAAAATCTTTGGCGTTCGACCTTTTGGACTACTTCCCAAGTTTCATGTCCAAAACAGCATTCATTGAGCCCCTACCTCTGCCACCTCTATCATCTCTATGTTGGAACCAGTGTTTTCTTAAGCTTCAAGCAACAGTAGCAGCCTAAAAGGCAGCTTTGCTGCATTACAAGAATGTAATGGAGTGAAGCACACTAAAATTGGAAGGGGCCACTTTCAATCGGACATTGACTGCGCCTTTGAGTAATTCGACTGTAGCGGAGCCTGAAAGGCAGCTTTGCTGCAATGCGAGAATGCAACGAGGTGAAACAAATAAATTAAAAATCTGAAGTGTTTATTTTTAATAAGACGTTGACTTGATTTGTCAGTGGGAAGCTCGAATACTAAAATCGCAGTGCAAATCGAACCGAATAGTAAACATTATTTTAAAAATATCTAAAATTTAAAATATTCACACACCTTTAATTAAAATACATCTGTTCTTTCTGGCAGAGCTCATCATTAAGCACAAAATGGAAATATTCCTCTGCATGCAGAGCATGACATTATGGGCGGGTATGCCCCAAGTGCCTTATTTCACAGCATTCATCTTTTCATATTTTTTTTTGTACGGCACATCAAAATTGTTTTTATAGCTTGCATTCATCATCTCATATTGCATTTCAATTTACGAAGCACAGACCAGCATTATTTTTAAAGCTTGAACATAAACAAATATACTTTCCTTGCCTACCTTTTCCTGATAACAATACAGTGACCTGGACCGGCTGACGTTTGGGAGAGGTAAGGGGCCTCAAAGTTTTCTAGCCGCTTCTTAACTGAAAAATGTAAAGAGGAAAAAAATTACAGAAAATACTTCCGAAACTGAAACTCGTGAAATTTATTTTTTTTTTTAAGAGAGGAGCTGCATGCTCCCAAAAAATAAAGTTAAACATTACAATTTATGTTTAAACACAATCTTTTAAGTGCTCTCATTTCTTCGACTTCTACCTATTTTCTCGTGTAAAAAAGTTGTGGGTTTTTCCAAAAACTTTCACTGGTGTGTGTTATACAACAGTACAGCTTATATACAGAAAAACTATGGGTACTGGTGCAACTTATACATCACATATCTTTTATTGCTTTCACAAGTGTAAGAAATTGGGTGCAGTAACATTTAAATAAAAATCGAATTCCGTTTTAACACTGCAACAGTGGCGACAGATGTCAGGTACAGGCAGTACAGCTATAGAATCGCAGCAGCATCGGCATGACCTTCAAGATTTGACCTCCAATATACGTAGCCTTCATAATGGACAACCAGACGTACCACTACGTTTTTTAAGATATTGTTAAGCCTGTGACATCAACGCAGTTGACATAAAAAAGGCACATCTGCTTTTCTTTTATTGCTTCAATGTGACACCGCATCTACCTCTGAAATAAAAATAAGAACTATAGGCCCGAACACTACATAGGCAGTGCGATTTACCCGATATTCTGAACATGATAGCTGAATCAGCATCGCAATAAGAAAATGCGCTTCCGCTCACGAAATAATCTGCCGCTCGCCATTTGCTTTTGTGTCCATGCTGTCGAACGTGTGATAGGGTGCTCGTCGGCATCGTGCTACACTTCGAGGGGAACGCTGTGGGAATCTAGGCTAGACTGCTGCCTTTGCGAGGCCTTTGCTGCCTCGTTCTGCGTTCTCATGTCCCGACGTGACTCTCCCCTACTCCGTGGTTTGCCGCGCTGGGAGAGCGGGGAGTGATGTTTAACCTCTCTCACCTGGTAGCGGATGTCGACTGTGGCGGCGTGCACAGGCTCTCGAGCGTTTCGCGCGCGCATTTCGGGAGTGAGAGAGAGCCTCTCCGGGACGACAAGGGGTAAGCACGCATTCCTTTGCCCTCGCTCAAGCGACCAGGCCCTTTGTTTCGGTGTCACCGTGAATCACTTTTGCCCACGAGACGTGCGCGCGGCACCCCTGTGTAGTACTTTTTGCCCGTGGCGCGGATAAGCCCATTTGCTTTCCCGCCGCTCTGCACTGCGTTTTGGTGTTGCCGCACACAATGAAGTGTTGCGACCTTGAGCAGTACCGTGTTCTCGCCACGGCGACGATTAACACGTGCCCTGCTGCTCGCTAAGACCGGACCCACGCTAGTGGCCATACTCCTTCGGGATACGTGTACACTACACTGGCGTCCAACATGGTATCAAAAGCTCTCAGCTTTTGACTGCTCTTAGTAAGTTTGCCTGCGCGATTCGGGCTCGTCGCAACATGCCTGCTTTGTGGCATTCTTGTCCGCTGACCTCTTTAGGCGGATGCCGCGTTGCACAAAGAGGCCATCGCCTCTATCGACGGACACACTTCCGCACCCGTCCGTGTCGTCACCCCCTTTTGTGGTGAACACACAACTAACGTGGTAGCTGACACGCTATCTCGTGCCCCCTGTTGTCTGCTGAGAACCTGGATTCCGGTGAGACGGCCGCTCACGGAGCCTTAGCACATGCAAGCGCTGGGGGAGAAACATCAACGAAAAGGGGGAGTCCCCATGCGGACGACCTTTACTGCTACTTAGGTAAGCGGCACACCACATAGCAGCCGAACAGGAAAGCTTTCCGAAAGCCACAGTGCCGAGGGCGAACCCATGACGCCATGCACGCGGCAATTGCTGCGGTCCTGAGTGGGCACGATACCAGACCAAGACTCCCCCCTTTTGGGAGAATGGGAATTGCTTTCAGCAGCAAAGAGCTACTGAAGGCTCAGAAAAGTGATTCGTTTCGAGTCTCGAAAAGGCGGAGCACCATATACGCTGGTTGCTCTATGGCGGGTGCCGATAACGACTGTCTCGAAGAGACAGAGCGCCGTTACGCTACTCGCTCTGCAGCGGGCGCGAAAATGGGGCTGAGACAGCGTGCGCCACTGAGTCCCCGGCGGATTCATTTTGCTGGACCATGATGGGCTCCTGCTGAATTATATAGCCACCGGCGAGAAGTCTGCGGATCATTTAAGGTGGCTATGCCCAACAATGTCTGAGAGCCGCACAGTTGCGATCCTCTCACGACCAACTCGTGGCCGGTCACCCGAGTGGCTCGAAAAGTTTTTGCGAACTGAGCAATGTTGAGACCTGGCCCGGCACCAAGCGTGGCATTTATCGCTATTATCATGCCTGCCACGACTGACAAACGGTGGAACCAAGAGTTGGCAAACCACCCGGTCTTATGAACTAACTGTGAGTGAGCGTCCGTGGCACCCCCTTTTTGGGAAACCTCAGCCGTGCCCACATTGCAGACCTGAAGCCCTTTGTCACGGTCTGACGAGCTCACGCCAACGCCCTGCGGCACTTCGCGCAGGCAACAGGACACACCCGGGGCAGCGGACCGCATTCGGACCCTGCACCGGTATAATATGAGGAAGCGGTCACCTTTGTGATTTTAAGCCGGATGGCAGGATTCTGCGAAATCGAAGGCCCTCAGTTTACTGTCTAGCCTCAGTATAGGTTAGCCTCTTTACGGCCTGTTCTCGTAAAGAAGTCGACCCCGCCTAGTTTGCTGCCAGTGTTTCTTTTTTAAATGTTTATTTGTATTGTTTTTGTTTTCTTTTGTCTAATATAAAGTGTTCATTTGTATTTTATGTGCTTTATTTTATTTTGGCCTAATATTGAGTGTTATTTTTGCCCTGTTTATCACTTTTTGTGCTGTATTTCGGCTACTGGCGAAGGGAGCTGTGACCTTGAACATTGGCGCTTATGCGTGGAGAGAGAGAGACAAAGGACGCTTGGCAACTTTGCGCAGCCGTCGGCGGTGTGTGTGCGCATGTGTACGTGCATGGCACTTCAGTGCGTGCTGTTAAGGTTGAAAGGAAGGTCGCAGGATGGCATCTTCCTCGTCGTGTGTGTGCCGCTAGTCGAGAGGTCCCAAGATCCTGACAGCGTACATCAAAGGGTCCGCCGATCTGTTCGCTCAATTAGCGGGGCGATTTGTGGCGGCCGCCACGGTCTCTTCCAAGGAAGATGCTGTCTTTGTTGTTCTCTCTCGAACGGTTTACGGCGTCATGGCGACACGACGTCTCATCCTCCGGCTAGCAGGGACAATGCCTGGCGGGCATAGGCAGCCGGCCGGTCGGCTACTTGATTGGGGATTAAAAGAGTGCCACTTCCCAGTCAGCTCTGGCGCCGGTCACAACAGTGCCCGAGAAAGTGCGCGGCGTGGTTTCGACCCATCGACGTAGATTCTAGAGCGCTCGGGTCCTTGACCTGCTGACGTCAGACAGTCCGGCTGTGCTTGCTCTGCTTTGGCCGTTGCCAAGAAGCCCTGCTGCCCCCTTTCCACCATGGCTCCTGCGCGAGGCCAGCTGATAGCAGCTATATGCCGCAGGCCAACGCCAGGGCACATCGCAGCCGATTCGAGTTTGGCCTCCTTGATTCCTGGAGAGGCCCGGCTTCTGAGCAAGGTTCCCCCGTCATCCATCTAGAAATGCGGGGTCTCCGAACCACCACCGAAGCGGCCTTCGTCGGACTCGCAGTCCTATCGTCGTCGTAAGCCACGAGCCACCAAGGAGTGCTTTCCGTGTCTCCGACGCCTCCCACACGGGCATCACACCTAGCGTACAGTGTTACACTCTTCCGCCTCTCCGCGCAGTAGACACTATCCCGCATCAGCACCACGAACTCTCGCCTTACTTCCTTTGTTTGTTTTTTTTCCGCAAACACGTTATACTGCCATGTGTTTATTTGTCATTAATGTTTTTTTCTCCTTGTCATCATTTTTTTAGCAGCAGTCTTACGGGGCTGGACTGAGGTTAGCTGTTGCTCATAGCACTTAACTGCATGGGTGACGTCCGGCTCCCTTTGCAGCGAACGCTTACCCTTTGTCGCACCGTTTCCGAACGCTAGGCCAAAAAGCGGTGCGGTGTCCTAGTGTGTGGCCAGACTAAGCCGATCCATATCTCTCCGAAGCCAACGCGAGCGCCTTTGCGCTCGCTCGAGTAACCGGGTCCTTTGTCCTGGTGTCACTGTAAATCACTTTTGCCCATAGAGACGTGCTTACGGCACTCCTGTGTAGTGGTTTTCACCCGTAGGGTGGATAAGCCCATTTGCTTTCCCGCCGCGGCTTTGCAACGGGCTCTGTACTGCGTTTTGGTGTTGATGCACACAATAAACTGTTGTGACCTTGAGCACTACCGTGTTCTCGCCACGGCAACGGTTAATGCGTGCCCTGCGGCTCGCTAAGACCAGACCCTCGGTAGTAGCCATAGTCCTTCGAGATGCATGTACACTACAACACGAGCCACATGTTTTGTGATGGCATCTAAAACTTCGCGAAGATGCTATCCTGCGAAGTTCAAGTTGACTGCTGTTGCCTATGTGGTTGAGAACGGCAACCGGGCAAAAGGGAGGCTCATCGGCATCAGCAAGAAATTGGTTCGCAACTGGCGGATGGCATCGGAAAAGATTCAGGCCACGATGAGTACGAAAAAGGTTGACCGAGGCAAGAAAGCACGGTGGCGGGCACTGGAAGCTGGTCTGCAGCCGTGGGTTTTGGCACAACGGGCGGAAGGTAGGGGACTTTTTACAGTACTGGTGCATCTTAAGGCACACACACTTGCAAAGAAAATGGGTGTTGTTGGCTTTGTCGGCAGGCCCTTGTGGTGCTCAAGATTCATGAGGCACAACAGGCTGGCATTTCCAGCTCGCACAACCTTGCGCCAAAAGCTGCTTGAAGACTTTAAGAAGAAACTTTGGAACTTCAAGGAATTTTGCGACAATGAAGTTGAGAGTCATAATGTCCTTCACAGCCATACAATAAACATGGACGAAGTACCCCTGACGATCGACATACCAATTGGAAGGACTGTTACAGAAAAGGGAGTGAAGACTATGGCGCTGCGAAAGACAGGGCATGAGAGGTCGCATTTGACTGTCGTCCTAGTCTGTTGCACGGACAGAACAAAGTTGCCACTGGTGGTCATTTCTAAGAGGGAGACCATGCCTACAGAGAGCTTTCCTACAGGCACAGTTATCGAAACATATTAAAAAGGCTGGATGGATGAGGAGATGATGGCTGCATGGCTTTAGAAGTGCTTTGACAAGAGACCAGATAGATTTTTCTGCTTCAAGAGGTGCATTTCGGTCATGAATAGCATGAGAGCACACATCACTGACACAAGCGTAAAAAAAAATCAAGGCGACAAACTGCACCCCGGTAGTAATACCCGGTAGAGTGACAAAGATGGTACAGCCACTGGACATTGCCATCAACCGAAGCTTTAGGTGTGTATTGCGGCACCTCCAAAAGGCCTGTGTGACGGACAGTGAGCCCACCTACACCCCATCGGGGCACACGAGACATGCTCCGTTTGGCAAAGCAGCCAAGTAGATTCAGGAAGCCTAGGCTGCAGTTTCTGTGTTTACTATAACTGCCGGCTTCAGGAAAGCTGGCCTAATTAAGAGCGCAGCAGAGAGCGACGCAGAAGCAGAATCGAGCAGAAATTCGAGCAGCAATTCAGAAATCTACAAGCGTGACAAAGCGATGCTGCGGGCTGAAGTGACTCAACTCTTCGATAGTGCACCAGAATATGTAGCATTCGACAGGTTTGAATAAAAAGTAATATATGTTGCCGTTCTGAACCTATAAGGAGTCTTGGTTGAACTTGTTTCTGCTAGAATTTGGGGCGTAACATGGGAATGCAGTGCCCTGAAATGGTAAGTACAGCAGTTCGAGGCAACTCGCACGCTGACCAAGCCGGAATAATTGCGTCTTGTGTAATAGTGCGACTGATATGCCAGTTTTTTATTTGAAACCTGGTGAGAATGGGAGCTGCCACTTATGCAACGGTGCAACTTGTAAATTGGGAAATATGGTATTTATAGCATAGTAGGTTGTACTTATCTGCACAAGTACAGATAAAAATAGAAATGAAATCTCAAGCCTTTTCATAGGCCTCTTATCCGAAATGATGGCGAGAACTAGGGAATAATTGAGCATAGATAAATGTTCAACATATTGCCTCATGCTCAATTGACTTTCTGTGGGACTTAAACAATACACAAAGGAACAGCTGAGATAAGATTTTGTGCACAGATTACAATACGCACAGGTGCTAAATTTCAGTTTACGTTTTTTTTACGTTTTTTTCTTATAACGCTTGACGCTTTTTCTTTTATAATGCTTGAACCACTTGGACCAAAAATAATATACACCGCATTCATTCGCAACGATATTTTGAAGTTGCTCCATGCATCGTTTAACGCTCAGAAGTTTGCTACAGCTATGAAATGTTCCACGATCACTACACCATTTTTCACAAGCAACGTCAGATGAAACTTCTGGTGTGCCAGCAGCACAATATGGCCGTGTACAAGCTTTGAAAAATTGTAAGTCTGGTTTCGCTTGTTTCAGTCATTGGCATGCTAGCAATGGTTCGTGCATGTCTTTGCGCCACTGAACTACTCTTCCTCATACTCTAGGCTAACAAGAGTTTTGCGTCATGTTCCATCTAGCTTTGTTTATTGCAACATCAGCTTCAGCAATATCATCACTCGTGACAACGAAACCTCAACGTAACAGCCTGCCTTTCTGCACATACTCTTCTGAAGAGAAGTTACGTAATGTTGAAAAGAAACGCTTTGAATGGAAACTAAGTTCAGACTCACTTATTATATCTGCATCCTCCCTTTTTACTAAAAATAAAGCAAAGTAGCATATGAGGTCTTGAGGCAATCCAATCTCCCTTGCCACAGCCTGCAGTGAGAACACAAAAAGCAATGAGACCTCGTGATTGAGGTACCACCGACAAATGATAATAGAAAGCTGCCGTGATCAAATTCTGTAAGATCTTTTCTTGCTTTCTAAGTAAGACGCAGTTGTAGTTCATAGTACACAGACACAAGAAACACATGAAAATTGCCTGTACAGAGAAATTTTGGAGACTAGTGGATATGACCCGGGCAAAAAAATTTATAAGTAGCAATCACTATAATTCTGTAAGCCCCACACGTACAGAAAGAAAAAAAAGAGCCACAGTAACACAATTAATGTTTTCTTATACAAAACAAGCACTACATCTGAGCAGTCAAGGGCACGTTACCACTAAAAATTAGGCGTTACAGCTCTAGTTACCCGAGCAAAAAAAAGTAACTCTGTTACAATTACAGTAACCAAGTTTCCAAAAGTAGTTTGTTACAGCTTTAGTTACCGTGAAAAAATACCAACATAGTTACTTTTTCGTTACCACATTAAAAAAAAGTAATATACTGCATACCAAATGATAGAATTAACTTGAAGGAGCAGTGACACCAAATTTCAAACTCGAGACGTGGCATTCATGCGATTACTTGATATGCAAAAGCTTTTTAAGCGAAGTATGAATGGCGTCCCTTACATAAAATTTATTCTATTTCGAGCGCAAGGAGCATCCAAGGCTCAACAGTGCGTTCCCAGCCATGAGACACCAACAGTATTTTGACATGTTCAGCTAGGTCCTAGGCCCCGCCTTGGGCGCAGTGACGATGAGCGAGCAGCAATGACGTCGACAATATTAGTGTTGTCATCGCAGTGTTGTAGTGTCCTACTGTCTGGCGGCGACGCCTGGCTACCTGCAACAGCTTTACCTGTTTTGTTTTGCTTGGATTGCGCAGCACGCTCGTGTTTTGAAGGTGCTGACACCCCCATAAAGTTGTTTGCGCTGTGTGCGCACGTGTCTCGCACAGAAGCCCTATTTCAGGGGTGACAACTATTGAGCGATAGGTGGCATTGTGTTCGCGAGCAGCGATCACCACTATCATCATCATGGTTGGTAGAGCGGTAGCGCCAGCGGTGACCCCTGGCAGAAGGCAAGCCTTGGTGGCGGGAGAGAGTTGAGGGAGTCTTTTTTGGCGTGGGGCGGTAGCGCGGACGGTTGCCTCCAGCGGTGGGTCTGCCGTGGACGGCACCGCGGGCCGTCTGCGGTAGGCCAACATGGTGAGTCAGGCGTTAGCGACACTGTCTTTTTTGTAACGTTTTGGAGTGTTGTTTAATGTTGTGTAAGGATGTCCTAGCGTGTTGATCCCGATTGATGTTATAATTCAGCAGACGATATCGTCGTTCTACATTAGTTAAATAAATGTGTGTGTGTGTTGGCTTGGTTTGTTCTGACTGTGTCTACTGTGTCTGTTCCTTCCAAGAGCTTTGTGGCGCTCACCATTTCAAGACCACACAGTGTCAATGCTGCATTTTCATTGTGCCGCTTCGGGTGACTCGTTGTGGAATCGCGAGCACAAATGTGATTATTTGAAGCTACAGTAATCCGGAACAAGTACCACGCACGTGGCGTTTATATGTCTGACCAGTCAGTGTTGCCCAAGCCTGCATATCCAGCTGCCTCATCGCTGCTCGGTCCGGCATCAATTTCGTAATCACTTCTGAGAAGAGAATCTAACCGAAAAGGATTCTCCATGCCCAGAATTGCCGCTACCGTATATACTCGTGTAAGGGCCGCCCTCGTGTAAGGGCCGCACCCCAACTTTGAAAGCGGATATTTCGAAAAAAAAAAAAACAAAAGTTCAAAATGTCCCGCCAGAAAAGTGTAGTTAGTTCATTTACAGCCAGATGGCGCTGCACGCTTTTCCGCTTTTATTCTACTTCCGCCGACGCGCCGACCACGCTGTTGACAGCGCGCCGCCATATTTGCCTTGTGCGGCCTCTTTGTTGGCATCGTTCCTAGCATCGTGTCGATACGTTGGCAGCGCGACTTCAGATCGGTGTCGTCGGTGTCACTTTGTTGGTTGTAGTGAACCCTGCAGAAGCCAGCGCACGTGACGGACGATGGGCCGGCATCTGAGATCATTCACTGCAGCATTTAAGCTGCAAGTGATTGACTATGCCGAGGAGCACGGGAAGCGGGAAGCTGGACGAAAGTACGACGTCGATGAGAAGCGCGTGCGTTACTGGATGAATCAGAAAGATGCCCTCGCCGCTACTAACAGGAGCCGAAAGGCGTTTCGCGGGAAAAAGTGCAAGTACCCGCAACTCGAAAGCGAGCTCGTCAACTACGTCGTCGACACACGAAGGGACGGCTACGCCGTATCGACTGACATGATACGCGTCAAAGCCCTCAGCATCGCTCGCCACATGGAAATACCCCCGGCACAATTCAAGGCAAGTCGGGGCTGGGCTACGCGGTTTATGAACCGTAACCAGCTTTCTATTCGGCGCCGAACGACGATTTGCCAAAAACTGCCGCGCGAGTACGAAGACCACGTCATTAAGTTTCATCGCTTCGTGAATGCTCTCAGGAGGGAGCATGAATACGACCTGTCCCAAATTGGGAATGCGGACCAGACACCTGTGTGGTTCGATGCACCGGAAAGCACCACAGTGGATTTAAAAGGTGCGAAAAGTGTGTCTGTGCGCACGACTGGTGCAGAACGCCAAAGGTGCACTGTGATGTTGTGCATCACGGCAGACGGCAGGAGGCTTCCGCCGTACGTCGTATTTAAAAGGAAGACTCTCCCAAAAGAGAAGTTCCCTCAGGGAATCGTCGTACGTGCGCAAGAGAAGGGCTGGATGTCCGAGGAACTGGTCGTTGACTGGATTAAGACCGTCTGGGCAAACAGACCTGGAGGGCTGTTACAACGGAAAGCCCTCCTTGTTTTGGACAGCTTTAGGGGCCACTTGACCGACCGCGTCAAGAACCGAGTTGCCGCAACTCGTACGGACTTGGCCGTCATTCCCGGTGGCCTGACGAGTGTGCTGCAGCCGCTCGACGTATGCGTCAACAGACCATTCAAAGTGGAATTTCGCCGATGTTACTCTGAATGGATGGCTGGAGGCGTCCACGAGAAGACCCCTACAGGACGGCTGAAGCGGGCGTCGCTCCAACAGGTGTGTGAATGGATTTTGAATGCGTGGCGTGCCATGTCAGTAGAAGTAGTTGCTAAAAGCTTCAAGGTAACGGGAATTTCGAACTCCATGAACGGCACCGAAGATGACCGTCTCTGGGAAGACGCGGACGCCGAGGCGAGCTCCTCCGAGAACGAGGACAGCGAAATGGAATCCGAATAAAAACATTTCTGGCATGTCATTTGTGACTCTTGCACTCTGCTACTGTTGCATAAACAGTACAGACCTTTGGCCTGTACTGCCTGTACTAAATCGGCCTGATTCATGTAAGGGCCGCACCTAGCAAAATTTTCGAAAAAAAAGTGCGGCCCTTACACGAGTATATACGGTATTCAATATTCCTCACTGCTTTCATCGTCGCTTGTGGACGCTGATGACGGTGGCGACCAAAATGGGTGTCACGAAGATATGCCTATACACGTGCGTGCCGAGCAGACAAAATGTCAACTGAAACTTGCATCACTATTTCATGCGGCCACATGATCAGATGGGGCAGGACCGTGGGAGGTGAACGCTTGGTAGTGTTGAAAATCGGCAGGCTTTGCTCCCGTTTTGAATTGGGTTCAATACCGGTCATACCAATCATTTCACATACATAATTTCGTCCCTCTGTTGCATTATTATTACTGAATTGTTACCAGGGGCTTGATATGACATGCTTCAATCGATTGATTGATATGTGGGGTTTAACGTCCCAAAGCCACCATATAATTATGAGAGACGCCGTAGTAGAGGGCTCCGAAATTACGACCACCTGGGCTTCCTTAACGTGCATCCAAATCTGAACACATAGGCCTACAGCATTTCCGCCTCCATCGGGAATGCAGCCACCACAGCCGGGATTCGATTCCATGACCTGCGGGTCAGCAGTCAAGTACCTTAGCCACTAGACCACCATGACGGGGCATGACATGTGTCATGCTTATGTCACTGCTCCTTTAATAAAAATGCACAATGGGGTATGAGAACTTCGTAGCATGTGAAGACGACGCCCATCCACCATCGACGTTGATTCTTTATGTTCTTCAAGATTACGAGACCCTGTTTTGGAGAGTTTTGTGTCTTCTGAGCATACAAACCGTCTGCAACACGTGTTCGCGAAACACAAAGACCGCACACCTGTGAACTATCAAAAGGAATAATCTGCAAGTGTAATGCAGGGATTGCGAAGAAACATAATTACATCGGCGAAACAGGCAGGGAGGAATTAGGAAACAAAAGATTGGTAAAGTCAACTATGCAATACGTTCTTAGACAAAGATTGCTGAATACTGCTCGGAACATAGCTTTGACCTAAACAATGCGATGGTGCTGCCTGATGAACGGAAGCCAAAAAAGAAGGGGGGGCACTTCTGGAAACAGTTGCAAGAACATGTGTTACTAATGAACTGATCGACGTCCGCTCTCTATCATTTTTTTTTCTTTTTTTTTCCAGTGTATAACTGAGGTTACAACCAGCATAAGAAACAAAACTTTTGTAATTTTGTTAATGATTGTCATGTTCAGTCGAAGCAGACTTATGAAATATGGTTAAAAAGAAGTCTTAAAAAGTTGCTTCGCTATTGCACAGCCTTCTGACTTTCAGCCATTTCATGCTGTTGTTTTCTTGCCACCTTTTAAATGCAATTAACTTAGAGCCTTGGGTGAAAGAAGGCTCCACCAGCACACTAAGAATAGATCTAGAACTCAAGTGGCAAAAAGGAAGAAAAGCTCCCCCACCAAGCAAAGGACATGAACTTAGGAAGCTGTTCACTTCCAACGTGACTGATTTAGGCTGCGGAAGCTACATTCTCGACGGAGGTGAAAATGCTGTAGGCTTGTGTGCTTAGATTTGGGTACACGTTAAAGAACCCCAGGTGGTCAAAATTTCTGGAGCCCTCCACTACAGCGTCTCTTATAATCATATGGTGCTTTTGGGACGTTAAACAACACATATCAATCAATCAATGCGACTAATTTAAGACAAGCAGTTTACAAGTAAGCTCCAAATACAGTCTTCTGCACGAAGATATTCTTCTTAGCGACATTTTCCCTAAACTGCAAGGGGAGCCTTATTGTGGAAAGCTGAAAGGTGGAGAGGATATGGTAAAGAAGAAAGTTCGAAATAAGTTAAAATCATTTAACATTGGCTCTTAATGAGTGTTAATGATGGATATGTTTTTTTTCTAAAAACAAAAGTAACTGTAATGGTATTTTCCATTACAACTGCTAGGTACAAAAATAACAGTGTTAGTTACAAGTTCCTCCAACTGCTAACGACTTACTAGTAACTGCAGTTACTGCCCGAAACTGCAGTTGAGGCTGATTAAAAAACAAGCAAGAAAACATTAGCACTTCAAAATTTTGGCCCCGTTTACATTTTGGTTACATAACTGTCCTTGCTAGCATGCCGAGAGATTAGCCAGAATCCACGTGAATGCATTATGTTTTTCTTTTTTTACAAAAGGCACTGTTATCACTCCTCAGTCTAAATGAGTTGTGCTCCTGGAAGAATCAAATAGTATTCGTTTGTCTGTTCAGGATGTCCATGTTCATTATGAGCCGATCTGGGAGACAGCCAGGCAGAGATCTAAGACCGCATTAACACACTGCACTACTTGCCAAAGACCTGCTCCCAATGAAGAAATTATGGCATCAGTAATTCCATCAATGGTGCTTTCATTTCTCAGGCCGGCATTGCCCAACAGGCTGAATGTGGTAATCTTTCCTTTCTTTGGTACACTTGCTTACAAATTGAATGTGACTTGAGTTATTTTTCAGGTATAGTGTACCTTTAAGACCGATTTTGAACACCACTCACACCAGATTAGTGATGCCTCTTTGAAATTGTCACGACTGTCACAAAATGCTGCCTCCAGTACTGAACACGCTAACAAACATAATAGCAATGAATTTATTAAATTTCTAATATTTAATACAACTGCTAACATTTCATGACTGTAACACGAGTGCTGAGGAAATATTTCTACAATTCCCACACAGGCACCTAAGTAAACCTTCCTTTGTCATCCTGAAAATGTATGCGCAGGCGAACAAGGACAAAGAAAGGAAGACAAACTGGCGCAATCTAACAACAGTTGTTAGATTGCGCCAGTTTGTCTTCCTTTCTTTGTCCTTGTTCGCCTGCGCATACATTTTCAGGATGGATAGATTCCAACTAGGCCGAATCGCAGTTATGCTTCCTTTGTCAATCATTTAGGCCGTAAGTTTTCTTGGCCAACTACACTCGTATCGCAGAGCACATGGGCATACAGGAGCATAAATCTGTATGCAGCCACTGCAGTGAAACCACTCCGATCTTCCAAAATGCTCCTCAAAAAAGCCAATGTTACATCTACTAAAAGTTCCCACATTAGCAAAACACCAATGACTGGCTAGGCTGAAATTCTTCTTGTCAAAAATAAACTAAACATAAATGTAACATTAACTAACACTGCACCAAGGAAGAATTATGAAAGGAGTTAATACGTGCTTGAAGTACCTCAAACAGTGGGTTCATGTATATTAAATCTCACTGTTTCCAAGAACTTAACATTTGAATTCATTAGCATTATCACTGCTCCGATGTAGCTCACCAGAAAATTTGAAGAAAGGACTCAAGGTTTTTTTTTCGTGTATTCTTCTTCGTCTTCTCTCTTTTTTTTCCAGCACAGTTCACTAGACTGATTTTTCCCTTTCCTGTGCCTGTGTAGTGTTACTTAATAGTTGATGTGCTGCATGACCTACAGTAGTGCTTAAATTGCCAATGAATTGTGTGAAAAACTAGATACTAATTATATTCATGTTCTACTTGAATATCCGTACTGCACTTGTAATAGAGTTTGAAGTGTGCAATTTATATAATGTTGAGTAAGTGATATATACTGACATTTTTTTCTGACAGTGATTGGTATGCCCCCCCCCCCCCACCTCTGAAATGAATTAATATATAAACAAACAAACAAACTTACATCCATGACTACATCAGTGGGGTCCGTGGAGAGTACGGACACTGTGACCTTCTGCCAGTTCATTAGAAACACGTCAAAGTCGACCTCCTTGGGAGGGGCACCCATGGTCTCCTGCTGAGCAGACAGCAGGAAACCCGTGAAGGCCTCATCAGATGACACACGAGCATCTTGGCTAGCTGCAGAGACAAAACAGTCGTAACCAGGTTCTTCCACAGTTACTTAACAACTATCCATCACCACCCACAGACAATTTTCGCAATACAGTGCCAGACAAAAACAGTGAGGACAGATGCGCCACTACTTGTCGTGGAAATGCAGCCTCCGATACACTATATAGAATTAGAATTAGTGAAAGCAAACGTTTTTAAGAAATGGCCAATTAAAGAGTAAAGTAGACTGATGACACTTACACAGAATTCAGATCAAGATGAATGATTGGCAAACATAATTGATCAGGACTCTCTACAAGCTGAACAAACTATTCAGAATATTCTTTCCCAGTTGTCTAAGTGATGCTAATAGTTTATTGGTAGATTTTTAATTTGTAATTCTACAAACATCTTTCGCATGCAGGGGTTGAACTGATACAATGCCCAGCATGAAGGCTACGTGTTTTACATTAATGCCTGCTTACACACAAAGTGAGCATTTACTAAAAGCCCGACCGCATGCACGCGATTTCCTAGCGACATTGACAAACAACAGCGACGAGCGACAAGATTTGATGTCACGGAGGCCCATCCGTCACTGTCACTTGTCGCGTTGCTTGTTTTTGGAAAACTATAGAAGATCGCTTTTCGCCTGAAAGCCAGCGTGGCGATTTCCAGCAACATGGCTGCACCCCTGGTCCTCACTTTGGTTGCAATTTGCTCTCTATTGCTTGTTATCTGCACGTACTTCAAAGAATGCTGTCTATCGACTGCCTTTTTTACTTTCACATCTCACTTGAAGGTGAAAACGCCAATTTCGTCGTAAATCTTGTTATCAAAGGTTTGTTTTTATGTGTCGACATTAGCTTGTGACAATTTGGTCACATGCGGCAATGCGAAATCGTCATGCAAAGTGAGTCATAGCATACGCTTCTGGGCACCCTGTTGCGGTCAAATCAAATATTGCAAAAATAGAAGTCTGTCAAATGCTTTTGTAGCTTCCTTATGCCACACAAGACAGCAACAAATTTGGCATGTGGTAATCAAGCTGCTTTTTAAAACTTTTTTTTTCGCAATTTATGGGTATGCCTGTAATAGTTTTCTATCTAGAAACACTGACACTTTGTCGCCGACATGCGGTGGCAGCCATCGCGGCGGGACGAAGCAAGTTTATCACTGCCGCTTGTCGCTAGAAAATCGCGTGCATGCGGCTGGTCCTTAACAATACTCATGACTACACATGCAAGGTATAGGCACTCTGAACAAAGAAAGATTTCACTAGTGGCACACACATCTGCTACCCTAGGAAGCAGTAAATTAAATGACCCACACAAGGCACACGACGTCTGCCCGTGTGCTCATGTAGACATGCAACACATGCATGCAAAAGAGGCCTGCAATGCCCGTGTCTTGTCCGATACATGTTACTAGCACAAAATCACATCCACCGACCACGTCTGATTGAAAGACACACCTAGCTGGATGTATTTTTCAAGGAATCCTCGTCGTTCTTCAGTTTGCGTTGGTGTCAATGGCAACAGCTTCTTCGGTGGAAATGGAGGAAGCGCCGCCGATCCAAACACTTTTTTCAGCTGAAAAACATGAAATTTTTCAAAGCACTTTTCCGCACACATGTTCAATAAAAACAAACAAACAACAAAGTGCAGCAATGTTCAGCAGGGGTGAGCAAACAGTGAATTCCGATACCGAATCGAGTAGGGACTACAACGAATAGAATATGAATGATATTTCAATATCATTCGAATAGTTTTCAAATAATAAAAAATACCATTTCCATAACAGCACTACATTCCCTGAGTATTCACGGTTAACAAAAAAAGTATTCATGGTTAACATGGGAACAAAGCAATGCTTTCAACCAACAAAAAATACCACAATTATGTAAAGCCTATTAAGCTAGAATATGTAGTGAATAGAGCCTTTATCATAATTGATAACTGTAGGTTTAGTAACTGTACAGCAGTCTCTCAGTTTCCAAGGCCATGATTTGTCACCTTTTAAATAAAGCCGAGGTATTACATTGTTTTATGAAGCAACATCATGAATATCATCATGACGATAATAAATTAAACACTAGCTTCGACAACAATGCACTTTTAAACAAGAAGGCCTTCATCTGGTGCACAGTATGGCCCCGATAGTCTTAGGTTGAATGCACCTTAGTAATTGATTATTTAAAATAACAAAAAAGATCTTTCGTTGTTTCAACGAATTGTTCTTTCGGGGTCTTACCATCGGTGATGATTATGAAAAGATATGTGGTATTTCGAATATGCACTATTTGATTCGAGCACCGAATCGAATAGAACACTATTCAATTCGTTATCAGAAATTTTAGAATATTCACAACCTCCTAATGTTAGAAGATTGAAATTTTGAAGCTGATATACCAACATATGACAAAACGAGTGGAATCATGAGTTAATGCTTTACAGCCACACATTTTTAACTTTATTTTTTCATTCACACCTATCATGGCGATATCGGCAATACAGGAGTGCCAGTGCAAATAAAGAAGGAATAATCAAAATGGCATGGATCACTGCAAATATTCAAAGAAGGTAGCAATTCTGGCTGCTGAATCTGATATTCAAGCTCCTCTATTTCATCTACAGAGGAGAGCTATACAACAAAAATGAAATAAATCACAAAAGACAATTGGATGGTGATGATGATGATTTGTGGGGTTTAATGTACCAAAACCACGATATGATTGACAGACGCCGTAGTGGAGGGCTCCGGAAATTTCGACCACCTGGGGTTCTTTAACGTGCACCCAAATCTGAGCACACAGGCCTACAACATTTCCGCCTCCATCGGAAATGCAGCTGCCGCAGCCAAAAGACAATTGGAAGACTTCCAAAACAGCATAGAAAACATATGCAGAGACAACCTTTGTTTAAATTCAGCTTTATACTGCAAGAAAGCATTGAATTATGGGCACTGCTAAAAGGCATTGCACAGCTTATAATAATTGCCATTTGATTTGAACAATACATCAGTAGTCTGAATAGTGTGCACCTGATAGATATGAATTGTCAATAATTCTGTATTTTTTTTTTAGTAGAACTTTTAAGCATAGCATTGAAATATTAGAAAATTCAGCTGTTCTTCAGTATGAGAATCTAGACACTGTGACTCTGAATTAAACCTACGATTACATACTCATATTCAAGATACCACAGTAACTGAGCCTCCATAGATATTATAGCATTCAACAGTCGACTACCTATATTTTACTTTCACATTATTAGTGTGTTGCTCAGTACTGCTCTGCCAGCTCCTACACGAACAACAAGCGAGCGACTATAGCAATAGAGTAACTCACCTGATCGTGCAAACTGTGAAGCTGCTTGTAGCGAACGGCACAGTGAAAAGAACCATTCACGTGTATATTGTATGCCTGCAGAATAAAGCAAACACAAGAGTTACCCTAACAATTGCTAAGCACAGCCTCACTACTTGTCAACAATATATGGGCTGTATTATCTGCAATCACAGGGCCAACTAGAGTCTGTTTAAATGAATTTCCTCTGCATGCTATAATCTACACTGCCCTTGGGAATTTAAATTCTCGTACTAGTCATCAGGATTTCTGGATTTATGCAGGAGCCATACCAATATATTTAACGTGTGTGTTTAGGTGAATATCAATCGGTGTATGGAGGCACTCGCATACTTTTTCAAAATACAGTACATTGAGAACCCCTGTCACAGACAGTTTCAAATAGCCAAGGTTAGCCTGCGAAGAATACAACCTGATCACGATAGCCCTTACAGGCTTGAAATTTGAGCCGTCAACAGCACCATACGTTCACTTAACCTCGTCAATGTTGCTCTGTTAACCCAAATCACAACAAAATAAAGATAAATTTTTGTCATCGTGGACCCATCTTGTCAACACCTTCAATTCTTGCACCGATTATTTCGCTGTCCGACGGGTTGTGTGCTGTGATCTACGAAAGCCTGATAAAGTGCCACGACAAAGCCAGCTTGTCTTCTGACAGTTGGAGAAAAGTACACTTGAGTTTAACCTCATACTCAACCATTTTTAGCAGGATCGCATGACCAGGGCATGAATGGGGTTAACATCTGTACGATTATCACACCGTTTGCATCATAGTTTCCTAAAATCAACTAGAAGGTACTCTGGTGCGGCGATCGTTCAGCGATCATGGGAACTATGGGTAGTACACAGATTTGCCTAGTCTTCATACTTGTGGACAGTGAATGAGACTTGTGTCTTTGTTTATTGCTGTTTCAGTTTTGTTTTGAAGAAAAGAATGAAGCCTTTTGAACTTCGTTACCTGATTTGAAAAGGCAAGCGTAAGAGATTATGGTAGTGAAGCGCAACCGCGAACATTTGCTGATTTTTGTTTCGTGAGAAAACAGCTTCAAGCCACACGAACACACACGAAGCAAGAAGTATGAAGATTAGACAAATCTGTGTACTACCCATCATTCCCATGCTTGCTGAAGCGCCATGCGTTGCAGCTCCCGTAGACACTAGCACCAGAGTTCCCTCTAGTGTACTATTAGGAAACTCTTAAGCATCAGAATGCATTCCAGGTACCTTACTTCGGTTTACATTTACAGTTTTAGGCAACACAACCATATTGCTCACAATGCCAAGACTAAAGCAGAACCTAGCCTACCGATATGCTTTGTAGGGTGCACCAGCTAGCAAAAGCGACTAGCAATAAACTGTACTAAGATGAAACATTCGCGCACACATCAGACAGTCATATTACAATATGCAATTGCTGCACTCCGAAAACGATGAAATGTACTGATCAATTTGGAGAAATTTTTCAGCGAGTGTGGTGCTAAGATTGCACGTGTAATTTTTTTCAACAATTATACGGCAATCAGGCAAGATGTGATGAATGGTTGTTTCCATGCAGTGTACAGCATTGGGTGTACTGCACATAGAAGATGGTTTGATCATCACAATTCTGCTACATTGCTTCTGACGAGCCAATGATGCACGCAGCCGTCAGCTAGTCAGCATTGCTAGACACTGTTTAATTGCACGTTTACACGTTACTTCCATTTTAAAGTGCAATACATATTAGTAGCCATATCCCCGCTTTACACGATAAAAAAAAAAAAAGACCCGTTGCGTCTTTCCTCTCTTTGATATTACTTCGTTTCCCATCCCGTCATGCAGTAGATAACATCGCCGAATTATATACAAGATAGCTCGAGGCGTTAACGCACATCGTTTCGCCACCTTTTCAACGCTTGATCACAGATGACTTCGCAGCAAGTTACAAAACTCGAAGGCGTTGCTCATATTAATCGGTGCCTTCGATTGTGAAACCACAACACCCTGGTGGTGCATTAAACGGAGGAACGGGAACAGCGCCCTACTTTAAAAACTTCTTTCGATATTGCGAGTTCCAGATGGCTCCGAACAAATGAGGAAGAACCACATAGACGTCTCAATAATACGTACGCGATTAAAATGCTGTGATGTGTACGGTTGAAGTTTGCGACCAACTTTTACTCACTGTCCTTTCAAAGCCGCCTCGTTACGATACACACGAGAGTTGACTGAACCTAAGCCACCACCAGATAGATGCACGGGTTTCGTGCCGCTCAAAATCGAGCGACGGCATGTAGTTGGCAAACTGTCTACTAAGCGAGATTTAGCGAGCGAACTCGAACCATGCTACGATCTGCGCGATCCTGTATAACTTGACACAGCGGGGTTCTCCCCACAAAGCTGCTTGGATCTCAATACTTTTACTTACGACGTATGTAGATCCGCTCTCGTCTTTGAGTTCTTGCGTATCCGGTATCGAAAAATGCATCGTTAAGCAAGCGCTTCACCAGAGCACATGGAGAACAAGAAAATAAGTAGCAGTGTTTTTGCTACATATGTTTCGGATGGCCATTCCCCCGGACCGCACAACGACCTTACGCCGAACTCTTCCGCCATCACGGCTGTGTTCTTCCGCAGTGTAAATGCAAATAGCGCGACTACAGCTCAACATAAAGTTGCTACATTCAATCATATTTATATATAATTTTCTAGGCTTGTTAAGACACGCTGAACGGCTGCTCAAGGCGATCTCATTAAACTAAAACAAATGCAAGCACCCACACACACAAGAAAAAGTTGGCAAGCGCACGCACGCCGGCTTTACGTTTGGCTCAGCCGCGGCCGCAGCTACAGCGGAAGCGTTGCGCGCTAGCTCTCACCTACAATTGTTTAACAGGTTGAAACTGAAGGAATGCTATTGAAATACGCTGTTGGAATCAGATGAGGTTTAGTAGTAGTATAAACACGAGTGCTTGTAACGCTTGGAATCGAATGTACACGCCTCGCGTCGAGGCGCAGAGCACGGAAGAAGTTTGATTAACGCCTTCTCACAGGGGTAAAAATTCTGCTGTCAATAATGTTCTAACTTCCGCGCGTAATGCAAAAACCCGGGAAGTCTACAGCAACTCGATCGTTTCTACAATCGCGCGCTTGGCGAGGTGGTGGCGCCTTCTCTTGCACGTCGCGGGTATCGACCAGATATGTATGAAGAGTTTACTACATAAACCGATCATGTGTATCTTTTTTTTTTTAAGGCCTGTATGGACTTCTGCGTGACCACGCGACACAAGAAAGCAATTACGCCCAAAGCAGCGCAGTGTTGCAATTGGCTACAAGTTCAACGCCTAACATATACTCTCATCGAATCACACGTATTCCTAAGTATCGTTCATAAACCATTTTAATATTTATTGATCTGAGGCAAGAGTAACATTAGGAGGGTGCCTTTACCTTTGCCCCCTCCAACTCTTCCACGGAATTTCTTATATATATATATATATATATATATATATATATATATATATATATATATATATATATATATATATATATATTATTCTGTATAGACAATATAGCGAATTCTGGACTAACAGACTTGATTTCACTCGCCCAGACTCGGATGGAGCCCCAAGTGAGTATAAGTCAGTCCACTTGAGTAATATTTCCGTGAGTGGAGTCCAAGTGAGTCTGGCACAGGAAAAATTTTGCAAGCCTGAATCAGAGGTGCACCAAGTGTAAAATATATTTTATGGGAAAGTCTGAGTGAGCTCCACAATTTTCACTGACCTATGCATACTACATTACAGTTCAGCATGCTGTTCCCAAGAGGTACAAAACCAACACACACTCAAAATTTGGAATGCAGGTTTATTGTAGAAAAAAAAAACGTATAAGCAACGTGGACGCACAGATCTTAGAGTAACATTCCTTTTCCTGCTGTTTGGCATATTCTCCCGGCACCTACACAACTTCAGCATGTAGAACTCATGCATGGATGCAAAGGAGCTTCTAGGAACTAATACGAAAAAGGAATACTTGGCACCAACATATGCTTTCTTACAACATTAAACATGAAAGCAGCAGTAGATTCTGCACTGAAAAAAAAAAAGGACCGAATGTTGATATTGCAACCTAATCATCAATGGGGTACAAACTAAATGTTGATGCCAGGCACTCAAGAGTAGCAAAAGGGATGAGTTAATATTTGCCTCTGACAACACACAAAGCTCTTTTCTAAGTGACTTAGGAACACACTTGTTAAACTAATCAAAATAAAAAAATGCCTTGTATCACTGTAAAAGACCTGCTTTAGTTTATAGAAGTGGTATGCAGAGAAACAACTTGTGCTCAGTTTCAAATAACACCCATAAGCTGCAAAGCACTGCAATTACTTGCACTACAAAAGTTAAAATGTTACTAAGACTTCACTGTTAAATACAGAACTGTAGCAAGTTTTCTTCAATGTTGTATTCTTCAATGTGGGGCTTACCACATCTTATATGTAGCCTTATTTGTGGCCACAACAAAGTAACATATATAATAGTGAAACGTATATAACCAAGATACCTGCAAAACAACAGTTGTTAATTGCTATGCCAACAGCACTCAACTACCTATATTGTCCCATTACTAAAATTCTAGTGACACAACATGAAAGACAATATAGTGCGAGTACTGAAGGAGGTTATAAAATTGTTCTAAACAAAACAAAAGCAAACAATCAGGTTTAAATAAAGTATTATACTACATCAAATATTTGTCGAAGCAAGAACAACACAAACAAAAACAGGCAGCCTCACTGCTATGAAAAAAAAATGCTTAAGAGATCACAACACCCAAGCAGGGATAATAGCAAACCTATGTGGTACCTTAGGGACACCTTAGACGAGAGTAGGTAAGGCATGACAACCAATATAAGCTCTCCATTATTCAATATATTGCACACACATGGGGAGAAACAAAAATATGCTAGCACTCTTAGTTCCAAGCAACATTAACGTGCATGCAAAATAGAGATTAACGAGTTATATAATGTTATGCATACTAAACTCGCACTGCACATCACGCTGTGTTACAGGGTACTCGGTGCACACAACAGCTTCCATCATACTCCATATGCTTCAAATTTGATAAATGATGCTGCGCAGCAGTTTCAAATCAAACCTTGTTCCTTAATAGATCACAGTACTATTGTTATTGCACAAGGAGATAGAAAGTTGAGCTTTTTCCCACTACAATACACGGTAAAACAAATAGAACAAGTCAGCTCACTGAAAATTGAACATGTACACATCTACATGCAGAAAATCGCTATTTAGCTGTCAGTTTATCTCTATCATCCAGTGTTGAGATTTATTTCATGTTATTTGATAATGACAGAAAATGTTGCTACCATTAAAATTGTTAAACAAGTACAGCAAGACTGTTTTGGCCAAGTCACAGCACAACAACTCCTACAAAAGGTCACCATAAGGCAGAGAGATCTTGAGCATTACAAGGCCTCGAATCCCAAAAATGCACAGCTGTGCCAATGGCACCATGCAAGTATATGTATGCATTAAAATGCGACGTACTAGCATAATATGCATACACACATGCACTGCGCTCAAAAGGGGGATCTAGTGCATAGTTAACAATACATCCATGGTCTACGCTAGACCATTCTATTACACTGCACATGACTTCTGCAGATGTTGGTTGAAGTACAGATCACCCAGAACAGTGCTTGTAAAAGACAATTTAATTAAAAAAAACATCAAGTTAGAAATTGCCATATGCACCAATACAAAATCTACCGTTCACAAAATTTGGCATGACGTCTATATAAGCAAAGCGCATCGATTGACACTGCATTTGCTTGCAATGCCACGAAACAAAATTAATCAGCAGGAATGTAACCTTGCAAACATTTTTGAGCAGGGCATCCAAGGTCTACCACCCTAAACCGCTCTTACAAATGAGGTGAAAATGAGTAAACTTAGGCATCTATTCGCAAACAGACAGCCACAATGACTACAGGTGAATGAAACCAAAGGGCTAGAGTGGAGGAGTTGAGGTAAAACGTTCTTTTAAACCACCCCTGATGAGCTATGAAAGAACACTGGAAGGCCATCTCATCTCTGCTGACGTCCCTTCAACTTGCAAGCAGTAAGTTAGCCAGTAGTAGAAACACACATGAAAAATAGTGGGCACACACATTCATTGTCGCTTTCCACAGTTTCAGAAAGGGAGACAAAAAACATTACCAAACCGTAACGATGATACCGAAGAAAAAAGTAAGGCACACCAATAATGAAAGAGGAGGGAGGAGGGCGTTTTGACGCAGACAGAAACTGCATGGTCAACGCATCAGGGTGAAACGAGTCGCACGATATTGCGCTCGGCAAGAAGCTGATCGATGTGGACGTCGTCTTCGGTTGAAGTGTCGAAAAGACGCACCACAAGATGCTGGGCACCCGCAACGCCAGTCTTGGTGTCTGGCTTCTTGGCCATAATGCGTGCCACAAACATCCTGTCCTTTACAATGTTTCGGAAGTTGATGCAGTCCACTGGATTCCAGTCATCCTGTACAGATTTCACACCTGGGAGGGGTAAGAGAAAATATTATAGCGCAATCGAGCTCTGTTCATCACATCCACTTTCGACGCTTCACTTCTCAGTGGGCACCTACCAAGAGGAAAGGAGGACGGTGCTCTTAACAGTGGCTATATTGAACCTCTTCCAGAATGCCTACTAAAAGTACAGTTGCAATGTGGCGACTGTGCCATAATATATCATTATACAAATTAACAAAGTACCCACTATGCATTTATAAGGCAACACATGCACTTTCTTGATGCTGAGGCTAATGGTGACTATCAATTATGTTTGAGCAACTTGTAATGGGCAGGTCCTTAGAAGGGCCCTACAACACTTTTTGAGCGTGGTCGGGAAATACTGCCGATCAGCAGTAGAGGCTCCTGAGAACACGTGAGCCAAATATTATAGCACAGCAAGTGGCCTGAAATTCACAATAAATTCTCAAAGTCAGCTAAAGATTGCTTTCTCTTCTCTCAATGAATGACGGAAGCAGCTCAAAAATCACTCGTCACAGCCATTCTATCAGCCACTGGCTGATTTGAACATGGCGCACTCAGTTATAACAAAGATCACCACAGAAAGACGCGACTTGTCCACGTTTGCACGTGCGATCGCACTGAAAGAGCTACATATTAGAAGAAAAAAAAGAAAAGCGTTCAAGGTCACAAGGTGCGCGTGACGTGTTTTCTTCGCCTGTGCCATCCTTCTTTGCTTAACTTCCAGCGCTTTCTAAGGGACGAGAGGAGAAAATGCAATTGCAGCATGCGACAAATCTTTGTAGCTCCTCTTGTACTGAACGGATTCTAAAATTTGTTGCAGTGGTGAAATTGTGAGGCGATAAGCTTTCCCGGTGAATTAATTCCATGGCTACTTGAAAAAGTGTTGAAGGGCCCCTTTAACCAACCACCCGTAGCGAAATTCACAAGGAGTGATGCCTGGTACAATTCTACATTTATGCAACAATTCCCGATACTAAATGACACCTCTACAGGTCTTTTTTTTTTTCTCTAAAATAATATCTAATCACTGGTAGAACATTTCACAGCCACACAGAAAAACTGGGTCAAATTCTGGCTCGAATCCCACCTATGTTTGCCACATATGTTTGAGGTAGCTATCACTGGGCTCTATCACATAGCAAATTTATGGCTGCCTTCCCCCTCCTAGAGAGAGAGAGAAACAACATTTATTCACGCATCCGGCGTGCGGGAAGTCACCGGCCACGCAGGGCGCGGGTATTCCCTATCTGAAGACTATGGCTAATAGTCCTATAGTCCCAGGGCCCAGATCTTGAGGACGTTGTGCTCCGGCTAGGCGTTAGATACTCAGGCTCCTCCGCTCCCGTTGTCCAGGGCGTCGGCTCCCTTTCTCCTCTGCTTTGCCAGGGCCTCCTCAAGCCGCTGGATGGCCCTTCGTTGCGTGGTTGAGTCTTCGGAGCGTATCCATGGTCCCACCTCTTCGGGATACGTGGCGTCCTGGCACTGCCCATTCCCATTGTTCACACCACTGTTACACTCGCCTCACATGATGTGGCGGAGGGTGGCTAGTTCAGGTTCGCACACGCTACACTTTGCGTCCAACAACTGGCTCCCGACATCGAGAACCGTAACGAGGAGGCGGATGCTGTGGCCCGTGATCTCATCACGTGCCGGACCGCTGGCAACCAGTCTCCCCGAAACCAGCGATGAAGAACGAGAAGAAGACCTCGATCCCCTCACCAACTACGGAGGGCGGCATACAGAGAGGCCAGGAGAGCCTTTCTGCCCCCGCATCGTGAACTGTCATGTGCGGAAGCAGTGAAGCTTCGACAATTGCAAATAGAATGCGTGCTAACGCCAGCATTGGCCCAGCACGTATGCCCCGACATGTTTGTGGAAGCCCCTCCTAGAGAGTCTTATGTCAGAACACCGCAGGTCTAGAGAAAGGGGCAACAAGATTGATACATGTGGTCTGTCTTTTTGAACACCTAGTATGGTCACATTATCTTGAATCGTAAGAGGTATGCTTCCAGAAGGTGGACAGTCCACAGATGTACACACAAGATATTTGTACAACCATTGAGCAAGATACAGTGGACTCCTCTTAAACGGAACTTGAAGGGGCAAGAAAATTTGTTCTATTTATGAGAAGTTTTATTTAAGCAAGGCCCACAAAATGAATGAAATATGACTATTTCAAAAGCATCAACTGTGGCTGACTGAACAAAATCATTTTAAAGTATGGACGTCGGACTCTACCCAGGCGGCGCTGGGAAAAACGTCGCCACCAGCACCCCCCATCGTCGCGCCAACCATAAATGGGTAGTGCACAGAAAGCCGTCCGCAAACGAACCTGCATAGGCCCTCCTCTTTCATTGGTCTTGAGGCACAGTTTTCTGAAAATCAAGCACCTGGCAAGCTTCTTCCTTCAATTCAACTTCGCTTCATAAAATTAGGAAGCTCATCAAAACGAAATGCAGACACAATGCAAAAGATGTTATATTTATTTCAGCATGCTGCAACTGGCAATTTAAATGCAAACAAGCATTGCATGACATCAAGTTCGAGGCAAGCACTCCTACGTGCATTCTGTAATGCCTAAACGCGTTTAACTTGGGCATACACATGATGCCAAAGCGATGAGGTGCATACATGAGCAATCAATCTTACGATCAGTGGTACGAAGCTTGCTTTATCCGGCACGAATGGCCCTGGTGATTGTCGCTTTGCAGTTGCATTCTTAACGAATTCTCACTTCCTATGCAATTAACTGTTTTATTAGCATGCTCGAATCGCTCTGTTGATGCTTGTCTTCCGTTTGTAAACGAAGATAAATGCATGTCCACTTACTCAGTGTACAATGAAACGCAATACCAATGCCTCCGAGATAGCTCCGGTAATCGCGAACACCAACGGCGGAAAAAAACAAAAAAAACACCACTAGACAGTGGTCGCGATCATTTTGCTATTTACCTGTATGACGCACTTGTTTGCGTTTCCTAGTTAATGCTAGCACTTAGAGCCTTCAAAGCCCTACGTGCGTAATGCTCTGTGGCGGCAAGAACTTTAGATTATCGGTGGTCGCGACGTGTGCGACGCCCGAGCCGCTGAGCGTCACCTGTCTGCTGTTGTAAGTCACGCACCACGGTCAGGTCTCTAAGGGGGCTAAACTGGTCTTAAGACATTTTTTTATTTCTTCAGTGATCTTGGTCAAACTGCACAGGGTTATGTAGTTTTTTCTACTGATTTCAAATATTTAATTATTTTTCTGTAAAAGTGCACAGGGTTATGTAGTTTTTTCTACTGATTTCAAATATTTAATTATTTTTCTGTAACTTATCTTGTTCCTGAGAAAACTGAAGTTCACCCCCTATTGTTTAAGGCCGCCATAGAAAAAAAGTGCTCAATTAAAAGTGACATTTAAGATAAGCCAACATAGACTAATCACTATAGGGCGATAGTATGCAAGAGTTTTTTGTTTTTAGGCCTTTATTGGTTATGTTACAGCAAAATGAACAATCCATTTTCAAAAGCAGTTGGAAAGGTATTACAATTTTGATAAGTAATTAATTGAAAAGGCTTGTGCTCCGATTCTGCTCCTATAGTTGCATTCTACACACATACAGGTTTCCATTGCAAAAATAATTATTATTGTGCTTGCCCTAGCTGCAGAGATATTGAGGCCTCAAAATTGAACACTCGTAAATTTACTTTTTTGAAAAAAATAAAAGAAAAAAAACTGAATTCAAAAAGCGACAATCATGGTGCACATGTTTTGCAATCTTCATAAAGGTGCTCATTAATTCGTAGCAGAGCTTCTAACACAGGTGCCGGCTAATTATAAAGAAGCCTCAAAGCCTGTTCCCCCGTTTTTTTGCAGGTTCTGCATGTTAACAACTGTAAGAATCTGGACTGTTATAACGACATCACAAAAAATTACTACTTTCTGGTGAGTGAAAGTTTGCAGAGATATAGAAAAATACTTGCAGAAACCAAATATGGTAATTTTAAAAAATGAATTTTTTTGTCACTTTTTGGTCAAAAAGACCAGTCTGCCCCCTTAAGCCTCATGATAAAAGTTACCATGGTTTTTCCATCAAGGCTACACAAAACAATAACAGGAGATCTACATTATCACACTTAAGTGAACGGCTATGAGGAACGCGAGCAATTCCCTTACCCAACACATTCGCAACAGCCTGTATTTAGCTCCCTCGCCATTCAGCTTTGCGAAAGCTACGGAAATCAGTAAAACTAACGTCATTTACGTCCGTGGCGATTCCCAATGCAACAGTAGTGCAGAATGGGGTCTTTTTTTGTAGAGCGTGTAGCTGTTGCATCTGCTCTTGTTTTCACCGTCGTTCAGGCAAGTGAATCAGCAGGCACTTCACGACGGTTGGGTGACGCCTCCGACTAGCGGAAAGAAATTCGTACCTCTTTTTCTGAGTGTTCAATGCGCAAATACATCTAATATTTCACTCAATTCTTGTTGTGTGCGCTGTAGTTGCACCTGGTTGCGCAGCAAACTGTGCAAGGGAGTCGGGTTTAGCACTACTCAAAAATGCGTCGACAGGTGGCGCTGCGTGTCTGCAAAACTCCAGAGTCTGACGTCTATACAATATTATATAGTTAATTCTAAAAAAATGTTGCTAATATTACTTACAGATATGTCTGTTTACAGCCGCACTTTTTCCAGAAACTATCTTAAAGACAAGATCATGCCGCTTTTTAAAACGGCTCAGACAGTCATCGCTCCCCCGCAAGTGCTCGATCGCCATGCGATTAGCAATCCTTTTGGCCTTCTCTTTGAAAATGGAGTCGCTTATCGGGAAGTTTGCATTACGCCCAGGCTTGAATCGGAGAAAAAGAGCATCTTCAATTTCTTTGTACGCCACCGTTCTCATTCGCATTCTGTCCGTGGTGAAGTTCCCAAGCATTGCAGCTTCTTCAATTTTCCCTTTGTTCTTGAGTATCCTCAACAGTGTGCACTTGGGAATATTGAAGCTCTTCAACATTTCTGTCTTCGATATGTCATTGCGGTCGAATGATTTTTACTTTTTTTTGCGTGCAAAAGTGCATTGCACTGCCGTTTTTTTGTTTCTATTTCACGTTCACGAGGAGAGGGAAACAAAAAAGATGGAAATGAGACTGATCGTTTGCTGCTCGGCACGGAGGAAGGAAAGACAGGAGAGGGCATGCCCAGCCGGTGCACTACGTGAAAACTGTGGAGAAAATGACATCACGGCGGCCATATTCACTGGGCACAATAGCGGCATTGCTGTGATTACATGTTGCGCAGTGTAGCTGGTCTAGCAGCGAGTGGCCACGGCTGGTGGCGGCACATGTGCCTCCGAAGGTCTCGTGCTGAGCCGGTCTCGTGATATCCATGTTCTGCACCGCGTTATTGGTTACGCAGTGTTCTCCTGGCAGTCACTGTGCTCCTAGTAACACTTACAAAACTTTTTGTACACCGTCGGGCCTCAACAGTGCATAGAACGAGCGCATATGCACGTGTCGTCTGGCGGATAATGTGGATGAAGCATTTGAAGTGTTCCGCAAATTCGCATTGGGCACCATGACGAAGCGGAACGACGATGAATGCCTTGCAGGTCAGCGACAGTTAGGCAGTGCCCCTGCTTGTGACAACAGACAGAACTGTTGCCCCCAGCAAGACGCTATGAGGACCATGTGCACATACGTAGTTTCGTGTTTGGAATGTGTACAGTAACAACTAGCATGAGCATATTAAAACACCTTTTTTGTTCCGCTTGTTATACTAGCCCTCAGCATTGCAACCTCAACGTTAGAGCAACTGCGTTTAAGTTTCACTTGCACCGTGTTCAAAGTCACCACGGTCGCAGAATGCTGACGCCGGTGAGCTTCACGCGGAACACTTACACAGTGGCCGGCCGCTGAGCCGGCCGCGTGGCGGAATGCAACCGTAGAAGAAGGCGCACGACCGATCTTGTTGTCTGTACAGTTGTTGAATTAATGACGTGAAAACACTCGCTGTTGTCAGTGCATCTAGTGCGCGTTTTTTTGTACTTGCTTCGTTATCGGCGAGCTGTTACTCGATGTTAATAGTCCGACGAAATGATTTCGCCGAAGGTGTCGCGCTGGCCCAGAGTGTTGAGCCCTGTTTCCATTAGTTTCAGATCATCACGACACACGCGCTGCGCAGCCCACGTGCTTTCTGAGCTAGAGAGAGAGTCACGCCTTCTGCTTTACATTCCGATGTAAACAAGAGAGGAGAATTTGCCCAGTCAATATGGCCGACTTCCGGTTTCACCACGGCTTTACAACGAGTGACATCAGGGCCTCTCCTAAGTTGTTTCTTTCCTCCATGCTGCTTGATGTGCGCGGACATACGCAATCACTAGATTGGCTTGGCTAGGCTAGCTTCGGCATTCGTTTCATGGTTGCTAGACTGCCGTAACCACTTCCGCCGTTCATGAATTTTGCCCGTTTTAGTTTCATTAAACCAATGTAAGCGAAAAAAAAAATGTTCCGATTACCAGAAAGTTTTTCAAAAGAGACCAACCAAATGTATCTAGATAGTTTCGTTCATGCGGCTTTTCCGTTTAAGCGAATTTCGTTTAATGGGAGTCCACTGCATGTGTGCTAAATATTTGCAGGTTGCTACAATTTATGTAGTAACAAATTCACCCATAATAAACCTATTGAATTGGCCATAAAAAACTAACAAGGTGTAGAACTGAGACTTCACAGTAAAAAATGATGCGCATTCTGCATACTGCAGGTAGAAGTGGCGATTAAAGTGTGTCAGCACAGTAATGACACTTGCAAGCGTTTGCCAAGGCATTGCATTATGTCATGTGCCCACAAATTACAGTAGTTGTCACCAAGGCCAACGCCTCCTAGAAAAATACTATGCCTGGGAAAACGCCAGCTTTGCCATTAGATGCACGCCGACGCGTATTTCGAGTGGGCACCATGTGGTGGTGCTAGCAACTGTACCGCCAGAGCAGAGCCGGCGAGAGCAATTGTGTTGGCAACACTGGGTCAGTAGAGCAGCACAGCTTCTAGTACACTCAAGCACAACTAGGTGTTTTGTGCGGGCATTTGATTGCATGTTCGTGGCATGCGCTGGAGTAGTGCCAGTTTAATAAGTACTAGTCATTTCATTTCAAAAAGTTTGGCTAAAGCTGAAGAACATTTCGTGATGGAAGTTTCTTTTCAATCAGCTTTGCAGCAGCTTTCCTGTCAGTTACTCTTAATGACAGACAGAGCAACATGCTGGCACCCTGTCGTCTCTCGAAATCGCATTGAGTCACTGGTCCTGCAAAATGCTCTCCGAAAGTATTTGCAACTGTTTTCCCCCGAGGCTCAACGAGCGTTTGGGCACGCAGCAAAACTGAATTTCTAGGCAAGATGAACATACAAATAAATAATAAATCCTTTTTTTCATGAACGCTTGCGAAATTAAGGCAAGAAAAGCTTTTCGAAAATGGGCGTTGCAGCATTATCCTTAGGCATTTATTTCCCTCAATGTCTGTTTATTTGCATAGCGTCGTTATAAAAATTTGTTTTGAAAACTCGACGTCGCATCCCTAACGGTTTCAAGAAGTTTCGTAGCGTTCTTGTTTGATCAAATTTTTCGTTGGTTTTCACAACACTGGCTTTCTTTCCTCAGACACATGTCACGTATGCTCGAGCTACCAATGGCGCTGGTGCAGTTTGCAAGGAGTAGCCGCGAGAGGTTCTAGCGACTGTACCAAGTGGAAAGGAGAATAATAGAAGGAGTTGGGCAGCACTTTTGCCGCTCAAGTACCACGCACTGTTTTTTCTAGGAGGCATTGCTAAGACACAAGGAACATTTTGCAGGATCTGTAATTTATTTTACTTTAAAGATTAATCTAGAAATTAAAAAGTCGGCTTAGACATAAGAGCAGTAAAATGCCTTTAAAACAAAGTGTTCAGGATTTTCAAGTCACTTTATCATACATAGCAATTAATTGTAAAGTTAGCACACCATGATGCTCCCAATATGGCAGAAATATTTGTTATACAGGCCATTTTGTTTCAGAAGCATTCATTGTAGAGGCATGAGACTACGTTTTTGGCTCATGGCCACCAGCACTTAGCACACATGCACAATTTCATTTTTTAAGGTTTACGATTTTTAGAACTCTGTTAGCAAGCATCAAGCTGAGACTAATGATGTTTTCTTAATTTATATATATACTACAATCGATGTCCTATTTCTCGGACGCCCAAAATTTTAGACATGCCTGATTTCGCCGACTCATCTGTGGCACCATCAAGTTTCTGATAGAGTCAATGTATTAAAAAGTCAGGAATTTCAGACGCTTATACCCTTCATCATCCGATTTTCCAGACTTTTCACTGCTTGCCACAGACTCGAGGTCACCGTAAACACGCTGCCATTTCGGCTGTTATCGTAGAAACCACCATATTCCCATCACAGGTGTGACCACCAGCACTGCGCAGCGACTGCTGTACCGCCAAAACCACAATTGCCCCAATTCAGCGCACGCCAATCCGTTGCCAGCCGTAGCTTAGTCGAACCTGTGGTCAAACTTCACAGCCTTCGTTTACCTGTTGTTCTGCCAGCTCCACAATAAATTGTGTACGGCTGCGCGATATCTTCAGCGTTCTTCTGAGTTTTTAGCTGTTTGCACTTTGCAAGCGAATTTGCAATTTACAACGATGACGCTGACTGCTCCTTCGTCTTCATCCGTGCATTCGAAGCACACAAATCCCCTTCGTAGGCTTACAATGGTAAAGAAAGCGGCCATGCAGGCTTTACACTCGACGTCGAGAAGGCCGTCTTGCCCGGAGTGGACCGTGTGTGCGACGAACTTCCGTCCGCAGACATTGCCTATGACGATCAGCATGCTGCCAGCGTTTTGAGTCCAGTCGGAATAACCTTTGGGCGCTTTGTCACCGCTGACAAAGACCTCGAGCTGTGTGCGGAATTGACCGTTGACAAAATAATCCGTCAAGTTACAGAGCATTCCGACAACTCCGACACCGGGATGGAAGAGGCGACACCTACGTAGCCACAAGCTCCGAGTTGACGCGAGCACTGATGACACTGGCGTCGGTGTACAGTGACAGCATAACGCTATGTGAAGTTGAGGCAGACATCATCACAGGCAAGCGAAACACTGTGCAAAAAAAATTAATAAAATAAGTGACTTGTGGGACCAAAGTGTTGAGTAATGCCAAACACGTCGTATTTTTTTTAACAGACCCAAACAATTCATTCACTGGATTGTAGCAAGAATCTTGTACTTCTGCTGTGACCTTCTTTACCAGCGAGAAATACTTGTAAATAAGGTGCATTTTCGTGCGCATTCATTTTCCGGACATTTTCGTGGTTCCTTGAAAGTCCACGAATTCGGATGTCGGCTGTAGGTAGTTCAAACCACCCATTTGAACTATTCAAATATATCTGACAATCGCTCACATTATTATCATAAATATCGTTCCCCCTTTCTTTCTTGCCTGATGTCATCAGATAAAGTGCATGCGGGTTTGGCATCCCAGTGAGAGTTTGGCTAACGGTACACGTACCTGCGAGGGATGCCTGAATGGCCTGCACTGGCAGGTGCCTGAAACGTTGCCACAGGGGCTGCAGCTCTGACGGTTCCATCATGCCGTAGTCCCCGTAGTCCACGAAGTACACAGATGCCATTTGTGGCCCCTGTACCTAAGTAGGGTAAAGATGCTGATAAGCCCCCTTTACTTTTTTTCACATAAAACCCCAGACAATACAAGATCAGCACAATGAGAAACAGCGTTAGTCTGGTAAAGTTGCAAATAGTTACCTTCAAACGGTGCTAGCATTTTACTACAGTTTACAACAGCCATTAAGATGGGAAGTGGCAATGGTAAATTTGGTTAAAATGTGTAAATATCTTTTTTTTTGCAATAGTAAGATCATCTTTTATGTGATGGTGAAATTTTACACCAAAATAAGCAGTAGAAGTTGAGAACAAACATTTTACTGGTGTGTTGTCAACAGACAAAAATAATTGATTTTATAAACCGCAAATCTTAAAGCTTTGCCTGGGCACAGTGCCACCATCATGGCATCATTGTAAAGAGGACAGATAGCAGCTCAATAGAGCTGCAATGCTGCATTTTTCCAATGAAAAATAAAGCCAGCTCCCTTTCAAGTTCCACTTCTATAGCTCCATTTTCTCAGGTTTCATTTTTATAGCAGTTGCTGTCAGACATCTCTGTGCCATTTCACAAGAAATAAATATGCAGTAGAATCCTGATGATACGAATTCAAAAGGGCATGCAAAATATTTATATGAACCAAAAACAAGTTAAAGGCTAAAGCTGATCATGAAAATGAACAAGAACTTAATTGGGGTAAACTACTACTTGCTGAAAAAAAGTTTATAATGTTCTATTGAACTTTCCTGCTTTCACTGCCCTTCAATAAAGTGCGGTGGTTTCCTCACTCTCGCTGCTGGCACTTAAAGCGCATTCACACTTAGCATCAAAGCGAAGAAGAGCGGCGAAACTTGTTGAAAATTAACTCGCTTCATCCCTTAAGCGGCCGGAAAAACGAGCTAAAATGTCAACACAGAAAAAAATAAGTCCCAGAGAATTCACACGAAATAATTCAAGCTGAAAAGCCAGAGCAGCCGCAAAACCACGTATGCATGTGTCAAAAATGTTCACATTCGTTCTGCCACTCGTATACATGCCACCACCGCCACCTTCACCTCTTCAAAAATTCATTCCATTTGGCCCGCTTCACGAGCATTAAAATTCACACAGAGTTCAAGTTATACATGCAAGTTTACACCTGTACAAACGTTCTTTCCAGAGATACGCCAGTAGAAACAACACGAGGGAACGCACCGGCAGCGGTGAGGACAGATTCAGCCAACAGTGCACAAGCAAAGCACGTTAGGGCATGCAGACTCGCTGCTATTGCGACTTCTACTTCCGGTATCTGCAGCGATCGTAATCCAAACCAGGCCTTAGATGAACGAGTCTTTGTTAAGGCCGGGAGCTTTGTCGTGCTGCGTGGGTAGTTCGCGATTGCCACAACAAGAGCCACCATCTTCCGGCATCTTGAATTTGCGATTCGTCATTTACATCACGTGGTTTGATAGCAAGTGCGGCCAATGTAGCTTTCTGTGCTGTAGCCAAAGCTGTGAAGCAAAAAAGCAATCTGCTATCCCGCGGCAGAAAAATTGGTCTCTGAGCGATTTTTTCGCGTCGGCTTCACAGCGTGGTTTTTCGGCCACTTAGGTAGTAAATCGAGGGAAATTCCCGTCAGTTCTGCAGCATTCATTCCCTTCGAGGCCAAGTGTGAACGGGCCTTCCTTCCATGCACAAGTCCCCTTGTGCCATCAGCATGCATTAGCTAATTGCGCGGTCGTATCCTTTGCGGCGACCGAGGAGACCGTTTGTATAACACCAAACCACAGCTTATTTTATATAATTTAGTTCATTGAAAGCGTCAAAGGACCCCTGAGTGAAAGTTCTGTTTGCGAGTTATTTGCAGTGATTTGTAGCTTTGAGTCTAGTTGTGCCAAAATTATATCGTAAATGCTTTAAAGCATCATATAATTAATGTTAGTGGCATTATTTAAAAACAATTTTGCGTCGGTTTAAAACGCGCGCATAATCTCCGTAAGAAACTAGCGCCCCATAGCGGAGCAGCGCATGAGACTGTTTTCAAATAAGGGGACCCGCGTGCAATGAAGAATCAAACAATCTGGGTGCTTAGAGCGTCTCCCCCTCAGAAAAAAGAAAACCATTCTTGGTGTAAACAGCCAAAACCACCTTGAGAGCAGCCCGACAACAGAGCGAGAGGGGTGACGAACAATAGTCCTCGCCTGGTGCTAGTCGAGGTATTGTGCACGCCCCGCAAATGTTGGCCCTGCAACGTCACAAGGGGATCCCTTATCTACGTCAAACCACAGAAAATGTCGATTGCACCTGAATACTCGAAGGAGCACGCACCTTTACTTTAAAACCAAATTAAAATATTTTCTAGACTACGCTTGCCACTAATCGGTCAGAGGTGACCCCGCATGCAGGACTATCAAACAGCACAAGCACCTCGAGTTTCCAAATTCGGTGTCAGGGGCCCTCTAACCCATATATGCCTAAACTTGGGAGAATTAACAAAACTAATTTATTTCCTCAAATAATTGCTGCTACGACCTCAAAAAACATAATAAAGCTTTTATTAAAAAAAGAACTTTTACGGACAATGGTTTTGCAGCTGTCCTGTATGTAGAACACCAGTGTTTCACACACCATGAACTGAACAAAAAAATTAATGCCTATTACTGTCATACGTAAGTTACTGCACACCCAATAACTGACGAACAATCGACAAATATATCAGAAGCAACGAGAACAGTCTGACCCTACATTACTAATATTTTGTTTTTCACAGTATGGTGCTCAGTTACACGCACCCAAAATAGCCATTTTGTGACTGCAAGCACATGGCTATTTGTAGCCCAGCAATCACCTAGAACTGCATGTGATGAGAACAGGGCATCATAAACGCACCTTAAGTGGCACTACTTTTTTTCCAGAAAAAACATTTTAATTAGGCTGAAAAGTTTCACCACCCTACATGTAGGACACTAGGCATATATGGGTTAAGGAGGGTGCCACAGGTCTTAACGAACAAAAATGGCTAAAAAATGACTTTTTTGCACAACTAATTTTCTGGGCGCTTGTACCTCAATCCACCTACTCTCAAATCACTAACACCAAGTTCGGTCGGGAAATGCAATGCAATGAGCCTTCAAAGCACCCCAGCCGCAGTAAAATGCCCCCAAAAGAACAAAATTTGTTCAAACTTCCCACGCACACCATGAGTGTTGCAGTGGGCTGAGAGCTGCCATCTTGAGCTAGATTTGAAGCTATTTCCTTTGTGCGCAATTTTTCGCCATCTTAAAATGGTGTCATCTAAGCAGATTGGCCGTCGTCACGGGTTTTATATATATATATATATTTTTTTTTTCTTGCGTGCTCGTCGTCATGGCTGTCCGATCATATATGTCTGCTCTTGCGCTCGTGCACGTTTCTCAACGCACCGTGTTTATGCTTTGCCCTGATAGTTTATACACACGATCAAGATGTCCGGAGAGTTTCGTCTAAAACTGGCTTCGCAACAAGCTTTTGGAAGCGGCCAAAAGCGGACTTACGACAACAAGGTGCCGCCTAGGAGTGCACCGTCGAGACGAGAAATTGGTGGAGTCAGTGCCCATTAGGCACCTTTACGTTTACGAGAGCACATGTCACGCTCTGCTTACGAAGGCGATTGAGCGAAGAGTGAAGGTACGTCCCCTTGGTTTCACCGTGATTTCCCCAATGCGCTTGCCATAAACGCAAAATCTATGCAGTTCCCTGCGCACCCTGCACCATCTTGGGATGCTACATCTGTGTGTGGCTGAGCGTAAGCAACGCTCAGCTCATAGAGACCTATTACACAGGACAGCATGCTGCCTAACATTTAGGTGGTTAATTATTGATTAACATGTGGTTAATTATTGCAAATTGAGTTCTCATTAATTTATGAGAAAGCAGTGGCTTCGGTCGCATACCCCATGGTCTTTTCAAGACCCAACTACTTTGAAATAAGACACTTTCTGTTTTGTTTAGCAGGAAAACGGATGGAGAACATTTAAATAAAGTTTATTGTCGAAGAATCCTTTTAGAAATTTTTGCAGCAAGTGTCAAAACTTTAAATTCAATTATCTCAGCTTCATGTCTTTTGCCAGCCTTACTAGCCTTACTGAACTTTTCGTTAAGTTTTTGTAAGCATATTTTAATAAATGTTACACTGTTCAACTCGTGAGAAATCAAACTATGGAACAACGCTATTTTTTTCTGGCCGAGTTGAACATGTAAGATTTTGTGAGCTATAATGTGAGCAAATTACATTTCAATATTATGGAGTATCAATATAATTGAAAATTTTTAAGATGATAGATATCAGCATCAATATAAATAGCATAGCTCCACATGGCAAATCTTTGGCTACTGCTACATTTTAAACTGAACCAAAAAACATCAAGGGAAAGTAACTTATTCACCTGTAAGAAATGGCCTAATTAGACTTCACTTATCTTTTCATAATCTGAGAACTACTAACTTTTTATAATCTGAGGTACAACAACACTAATTACAGTTTTGAAAAAGGAAGACAGAAATACATATACTCACCAAATTTCATTAATATATCTTCAATAATAAAAATTTCATTTTTAAGACTAGTGTCCCTTCTTAAAATTCGTAACATCGTGAAATTTGCATGAACCGTAATCGTACTATCAGCCGTATTATCGAGATTCTACTGTATAATCATTCTGTTTTCTGCATCTGGGTCCTGAGACATTGGTGAGAGTAGTAGAGTTGTCCATATTTGTGTGCCTATCATGCACAATTTCATCATTGGCTTTTTATTAAAGTTGTTCTTCTTAAAACAGTAGGTGCAGTACATTAAACAAAGGTTTTGTGTGCCTATTAGAATATTAAAATAGCTTCAAGGCACAGCATTGCCCCTCGTAAATATCCCTAAGAGAAAATCTGCATGAACCTACGTATAATTCATTAATTGATTTCGGGATGACAATGAGAGTCTATAAGTATAGTAACTGAGAAACTGCAACATATACCTCGAAAACGATTTTACTTATGATATCAGCACAACAAATAACATCTGCATGCCAAATTTCATCACTTCATTTCCATAAATACTAACAAAAATAGTTTTTATTGCCCCGTCTCCCCTTTTAACTTTCTCCCCCCATGGTAAATTAGGATATCAATAAGCTCATATGTCACACCAACAGATCATTTGTAAATAGGAAAGACCAACCTGTTGCACCAACACACGATACCAGTTCTGGTCGACGTGGCGGCCTGCATAGTAACGCCCCTCACACAGCAGTGCCTCGGGCAGGCCCTCGGGAAAGGCACTGGAGCCCTCCGCCGCGTAAAAGCTCTGCATTTCTGCCATCAGGGCATCCAGCTGTGACCCATCGTTCCACGACTGACACGTGAAGTTCAATGGGTTGGCTGCTTCTGTCACGTAGACGTCCAAGTAGTTCCCGACCTCGGGCAGCTCGGGCGCTGCAAGGGGATTGCCCTGCAGGCCTTCCTCATCCAGCTCAGGCGACAGCAGCAGGCTCAGCTTTGCGAGATCGGACAACGGTGAGGTGCTGTCAGAGACACCCGGGCCATCTCCTTCAACCCCAGTGGTGGACCTTTGGGATTCCGTAACACCAATTGTCAACATTGGTGCGTTCCTTTTCAACGTTGGTGAAAAGTCGCTGGAGCCTCTGCAAAGGGGTTGAGAGGGAATGAGAATATCATGATGTGGTTGAGGGCACAACAGCCCATAGCAGTATTATGTCATTATGTCAAACGCCAAGTCGAACTAGACAGGAGGTTTTCATGCTGCTTCAACACAAAGCCTATTGCAACACAGGCCAACAACAATTGCTATCTACCATAAATTCAATAGTGTAGAGAGCAGTTGTCAGTGCATATTTTTTCTGCTACCACTTTTATGTAAAGGCAAGTGCTAAAAAAAATATCTTTGAAAGGTTAACTAGAAGTAGAGTGCACAATTCTGATTTATTTAAAAATTGTAGTAAGTTTTAAGAATACAAAACAAAATTTTTACCATCAACATATTCAGCTGAATTGAAAGATTGGATGATGATGCTATCTATAGACACAAACTTCATTTTAGCCAGACACTAGAGAAAAGAAAATAACTAGTTTAATGCATTTTTCAGAAACTACCGCGTCTAGCAGTGTCACCGTGAACTTCAGGAAGGGAGAACACGCCAGAAAGAGGCAGCCAACAACGCCAGCCGTAGCCCACGTCTCTCAACCTACTCAGCTCCCATGCACTACGGTTCCCAGAACCACTACTAACAGCACCAGCAGTGAACAATGCTCCCTGCTAGGGTTAACCACCAGCACTTTTGTGGAAGGAGGAGTGAGTGAGTGAGTGAAACAACTTTATTCGGTCCACAATAGACGCGAGTAAACTCAGCGTCACCTGGCTAGGCCGACTCAGGGACCATCAGGTTAAACCTGACGGCCCTCGCGCGGGCCCTCTGGACGGCCAGGATTTGAGAGGTCTGGTCCTGGGCCTTAATGAGTCGCTTCATTTCCTCTTGGGTGAAAGGGGGACCGGCAGAGGCGCAGCCCCACAGTACATGCTCGAAGTCCGCATAACCACCACACAGGGGGCAGTCCGGGCTTGGAAACCGTTCAGGGTACATTGTGTGCAGTGCCGCAGGGCTCGGGTAAGTGTTTGTTTGTAGCAGTCGGAGAGTAACAGCTTGGGCCCTGCATAGCGAGGAGTGTGGTAGAGGCAGCAGTCTTCTTGACAGATAGTGGTGCTTGCATATCTCGTTGTACAAGCAGAGAGGCTCAGGTCGCCCAGGAGATGACGCGTTACCCGGCACACGGTCAGTCAAACCTCGTGCAGCCGAGTGCGCCTCCCCGTTGGGATTGAGCGAGGCACCCTCAATGGTTCCAAGGTGCGCAGGAAACCAGACCAATGAGTGATTTTTTTTTAGGTCTTCGACTTTTTGAATAATCTGTAGGACCTGGGGAGCCACCATGCCCATCTGGAAGGCCTTGATAGCGGCCTTGGAGTCTGAATAAATTGTGTCATGTACACCGTCCGTCAATGCAAGAGCAATGGCAACCTGCTCTGCAACGCTGGAACTAGAAGTGCGGATGGTAGCGCAGCTGATGACTCTGCAATCACAGTCGACGACCACTGAGGAGAAGGCTTCTTCTTGAATGTACGAAGCAGCATCGACGAAGCAGGCTCGATCCTTGTCCAAGCGGGCACTGGCGAGCAGAGATTTACCCCTGGCTCGTCTTCGTGCTTCGTTGTAGGTTGGATGCATATTGCGCGGCATCCGCGCAATCTGGATCTTGGATCTTACGTCGTTGGGCAGCTTCACAGCGTCAGGACCGACAACCGTGGGGTTTCGTCCCAGCATGCCGAGTATGGCTCTACCCGCTGGGGTGCCAGACAGTCTGACAAACTGTGCAAACTCTTGGGCTTCGACAATTTCTTCGAACGTGTTGTGGATTCCCAACTTCAGGAGGTCTTCCGTGTGCGTTCGAACGGGAATGCCAAGGGCCAGCTTGAAGACTCTTCTGATTAGGGCATTGATTTTGTTGCGCTCCGACACGAGCCAGTTGTGCATAGCCGGAAGGAGGAGAATGGGATGAAAAGAGAGGTGGAGGAAAGGAAGAGGAGGACATGAACACAAGGACCCTGCATGCGCCTCGACGAAGTGACGTTTTGCTGGGCGCTGACAATCCACTAAAAACGCAGCCAACTGATAAAAAATACAGTAGACTTTCAGTAAACCGAACTACTGCTTTAACGGAACTATTGTCTCTGAAATACTTAGTTTTGGGCTTGTATTCTGCACCCATGTTCACCTCTCAGTAAACGAAACTCCTGTTAAATGGAACATAGTTTTCCGGTGGATTCAGTTTCCATTTACTGAGAGTATACTGTACATGAAATAAACTGTTTGCTGTAACAGTGGCATCTTCCCAATGAAATTTCCATGTTTTCGTCAGTTTTGCCCATTTTTGTTCCATATTCCTTTAACGACTTATTGTTCGTGACGCGAGGTGACAGGGCACCCGGCATGGCGCACTCCATTGTAGGTCTACTCCCTTCCAACGTGGCCGCTGTCGTGTAACATTGTCCCAACTAAAACTGACTGTGTCGGAAGGTCCAAGCAATGTCTTCACCGTCTCATTGATCGTAGGATTGACAACTAGACATAACTGTCATTCAAGTGCACAAATTGACATTCACGCGCTTGAACAACAGTTATATCTAGCAATGCGACATCAACAAATCTTGGAATTCAGACGTGCCCGGTGTCCTACGTTGACGAAGCATCCATAGTTGTTCGCATCTACCAAACTAGCTGTGCTGCCAAATTCACACCCACGTTGGACACCAGACGATAGGGTTCATTCATTGCACAGCTGGTAAAAAAAGCCTAGCTATGTGCTCAGCTGCATACAGTCATACCGTGCACATGTCGACATCCCCTGCCCATAGCGCAAGTACCCGCAGCTATGACGAGTTCGGGCGAATAAGGCAACAAACTTCATTGCTAAGCTAGCAATAATGCGTAAACATCAAGTAGAGGAATAGTTTGCTCGGTGTATAAAACAAAGGGTAAGGCTTACTTCTTTGGTTGATTCGTGGCTTGATATTTAGGGAAATAATAGTTTACTGATCAAAAACAATTTTACAGGTGAAATAAAAGTGACAATTTTCACCCAAAAAAACTTAAAAGAGAAACTAATTTCCGAGCACATTTCCTCGAAAACAAAAAAATATTACAACCTAATAATTGAAAGCATTTGTTCACTACTGGTTTGCAAAAATGACCTGTGAAGCCACTGAAACAATCAATCAGATTGGATGACGGCGTAACGTCGCTCAACCATGCAACATGCCATGGGGCAGAATTGGCTGCTCTGATCTGCAGCAACACAAATATTTAGAAGCTTACAATAAATTACACTTTACACGGGGCATTCAAATGGGTCTGCTAGTCATCAAAAGGGCTTGCGCCAGCAGCTCAACAAAATTTTACAGAACTGTCGAAACTGTAAAGGCTCCCTTAAAGGGCCACTCACCAGACGCCATACCAAATTGTAGTTAGACAGCGGAAGCTAATGGGTGTCTGATGAGGCAACAAACTTCATTGCTGCACTAGCAACACATTTTGCCACAAAAATTTTTTTAATCGGTTCATCACGAGTGGAAAAAACGGGTTTTTTGAAGCGGCGTGAAACGAGGATGAGAGGAGGCGAGCTCAAAACCCTTGCCGCTCCTCCGCCTAGCTTTCGCAAGCTAAATCTCTTTCCCACTCTCTCCGACATCTGACAAAGAGGTCACGTGCGTATGACGTGACCAAACAAGTCCAACACCCGGCACGCAAGGGACGTTGCTTTGTTGACCACCGTTATTTCATAGTCTGCCTGTTTCTGCGGGATGGTTTGAAAATGCTGGCTTAGACGCGATAGAATAGATGAGCACAATAAGCTCGCGAATGCGTAGGAGCGTTTCATTCATACACGCACATCATGTCCTCATTCTCTGGGCGCGCGCTTGCAGAGGGGAGGGGGAGCAGCGTTGATCTTAAAATTTGACCCATTTTCGTGTCTCGTAGCGTTGCAAATTTTGGCAGGCGTTATCATGAACGCCTCGTCTACGCATTGCACTTGTCAGCTCAAAATTGTCAAACCTGGTGAGTGGCCCTTTAAACACTTGGTGCAGCTCGTTGAGCCAGCCAAGCTGGAATCTGCAAGATTAAAGTGCTTTTTATCATGAACAAGCAAATCTTGGCTCCAAAATAGAATTTGGAGCAATTTTTGGAGCAGCAAGATGTTAACTTTGGAGCACTAAAACACAAATTTGGAGCAGGTTACACACACAAAAAAAAGACCCCTTTTTATTTTATCATGAAAGACCAAATTTGGAGCAGTATAAAAAACAGGCTTAGGTTTAGAAAAAAAAAAAACAATATTTAGAAACCATTCAACTTCACCTAAATCGCGCAGAGTGAACATGAGCACTGCTTTTTCAATGAAAGCAGTCTTTTAAATGCACCCTCACTGAGAAAATAATGATGAAGCCCAAATTGGCATTTGCCGTGCCTCCCAAATCCTTTGATAGACTGCGAATTCAAATGTGGCTCTGCCGAGCGTGAAATCCAGAATAATTGTAAAACCAAGAAGTAGCGGTGGCCAAAAAAGAAAAAAAAAACGTCACGCCTGCGCAGAACACTCCGCATAATCACAGTATGGTGGCCAGAGGGGGAAGTGTGACACGCGAGAGCGGAAGGCTGCACGTATTCACGGCGAAAGACGTTGGTCACACCAGATGGTGCTGCGTGCGCAATTGGTGCTGGCGGCAGCATTGCCTGCTTTTCTTATACCCGCTAGGCATTAGTTTCACTTGCTCTGAACAACCACTTCCACACCCCACCCATGCTTCTTAAGGCGCTACATGTTTATTTTGCTAAGAAGATGTTGAAAGTTCTGAGTGGTGGTAAGCGATAGAAAAAAAAAAGCGAAATGCTTCAAATTCTGACAGAACTGGCGTGCCGCACCAATCTGTTCAGCCACTTTTCTGTGCTGTTACTATCACATTCCGTTCTTTTCACTCAGATTTTACTGTGTTTAATGTGCTTTAGCTGAGCGAAACTACTTGCTCGCATGCATAGTTAAAACTGAATTACGATATTTTCTCTTTCGGTGAAATATAAACTCTTTACAATCGTCATAACAAGTATATTGGCTGAAGCGTGCTGCTTTTTTTTCCATATTCCCCCTTCCCCATTTTATTTTTTCATACTTCTAAGGGTTCTCTTCAGCGTAAAATATTCAAATCATGTGCACTTTCTCCCACCTTTTCCTTGAGACACTTAGAAAAATCAAGGTATGTTGCAGCTGGAGGTATACATAGAACACTTTTTTCTTATTTTAGCAATCATTCTCTTTTGCTACGACAAATTATTTTTGTTAATTTATGGCTTTAGATGCAAAATAAATATATGTTAAAAAGTGTTTACTTATGACATATTTGTCATCACATACTTCTGACACCCATTTCTTGTCGCATACTTGCCTATTACATTAAGAAGTCAAATTATTTGCACCTTCTCAACTTCAAGTGTTTCTAACACTCCATTTATTTCGCGTGAGCAGAAAAAACTGCACTACTTTTGCGGTCAGTTCTTTGTTGTGAATTGTGCAGCCAACTCTCCAGCTTGACTCTTGCAAGGACTGCATGAAATCATGTTTGCTGAAGGAGTGCAATTTTCCAACAAAAAAAAAGAAAGTAAACGCGTCATCTAAGGTTTTTACCAGTCTGGCCAGATTCTCACAAGAATACAGGTAAAAGTTTACCGTCAAATGCAATCACTATACTGTTCGGTGGGACAATGGCTACCAATTTCCTAGCGACAAGGGCAGAAATGCACTCATTACAAGGGCTTTCTTTGAACTTTTTAGCAACCTAGCCAGAAATGAAATAAGTGAGATGACTGTCACTTTTCTGAACGACATAGCTACTGTGATCAACACTTAAAGACTCAATCAATCATTTTAAAACTGAGGAGCACAGGTGGCAAAAAAAAAAAAAGGTGGCACACAGTTTTCTTTGATTTGTAGGGCTGAAGCAATATCATACAGTGCCTAAATAATTGCCAGTAACTTCTTTAGATGTCAGCGATCATATTAGTACTAACAAATATGTGGCGCATACATGCCTGAGTAATTGAACAAACTGTGCTATGTCCCGTGACTAGTGGTAACAGCCTCTTCCAAATCTTAAAACACTTTTTCACAAGCCACTTGCATACTGTGGCGAAGGTGGCTTAAGTGCCGTTCTGCACGAGTTAGAACAAGGCCTAGAAATTTTTGAACTACTACACTGCCTCCCAACCCCCCATCCTTCCTTTTATTTTGACGATGTAGGTAGGTTTAGGGCAAAACATCTCGGCTCGCTTCCAAGGTGCATTTCACTAAGTAAGGTGACACCAGAACGCACCCGTTGGCCCGGCGATGGCACCACATATCTATCGAATGTGTCGTTCCTACGCCAACCAACGTGGTCACCAGGAAAGCCGGCGTTCACAGCACGTCGAGTTAGTTCACGCGCATTGACAGCAGCATACCTTTCCAGCTTTAGTTTCTAACAGCGTTTGCTGACCCGCGAAGTGTTGCTGGCTACAACAACGCATTTTTGGCAAGTTACGTCATCCCGCCAATAGAGATTCGCGGCAGTCAGCGAACCGATGGGCCCATAGCATTGTTACTTTATCTGAGCGATTGCGTTTTGCGAGGTCATGGCTTAGCCGTGGTTTAGGTTTAGGGTCTGCGTGCCTGAATCCAGTGGATAGATTAATGACGCAAACTACAGGTAGGAAACATGGCCTCCATTTCTCACTGAAATTAGCGCAATTGATAATCGTCGGACATTTTGGCGCAGCGTGGCGCAATTTCGGCAAATTTCATGATTTTGGTGCAGCTCGGCGCAAAATGGTAAGCAGCGACATGAGAAGCATGGCGTCGAGCGCATCACTGTACACTACATCGATTACCAAGGCAGAGTGTTTCGCTATCGCATTGGCAATTAAAAATCGAGAGCGCAACGACGGCCAGACGTACATCACCATACTCTCAGATTCGCAAGAGGTGTGCAGGCTATTCACGAAAGGCAGCCTCTCAATAAACATTTGCAAATTTTTAGGCGGCGAATACAGCAACACTTATAGGTTGGTCTGGTGCCCTGGACATGCACGCCTAGAGGGTAACGAGAGGGCAGACGCTCTAGCTCGAGCACTCACGAACCGAGCGGAGCAACAGCCTTTCTCGCTGTTACCACCACCCAGCAACAACGGCTTTCGCGAGGAAGAAAACGACCCGGCTCGGATGGCTCCGCGAGAGCTTCTTGCTCACCAGCGATGCAGGCGGCATAAATATGGCGCCCCCCACAAATCTCTTAAAGGGAAAGACGCCATAGACCTCCGCAAAATTCAAACGGGAGTTTATCCAAATTTATTACGACTGCACGAAATTTATCCAACTTTGTATGGGCGCGATTGTCCGTGGTGTCGCAACTCGCCACCGACCCTTTACCATATCTCGTGGAATTGTGCTAAACGGCCAAATGAACTCGATCGCTTACAGCATATGTATAGAATGGAAAACTCTTTGGAGCAGTGGGAGGCACTCCTTGCTAGCTGAGACCCGGAGGCGCAACTAGCACTCCTGGACCACGTACAGCAGGCGGCGTAAGCCAGTGGAGCCTTGGACATGGGGCCCCACCCATGTAGCTCCTAAACCCCTTCTTTTTTTCAACCAAATAAAGTTATTTCTCTCTCTCTCTTATCCATTTGGAGGGATTGGCACAGCTGTTGCATCCCTACACACTGCCGATCATCAATTTCAGCCGTTTGCAATGCTTTCTGAGTAACATACACTCAAAACTCGATATAACAAACCCGAAAATAAAAAAATACCTGTTATAAATTTAAATGATGTACCGTATAAACGCGTGTAAGGGCCGCACCCGTGTACGGGCCGCACCCCGTTTTTATGGCGCACATATTCGAAAAAAAAAATTCGCGTAAGGGCCGCACCCACACTTTCATTAACCCACACGTATTCAAAATGCGCGCGTGCATGCGAGCTTTTGAACGTCGTCAATAGATGGCGCGCAACCATCATCATCACTATCAAAGTTTACAGCGGTTTACAGGTGCGTCACTAGTATATTTTGTTTAACTTTCTTTGTGCTAAGGTGTTCATAAAGTTTGCTAAATATTTCAACTATTTGATTAGTGTTCATACGCTCGTTACCTAAAGGTTAAACCGGGATTTTATCCTTCGTGCCTCGCACCACTATGCAAACGCGCTCTCGATATCGGCATCAGCATCACCAACTTGTGCAGTTCAGCCGGCCATTTGTAGGAGTTGTGCACGCCGTATTGTCTCTCGTGCTTGTCTTCTGCCGAGCGTTCACGTTGTAGCACGATGGGCAAGCACCTGAATAGCTACACGGCTGGCTACAAGTTAAAGGTGGTCGAGTTTGCCAGCAGAAAATTCGACGTCAACGAAAAGTGCGTTCGAAGATGGTGCGCACAAAAGGAAGCTCTGGAAAACACGAACAGCAAAAAGCGCGCTTTCCGAGGAAAGCCATGCAAGTTTCCGGAACTAGAAGAAGAGTTGTTCCGCTATGTGACAGAAGTGCGGAACGATGGATATGCACTAACTACAGACATGCTGCGCGTGAAGGCACTAGCCTTGGCACGTGCGAAGAATATACCAGCCGGGACTTTCAAAGCTAGCACTGGCTGGGTGCGACGATTCCTGAAAAGGAAGGATCTCTCCTTTCGGCGAAGGACCACGTTGTGCCAGCGGCTGCCAGAAGACTACACCGATAAGGTGCTTAGTTTTCACAAATATGTCATCGGCCTTCGCCATCAACATAATTATCTACTGTCGCAAATAGGGAACGCAGATCAAACTCCTGTGTAGTTTGACTGCCCGGAAAACTACACAGTCGAACTGAAAGGCAAAAAGAGCGTCGCCGTGCGGACCACCGGCGCTGAGCGCCAACGCTGCACAGTGATGCTTTGTGTGACCGCGGACGGGCGGAAGCTACCCCCGTACGTCGTATTGAAAAGAAAAAGAATTCCGAACGAAGTGTTCCCCAAGGGAGTCATAGTTCGAGCCCAAGAAAATGGCTGGATGAACGATGACTTGGTGCTCGACTGGGTGAAGTGTGTTTGGCAAAACCGACCAGGAGTGCTGTTAGCCAAACGGTCACTTTTAGTATTAGACAGTTTCCGCAGTCACCTTACCGATAAGGTGAAGGAACAGCTGCGCCGTGTTGGCACAGACATGGCCGTGATTCCGGGCGGCCTCACTGAAATGCTGCAGCCTTTGGACGTCAGCGTTAATCGACCTTTTAAGGTGGAATTCAGAAGGCTCTACACGGAATGGATGGCAAGCGGCAGCCACGAGCAGACGCCGACCGGACGGCTGAAGAGGGCACCGCTTGCGGCTGTTCTCGGTTGGGTACTGTCGGCGTGGAACTCAGTCTCGACGGACGTTGTGACCCGAAGCTTTAAAGTCACCGGTATATCCAACAGCTTGGATGGCGCAGAAGATGACTGCTTGTGGGAGGACGGTGCTCCGCAACACACCATCTCGGACACCGAGTCTGAGGACTCGTTGAGCGACGACGATTAAGCACATATGCTGTATGCTGCAATAAACGTTCTTCGTTCGCTAGCTGGTATGTTTTTTTCTTTTGCTTCAAAAAAAAAAAATGCATGTTGCGTGTATGGGCCACACCCTGAAAATTGGCCCTTATTTCTTGAAAAAAAAGAGCTGCCCTTACACGCGTTTATACGGTATAGTCTTTCAATAGATATAGTGCTAAGAATATACCTTTATAACAAAATTTCATATATAATAAGTGTGATATGCAACTTTGTTTAATAATGTATGAGTTTACACACATATTGTTTTGAATCGGTGTGTTTTTAATTCATGGCTGTTGCTTGCTTTGATTGCAATGCAAACAGAAAAAAAGATTAGCAAGAGAATAGTCTCTCGGAACATGAATCAAAGAAATGCACTGCCTTGTAGTTTAAAAGTAAGCCTCCACTTACCCGTTTGTCGCTACTTCTCCCTTTTTCTGTTCAGCTTTCTTGGCATCAGTTTTCTTCACGTCAAATTTTTTCTCTTCGACCTTTTTCTCGGAAGAAGTTTGCGACGAGGAACGAGCCAGGGGAGACGCTCGTCTGGGTTTTCTTTCTTCTTGCCTGCAAAATTACGTTATGTTAATAAAATTTTTCCTTTCCTTCCTTTTTCTTTCGCTCTCACACTAAGTTGGTGCGACAGCGTGAGTCACTGAAACTACACCTGCACCAGACCTTCCAGGTGCTAACGAGCTAACAAGCAAATAATCATCACCAAAGGAGCCCAAGAAATGCGATGAGGTTTTCGCAAAGAAGTATTCATATGAATTCGCTCATCCATCGAAATATTTAGAAATTCTAATAAAATAAAAGTGTTACTCTAATGCAGAGGAAGTCGTTTGCATGTTTGCCAGTGCGTGATTAACATTACCATATTTACTCGTGTCATCCTCGCACTCACATAATTCTCGCACCACCCACATTGCCCAACAAAAATAAGATTTTTTTTTCCTCGAGTAATCATCGCACCCCCCCGTCTGCTTGTTCCAGCCGTTGATGATGATAGCACACGCCATCTGTCGCCATCTCTTAAGCATCAAGTGTACTATTATTGCATGAAGATTCAATCCAATCCAAGCCAAGCCAAAGCGGCAAGTGCGCATTGCGGCGTGTTTTGTATGTTATGTCAGTAATCTTGTCATGTTATGGGGCAATACTGAAGCTACACGGCTGCTTTAATGTTGAAAGTTATTGATCATGCACTAAACAACGGCAACAGGGCCACCGGTAGGCCCTTTGGAGTCGAGTTTTGTGTTCGCTACTGGAGACGGCAGCTGAAAGCCACCAAGACGTGTTGGGCCTGCCGTGTGACTGGGATTGATGATAAACTTTATTTCTTCAGAAGGAAACAGGGGACAATTCTGTTAAATAGCCATCAGCCCAATACTGAGATCCTATGCTTAACTTTTGAGGGCTCCGGTTGAGTGACGAACGCTAAGCAACGCCCACAAGCTTTGCGTATGGTATTCTGATTCTCAGCTATTTGCTTGCACTTTTTGTGTCTCAAATAAACCTTGCCTTGTGTTGAACCTCTGCTTTTATTGTTGGGGGTAAATTTTAATTACTACTTCTCAAAGCTTACTGTTAGTTGCTGGTGTGAGAATCCCAATTTGCGGCCACTTCATTTTCTTTTTCGCTCTGTAAGTTTTCGTGGAAAGTTTTCTCCACGTAATTCTCGCACCCCCCAACTTTGCACTGGTTTTCCGCCGGAAAACATGCGAGGATTATGCGAGTAAATACGGTACTTGTTGATTCTCTTAACGCATGTTTGACTTGCACATTCAGCTACTTAAAATAATCGAGACACACGATATCACTGAACAACAAATGCTCTATTGATGAGCCAAATAATAACTAAAGTAACTATATTTGAAGGTAAAATGTCATTAAACCCAAACATACCGCGACAAGCAATCAGAAAATTTTACAAGAAGCCCTCCTGCGTTCATTATAAGTGAAAGTGGCAACTCTAGCCTGCACGCGTGCGTCCTAACTCATCAGAACTAGCACAGGCCAGGACAAAGAGATATGAAAGCTTTAGAGAAAAATACTATAGATGTCACACTCAGTACAACAGACACGGATGGCTTGCTACAAAAAATTCAACTAGTGGAAATGCGGTGAAAAGACCATAGCTCAGCATACACTCACTCATACTCATTTGCACGAGGCGAGTGTGAGTATGAGTGAGTGTTCATGAGTGTGAGTATGAGTATGAACGTGAGTGAGTACTCTGAGTGTGAGAAGAAGTGAGTATGAATGTGAGTGAGTACTCCGAGTGTGACTAGAAGTGAGTAAGAACGTGAGTAGGAGTGAGTAAGAATGTGAGTGAGCATTCATGAGTGTAAGTAGAAGTGAGTATGAACATGAGCGAGTACACCATGTGTAAGTAGTCGTGAGTATGAACGTGTGTGAGTACTCGTAAGTGTGAGTGGATGTGAGTGAGCACTCAGAGTATGAGCAATCGAGAGTGTAAATGGGAGTAAGCCCACATGAGCGTGATTGTCGTGAGCATGAGTCGTGAGCATGAATGTGAGTGATTACTTAAGAGTATGAGTAGTCGTGAGTTTAAACGTGAGTGAGCACTCATTAAGTACAGTAGGCGTGAATATGAATGTCAGGTAGCATTCATAAGTATGGGTAGATATCTGTAATTCCCAATGACCCACTGTTATCTTGCCTTTACTCTACGTGCCCTTCCCTATGACATTTCTGCTTGATTTCGACTATGATGTCCTGAACCATCGTTTGTTTGCTGATAACACCCCGCCATCTTCTTGTCCCTATGGATTACACCTATCATTTCCCTTACCATTGCTCACTGCATCCACCTCAACTTAAGTTGAACCCTCATTGTATCCTCCAGGTTTCTGCTCCGTATGTATATAAGTACAGGTAAGATGTAGCTGTTATATACCTTCCGCTTGAGGAATAGTGGCAATCTATCATTGATAATTTAAGAATGCTTGCTGAATATGCTTCACCCGTCTTATTCTTCCCGTTACTTCAATCTCATAGTTTGGCTCTGCAGGTACTACCTGTCGTAAACAGACGTACATTTTGCAACTTCAAGTGCACTATTACCTATCTCAAAGCGCAGCAACTAGAGGGTCGTGGAGGCAGGGTCGGTGTTTAACAATAAGAATGCATGGGCACCTCGCCGATGCCTGATCGGTGGTCGAAATTGGTTTCCAGGGAAGTCGGCAGACCGCTGACTCCGTTCGCTGTAACCGATCAGCGGTGCTCGGAGACGTTCGTTGTAAGTGCGATTTTGTGCCATTGAACCAATTTATATTTTCACGGACACGCGGATAATAATAATAATATTAATAATAATAATAATAATAATAATAATAATAATAATAATAATAATAATAATAATAATAATAATAATGCCGCCGCTACTACTACTACTACTACTACTACTACTACTACTACTACTACTACTACTACTACTACTACTACTACTACTACCACTACTACTACTACTACTACTACTACTACTACTACTACTACTACTACTACTACTACTACTACTACTACTACTTTTGCTTGCGTTCGTCTTCTCGTCGTTCCTGCATCGTGCCTTCGCCAACCCTGACAACGCTTAGCTTGTGTTTTGTGCACCGTCTATGACCGCAGTTTCAGCAGAGCACAGAGCAAGGTCATATATCACGGTCACGTTAATGATCGATGTCAGCTTCTCCAAAAGTACGAGCACTGACTGATCTATCCCACACAAACAGGTAATACATAACAGAGAACGCCGAAACGACACAACATCAATGGCATACGTGCACGAGTAGGCTGGGGCACGTCATGCGCGCATGACCTTGCTTACGCATGTTGTTTCTTGTGCGTATGCGTCATGTGATCCTCCAGCCCTGATACCAAAGAGAGCAGGGAAGGAATTAGGCTCCCGATACCTACATGGGGCACGAGGCAAGGGATTCAAGTTGGCCTCTTCGCATCATGGTCTTGTGGCTCGTAGCGAACCAATTTGAAAAATCACCATGGTAGAATGCTTTTCATTGGGCATGCAAGAACTTCTAGTGTCGAAGTAAAACTTATTGTGTCACCTAAAGAGGGACGTCTAAAGAGTAAATTACAAACAAAACAAAAGCCACGTGCACATTACATTTTTACCCGAAGGCGCTGTAGCAGATGGGTTACAATGTCAAGGAAAACACGCCTTCATTGACACAACACACTTTGTTCTCTCTTTAAGCCATTTCATTCAATCATGAAACTAACAAAACAAATTAATATAAAAATTAAATCTGATACAACATTCTAGAATCCGAATTACCATTGCACGAAAAGCACTGTTTAAGTACATTCATTTTCAAATCAAATTTTACAATGAAATGCTTGACATCGAGAGTTTAACTGTAGTTTAATTCGACACGATAATAGCAATACCCATCCCATTTCATTTTTCATATTGTTACAGCTGTCATTTTTGAGTAATGACTTAGGACAAACCTTGAAGCCCTGTTCTGTATTTTTCATGTTTGTCACTTGAAGACGTATGACAAGGGACCTCATACCGAACATGCGTATCCAAGCATACGGTGAATATATGCTAAATACATCGTTGGTTGTAAACATGCCGGCACCTGTCTCAGGCTTCGCTGCATAAAGTATAACGATTTGGCGGCCTTCACTGGCACTGAATCAACATGAGCATTCCAGAAGTGGCCCTCCATCTTTTTTAATTTATTCTCCACCTACCCATGGCTGCACAGAAAAACCTGCTGTTTCTTTCCCACTGCAACACCAAGGATTTCAAGGCGGTTCTTCGGTTCTTTCAGGACAATGGACAGCTGTCTGCAGAAGGAGGTCACCGCGTCCTCACCCATACACGTCACTTTTATTTTCTTACCCCATCTTTAATTCTCTCTTCTCCTTCCCCTGCAGACGCTGAGACGTGCACTGAGATGCTTATCCTCCCATCACTCGCAGCATGTCAGCTATGTCTTCTTTGAACCTTATAGTGTTTGGAAATATCAATGTTGCCTTTTTTACATGAATAACGGTTTCACACCACGCTCAAAAACAAAATTTGGACTTGAATAGTGCTCATATAGGGGCTCATTTAGAAAATAGGCATTTATAGGCATTTACAGGCATTTAGGCACAAACACCAAAAATAGGCATTTGTAGGCACTATAAAAACATCATAAAAGCCCTTCTTAACCTCTAACTCATGCTCATATATCACAATGACTCGATAGGAATGCAAGCAACAAAATAGGCATTTACCTATAATCCGGTCTCTACTCATGACTGTGTGTAGGCGAAAGTATGAACGTGAATGAGTGACTGTATGAGTAAACGCGAGTATGAGCGTGAGTGAATACTCATGAGTGTGAGTGGATATGAGTGTGAACGTGAGTGAGTAATTATGAGCGTGAGTAGTCGTGAGTAAGGACCAATGAGTGTGAGTAGGTGTGAGTATGAACGAGAGTGAGTATTCATGAGTGTTAGTTTTAAGTATGAACATGAGTGAGTACACATGAGTGTGAGTAGTCGTGAGTATGAATGTGAGTGAGGGCCTATGAGTGTGAGTTGGCGTGAGTATAAACGTGAGTGAGCGCCTGTCAGTGTAAGAAGTCGTGAGTATGAAGTGAGTGATCTAATGGGTGTAAGTAGTCATGAGTGTAAAGTGAGTGAGTGCCCGCGAGTGTGAGTAGTCCTGAGTATGAACGCGAGTGAGTACTCATGAGTGTGAGTAGTCGTGAGTATGAACGTGAGTGAGCGCCTTTGAGCGTCATCAAACGTGAGTATGAATGTGAGTGAGTGCCAAGGCTGAGAAAGTTGTAGTGAGTGAGTATGAGTAAATAGTCTCTCAAAGTGCCGACCTATGGAAAGGACGCACCAATGAGCACCGCTAAAATGTTCTATGCACCTGAACTTTACTACTGTTCAATGCTTATGAAACAAAAGCTTAAATTTTGTTCGCGATGTTGACAGGTTTGCAAATAGAGTGAGCGCACAAAAATCCAGTTCTTATAGAAGTTGGTGCACAACCACCAATACATATTTATAAACATATTTGGATAAAGCTATCTGAAAGGGAAAAGTGCTAAAATTACAAATATCATAACAATTGTAAAGCAGCATAAAAATCAGGCACTTTATGAAAAGTTCAATTATCTTAACTTTTGCCCGAATCTTGGGTTTTACAGACCTTCTTCGAAACTGTATTTTTGTGGCTCGGCAAAAGTTCAGCAAATTTCCCCTTTGACTCAATATATACCATAACTACCGTTTTTTCCCCCCTTTTCTTCAGTCTTTCCTTGCTAAACAAGTCAGTTCAGCTAGAATGTTGACCACAAAACAATGTAACCAAGCGGGCTTCAGAATATAAAGAAACACTCAGTAAAAGCCAAGAAATGCTTTGATTCAGTAGAGAAGGTGCTAAAAAGTCTGCAGATTTTTTATTATTCTGCCAAGTTGAGATGCTGCAATCAGGTAGACTACACTGCAGCCACAACAAGAACAACCCATGCTTCAAACAATCATATCCAGCAGTTATTCATGTAATGGCCACCGAATTTTCGCCCACTGTTACACACTGGTACACGGGCTCATGTCATTGTAGAACGTGGACTAAATAATTATACACATAATCTATCAGTCTCAGAAAACTCAATCACCTGCATTCATACCCTCCTTTAGTAACATTTGCCCTAAATCAAAACAAATGAATGGTAAACTAATTCGTGTTGACATGATGATCATGTACGAGCTCAAAGAACTAATTATTTCATACATATCCTGAGAGGCTTTCAAGTGCCTGATTAGTACCGTTGTCCTATAAAAATTACTTAAATAGTTAATTTTGAATAAGGCTTGCTGTTATAATAAAGTTCAACTGCACATTTATGCACATTTCTGGAATGTTAAATTCTTTAAAATTCTACACAATCACATTACATCAGTAACTTTCAACAAGTCACAAAGTATGCAAAAACTAGGATAAACTCAAGAGTCTGCCATTTCAAGTCCCTCATTAATTGGCCCCCTCTTTGTCAAATATTTCTTGGTGCTCACTTGGAAGAAGACTCCAAAGCCGTCATGAAAGATAAGTTGACAGGCACCAGTTCGTTGTTCGGTTCAATGCGCCTGAATATGGCGACCAAAGGTGGCGCGCCATCTTTTGCTGGCCTAACAACCTGCATGCACAAACATAAAACAAGAAAAATGTTTCAATTCACTTCAAATTTTTTTTTTGTTCAGCTAAAAAGGACACTGCAATACTTCTTTTCAGGCCACAGTTTGCTTTAGATCCATTCACAGCATGTCCAAGAACCAAAGTAATCATGAAAACGAAACAAGAAAAGACCAAACAGTCCCATGCAAGTGCAGTAAAACCTCATTAATTTAACCCTCATTAATACAGAAATCTGAATGTGCTTTACAGTCCCAGCCAGCATATATGTTGTTCAATAGCACCAAACTCACGTTAATACAGTGATATTTGGCTGCCATCATTTCGCACGATCCTGGGAGTGCGCTGGGCTCAAAGCACAACAAAAGAGCGAAAACGACATTGTGGCGACTCGCCCGCGTCCCTCTAATAAGCAGCATTTAGGGTTAACAGCCGCAGAGTGGTAGACAGCGTGGCGCTCGCACGCGGTCTTCACCATCATCATTATGGTTAGCGCGGTGGCACCAGCAGTGACACCTGGCGGTGAGGTTAGGTGGCTGGACAGAAGAGACTGGCGAGCCTCTTAGGCGGCTGGCACGAACAGCCTCCCGCAGCGGGTCCGTGGGGAAGACGCTGCGGGCCGCTTCCTGTGGGCCCCTCGTTGTGAGTCAAGCGTGGGCAATGCCGCCTTCACGTTACCTTGTTTGTTGTTACAGTAAAAGCTCGTTTATCCGGACCTTGTTAACTCGGAAATTCGGTTAACTTGGACTCACGACGCGGTTCCGGCAAGACTGTGTATATTTCAATGAGGTCAAATGCTCATTAGTTCGGAGGGATTTAGCCGCCACACCGGTTATCTCGGACAACTTCGGCGAGAGCTATCAGGACTCCAGAGTCGCGTGATCTTAGTGGTTTGGAGGCTTAAGCCCCGCTTGCCGTAACCAACGGCAGAACCGGAGTTTTGGAAAAACGGAAACCGAGGGAACTACAGCAGAATATGACCATGATGACAGTGAATGAAGGGGAAGTGGCTAGGTAGCGCTAGTCACCACCCGGCGGAAGCGCTTGGGCCACCGGCGCATCCAGTGTCTACTAACAGCTGCTCGCTATGCCCATGCTACGCCTACTGGTGTACTTCGTGTCTTGGTTCTTTATGTCGTAACTTCCCGTGTTGCGGATGTGTTTGTGCGCGTTGCCGCCGCCGTCGCGCTTCATGGCGACCGTCACAAAAGTTAAGCGGCCACAGCAGCCAGCAAATGATCTTGAAAGAAAGGTTATGATATTCAAAGACGTGATCACAGGTGTTTCTCGACAGGAGATAATGAAAAAGTACGATGTTAAGAGAAGCACCTTAAGCGACTAGGTGAAAAACGAAGAAAAAATTTTCGAAGCAGCGTTTGACAGTGGCAAATTCACTAGAAAACGAAAACGACTAAGGACGGCAGCACACCCAAAGCTGGAAGACGCACTGCTGCGGTGGATAACAGACATGCGGAACAGCCAGCTTCCCTTAAGTGGACCATTGATCTGTCAGCAAGCAAAAAGGTACGCACTGAGAATGAACATCGAATCTTTCAGTGCATCTGAAGGCTGGTTTGCCCGCTTTAGAGAAAGGCGCGGGTTGGTCTTTCGAAACGTGTGCGGGGAAAAAGCAGCAGTGGATGAACGGTGTATTGCTGACTGGAAGACAACTGAGCTTCCCCAGTACCTGGCTCGTTATGAGCCTGCCAATGTCTTTAATGCTGATGAAACGGCTCTCTTTTTTAAAGCCTTGCCAGACAAAATGATCACGTTCAAGGGCGATCCGTGCGTTGGAGGGAAGAGGAGCTAAGAAAGGATCACTGTGCTTATCGCTTCAAATATGTCGGGCACCGAGCGCCTGCCACTGCTAGTCATTGGGAAGGCACGTAAACCCAAGGTGTTTTAAGAACATTCACCACTTTCCTGTGCAATATCGCGCCAACAGAAAGGCCTGGATGACTTTGGATATTTTCCAAGCTTGGCTGCGCCAACTCGACCGCCGCTTCTCCGCTAACAAGCTCAAGGTTTTACTTCTAGTTGACAACTGCAGTGCTCATACCAGAGTGACAGGGCTGGAGTGCATCGAACTTGTATTTCTACCAGCAAACACGAACGGCTGCTCTACAACCGCTGGATCAAAAGATAATTCAGCACATAAAAAGCAGGCACAGAAAGCATGTGCTGGAACGGATCCGACTGTGCAAGGAAGCAGGGCGAGAATATGAACTGAGTCTCCTGACTGCAATTCACATTTTAGCGCATGTCTGGAGCGACACGCCACCCGCGGTCATTGCAAGTTCTTTGCCGCACAGTGGCTTTGTCCGCCCTGACGACTCGAATATTTCCTTAGAAAAGGCCACTCCAGAGGACACCCGCAAGCCCACTGCAAATATGGACGATGAAGTAAATGACACGCATTTTGACTCTCTTCTTCCTAGTGGCGTCCAAATTTTAGACTATGTCGCTATAGACAACCATGTTGCCGTTGCTACTCCGCTGACTGTCGATGATATATTATCGGAAGTGCTTGAGGACGACCAAAATCACTGTTCCGATGATGACATCCAGGCTGAGTAGACGCGGTGTCGCCGCACCGTGCAGGAGGCCGCCGAAGCCCTCGCTGTCCCCGAGGAGTTCTGCGTTTGTTCTCGCGACAGTGAACGCGCGCACCACCACCTGATGGGATTAAATAAGATCGTTCTGTCAGAATTTCCTACAGTGAGGCAGGCAAAAATAACACACTTTTTTTGAGAAATAAAGGTGTGTCTGTGCCGTGTACGTTTTCTTTTTGTTTTCATGGTCCATTCGATCATTCGGAATTCGGTTAACTCGGACATTTTCTCCGGTCCTGTTATATCCAAGTTAACGAGCTTTTACGTATGTTGCACGAGTGCATTGGAATACTGCATAAGGTACTGTTTTAGCGTGTCAATCACTAGTGATGTATTTGATTTGGCTGACGATATCGTCAATGTAAAAGCAGTTCAATAAATGTATTGTTTGGTTTGGTCCAACTGCGACTGCTGTAGCCGTTTCGCTCCGACAGCAGGCGCTCATTTTGAGACCTCACAACGTTTGCGGCCAACTGAAACTGGACGGCGCAGTTCACACTGGCATCGACATTATTATGAACCGCACGGTAATGACAAGAACTAGAACACTTTATGCCTATTTGCATTTACCACCGGGTGACATCTCAATGGCCACAGGCATTCAAAATGGCGTGGTCACCGTCCACAAACATGTTCTTGGCAGTCAAGGCTTCACCGGCTGTGGCAGATTTCTTTCGTGTAGCAGCGAAAAAAAGTATTGTCACGTGCACATAGAGCAGTGGTGGTGACGATACATAATAAGGCAGGGCTGCAGAGCATCGTTTCGGGCTAATTAAGTAATGGTGGTCTTACATCGCAGTAGCGTCGTTTAAAAGTTGCAGGATGACGAAAATTGTGGCTTTTACGATGTTCTCATACAAGGTAACTAGAGCATTTATGTATTCACCCAGAAACTTTGTCTCAGCACTTTTGATGATTCCAAATTCAGTTAACTTGAAAAATTTTTCAGATTCCGTGAAATCCGAATGAATGAGTTTTTACCGTACTAGCATAAACTATTATTAGTTGGTGCTCTAGATGTTACATATCGTACATCTGCACTTCCAGCCCACTTTTGGTCTTCAAAGATTCCCTTTAGCAACCCTCCTCTCTGGGGCTGACACGAGTGCTGTGGACAAAAGCAAGAAACTTCATTGCTCTTTATGGGTCAAAGTCCGAATCGGCAACAGAAACAACACCACATACAAGCAGAAGTTAACTACAAACAGCAGCGGTTGACAATCCAACACAGAGCTGATTCTTTCATGACTTCAGCAGGCTCAGGAACCTGTTTTTAAAAAAACTTGCTTAGAGCAGGTGTCACTACGGCATTCTTTTGTTAATCATAAATGTTCCACTGGAAGGCTCACGGATCAGCAAGTGGGGCTACCTTGTGAAGAAAATATATAAAGTGAACTCTCATTAAACGGAACCTGAAGGGACTGGGAAAATATGTTCCATTCAACAGGAGTTCAGTTCACTGAGAGATGAACATGAGCGCACAATACAAGCACGAAACCAAGCATTGCAGAGGCAATAGTTCCTTCCGTTCAAGCAGTAGTTCCGTTTAACGGATTTTCGTTTACAAACAGTCCAATATATATATATATATATATATTTTTTTTTTGTGAAGGTTGACCCCGCACCACAATTAAACAAGTTCAAGGTTGTCAACTTCACAGAAAGTTGGAAGAAAAATTGGAAGCTACACTCTGGACTGATGCCGTGAGCCGAACGCAAGCGAAAATTCAGCACAATCCCACACCTTGAACAGCAGGTCGAGGTCCGCAGGAATCGCATTTCTCAGAAGAGATGTCATTTTTGGAGTCCAATTACCAGGTGCAACATCTGCTAGACGACAGATGATGGCCTGCAGTACAACAGAAACATTCAAGCAACAAGCACCAACTAATTTAAAGATACCTTATTCTTTCTCACAGACATACTAACAAACACACATATTACAATATTTATTCAAATATAGGTCGATAATTTTTTTTCTGAAGATGTTGTTCATAACCAGCAATGGACCTCTAATTACGACCAAAGAATCTCTACCTATATTCAGGATTAAACCAACCAAAAGCGTCGAGCTTATGGTTTTCAACTGCTGCGCTTGCTGTTCAAGCAGTTCCTGCTGCATGCGCACATTACATACCATAAAATCTGAAATAAAGATCCCCCTCCTTTCCTGCTACCTAAGCAATTGAGAAAAAAACGTTATTGATGCAATAACGGTGTACTGCCTTTTGAAAGCCCCCGCAAAATGTTGCCGCTCCACCATGCTCGCGATTAAATCCATGATCTTCCTAGGTATAGGCCGTGATGTCCCTAGCCCGCTAGCCATGCGTCAGTAGTGCCTTCCGGCTCACAGCCACAGTGGCACTGGCCTGAGGCCTCGCTGTGGCCTCGCTGCCTCATGTTTTGTTCGTTGTATGATCGGCGTGATGGGGTGACGGTTCGTATTTGCTTCAGGCGCTGTACCGAGCTGCAGAAATTATGCGCCTTTTTGTAACCACCACCACTATTTGCTTGTGTGCGAATGCGACGATGTTACGTCGGCAGAGCTACAAAGGTGACTACAAGTGCCAAGTGATACTTTTTGCCAAGGACTCGAGCAATTGTGCCGCGCAGTGCAAGTTCTGTGTAAATTAGAAGTTGATTAAGAATTGGAGAAAGCAGCGGGACGATCTGTTTGCGTGCAACAGATGACGACGTGCTTTTAGCGACCCAGAAATCGGCAGAGATGGCAGGGAGGACCACATTGTTTGGGAAGTCGCGGATGCTTGTGAAGATTCCGATGACGACAACATTTTGCACATCTTACACGATGACGGCACCGGTAGCGATTAGTGCACTAAGCAACGTAAGTAAAGGTGTAGTACATTTCAATTTTTCTATTTCTAAATTAAAAAAAAAACATGGGTCAAACTATATTCGTGCTCAACCTATTTTCGAGTAAATATGGTAGAGTAACTTTTGCTCTAGAATGAATCTGCCCCTCCGGGCACTGGATGAAGAGTGAAGATGAAGAACTGCCTTAAAGACATACTCCAAGAACAACCAGATATAAAAGCAATTCCTATTCAATTGAAACTGTTCTTAAGTTGTTTATTGACAGGCACTCGGCGACGATGCACGACAGCCCATATAAAAGCAATTAGTTTGCTTCCTATTCAATTGAAACTGTTCTTAAGACGTTTATTGACGGGCACTCGGCGACAATGCACGACAGCCACAGTCAAGGTGGGGACCGACTCTTTGCACAAGCTGCTCTTGTTTTTTGAAGAGGCCAACCCACTAGAAGGCACTGGAGAGGGCGACCTACTGTACCAGATATAAAAGCACTTCCTATTCAATTGAAATTGTTCTTAAGTTGTTTATTGACAGGCACTCGGCGATGCACGACAGCCCATATAAAAGCAATTAGTTTGCTTCCTATTCAATTGAAACTGTTCTTTTCTTAAGACGTTTATTGACGGGCACTCGGCGACGATGCACGACAGCCACAGTCAAGGTGGGGACAGACTCTTTGCACAAGCTGCTCTTGTTTTTTGAAGAGGCCAACCCACTAGAAGGCACTGGAGAGGGCGACCCACTGTACCAGATATAAAAGCACTTCCTATTCAATTGAAACTGTTCTTAAGTTGTTTATTGACAGGCACTCGGCGACGATGCACAACAGCGCATATAAAATCAATTAGTTTGCTGCCTATTCAATCGAAACTGTTCTTAAGACGTTTATTGACGGGCACTCGGCGACGATGCACGACAGCCACAGTCAAGGTGGGGACCGACTCTTTGCACAAGCTGCTCTTGTTTTTTGAAGAGGCCAACCCACTAGAAGGCACTGGAGAGGGCGACCCACTGTATAGTTCCAAGACTTCGCTACACTGTATTGACTCAGGTACAACATTGAGTTATCTATTTCTCAGTGCCGGCGAACTGCTCTAGGCCTTGGTAAAAGTGAACTTCTGTTACAGAAAGAACAAAGAAAGAAAACACATAAAATCAAAAGGAGCATTTGATAAAGAGATGCAGCAAAAACAAAAAAAGAAAACAGAAGAAAAAAATTCAAAAAAGAATACACAAGCAAGAAATGGTAATTTAACACAAAGTATGTGGTTGTGTTATAATACGTTTTACTAGGGCACTAGGAAACAGCAAGAGCCTTGCCCAAATTCCCCAAGCAAATGTTACAAAAGGAAAATTGTATAAGAGTGCTGGTAGAAACATTATTTTAGCATTAACCAATATATACCCGAACTTTGAAAAATTAATAAAATAAATTTATTTCCACAAAATAATTGCTTCCACGACTTCAGGAAATAGATTAAGACTCTTGTTTAAAAAAAAGCCTTATTTAAAAAAAAAGCCTCTTTCAAACAATGGTTTTGGAACCATCCTATATGCAGAGCACCAATGTTTGACACACCGCGAACAAAAAACATTAGCGCCTATCACTGTCACACGAAAGTTACTGCACACCCGATAACTGAAGAACAATTAACAAAAATATTAGCAGCATCGAGAACAATTTGACTGCATATCACACATATTTTGTTTTTCACGGTATGGCGCTCAGCTACACACACGCCAAATATTTCATGACTGCAAGCATGTGACTATTTATAGCCCAGCAATCACCTAGATTTCCATGTGACGAGGACAGGTCATCATAAACACACCTTAGGTGGCGCTACCTTTTTCACAGAAAAAACATTTGAGTTACACTGAAAGGTCTATGCATCCTATATGTAGGACACTGGGCATATATGGGTTAACAGGGGTGCAACAGCCAAAATACAATTTGGAGCAATTTTCGGAGCAGAAAAATGTTAATTTTGGAGCACTCAAATTAAAATTTGAATCAGGTTATGGGGAAAAGGCATGCATTTTTTATCATGAAATACCAAATTTGAAGCAGTATAAAAAAGAAGGCTTATATTTAAAAAAAAAGCATGTATAAACCATTCAACATCATATAAATTGCGAAGTGCGAACATGAGCAGAGCTATTTCAATATAAGTAGCATTTTGAACAACCCCACTCAGCAAACAATTATACAGCCTATATTAGCATTTGCTGCACCTGTCACATCATTTGGCAGATTCCGAAAATTTAAATATGGATGTGCAAAGCTCGCAGCCATGAAATTCGTGAGATTCGTAAAACTAAGAAGTAGGGGTGACGGAAAAAAAATGGCGTACAATATAGCTTTTTTTTTAAGGAAGCGGAAATGTCATACACTGCTTTAAATCATTGCCAGTAGCTTATTTAGACGTCAGTGACTATACTGGTACTCTGAATCATGTAGCATACAAACACATGAGTAACTGAACAAAATGTGCAGCATCCCGTGACTAGCATTAACAACCCCTTTTAAATCTTAATACGCTTTTCTGCAGGGCACCCGTGTACTGAGGCGAAGGTAGCTTAAGCAGCATTTTCTGCACAGGTTTGAGCCAAAGCTAAGACAGTTTCTTACCGCTACCCCCCCTCCCAAGTCCCACCTCTTTACTTTTTTCACCACAGGGTTGGGTGCCCCTTCGGCTCCCTCGCAAGGCGCGTTTGACCAGGTAAAGTAACAACGGCACATGCCCGTTGGTCCAGTGATGGTACCAGACCGTGATGATCACAGATTAACATCAATTATCACTGACACGGATGTGTTAACAAGGGGTGAAATGACTAACAGTCACATCTCAATCGTGTAATTTTTTTTAAGTACAGGTTCTGCACAACAACAACAGCAAATGGGAGATGCATGCACAGCCACACACCTGATGTGGGTAGCTAACAAAGCCTTCCCCAAAGACATCCAGGTCATAAAGGTCAGACGCACACACCAGCATCTCCTTGCCAGTGTCTACAAGCCTCACAGAAACCTTTTGGAAAACAGGATGTTTTAAGAAAAGCAAAAACAAAGAAAATGTAAAATCATGATGCAGCACTGCTCGCTGTTTATACGAGGAAGAAAGTTCCTCATGAGAAAAACATCTCAGATATCGCACGCAGGGCAATGAGTCATTCATGAACCTCTACAAAAGGCAGCTCACTGAATAAATAAATGTTCATCAGGTACAATAACAGAGTGGTAAAAGTGGTTCCAGTGTTTACTAAATATAAATGAATGCCAGAATGAATACTTAGTAAGGCCCCACTAATAGCAGGCTTCTACAACTAAATCCAATTTTATTGAACAGGATAACATTCCTTCATAAAATTTATATCTGACGAATTTCACCGAGGCAAAACGCGCAATACTATTACAGTAGAACCCACTCATAACGACCTATCAGTTATAATGACCATATTTCAGTGTACTTATGATTTTCCCATGCCACCTACTCTCTGAAACTGCATCCACATACTATAGCAAACAGTTTTTAAAGCCTCTTACTTTTACAATGAACACTTCTGGCACGGTCGCAGTATAAGTATGGTGCAAACGAAATGAAATAAAAAAAAGGTGAAACAGGCTCTTCCAAGAAGCAGCACACAAAAGGACACAAACACGCACATATAAAATAATGCAAACTTAAGCGCAGTGTTAGCAGCACTTTAAATGCAGCGTGTTTACGTCCTTTTGAGCACTGCTTCTCCGAACATCATTGCTTACCAAGTAGCCCATCAGTGTATACAGTGGAACATTGATTATACGTCGCCCAGTTTTGCAACGACCCACATTTTACAACCAATCTGTTCGGTCCCGGCAAAATCCCCACAGAAGTAATGTATTAAAAATCTTGATTATGCGACGCAGTTTTAGGCTGGCCCTGCATCTTACACGATGACTTTCATATTCTATCCGAAAGCAAAAAGCAGCTTTACTAGAATCAAATGTCGTCCAAATATTCACGAGTGCAATATTTGAACTTGCGTTCCCCTAGGTTGATGATTGAAAAAGCAGAGAGACAGGATGTCGTCTTGGAATGGAAAGTTAATTCTCCTGGAAGATCATGCGCTTCTACATAAGCCTCGATCGCATGCGTACACATCCAGGGTTCTTACGTAGTCAAAATCTATCCACATAAAGCAATTTCAGCCGGCTGAAAAGCAGATATTTTCACGTTTTTGGTCCGTGGAAACTTTTTGGTTAACATACAGCTGATCTTCATTTTTCACACTTGCGGCCACAGGCTTGCGCACGCATAAGGTCACGATGCAGCTGTTTACACCTTGCGAAATTACTTCCGCTTGACGTCAACAATCACAATAAAGGTGGGACATCACTAGTTGCGCTTCACAAGCTAACAAATTACAACGCGCACAGCTCAGTCACTCATGAAGACATTCTACGCAAACTCGTGGTCCGTCGTCATTATGTAACAGCGATGACACTGTGTGTGTGACTCTTCTGCCGAGAGGCTGTGAGCAACACAGTTTCGGTTGCATCTTCACGTGCAGGCAATTTTTGGACTCTGTTTATCGGTAGAAATATGCATGTTGTATAAGATTTTTTTAAAATAAAAATTCGCTCGCACCTCTCCTGAGTAATGCTGCGATTAGCTGCCACTGGCAAGAAAATAATTTAATCTACCTTCCTTGAAGGGGCACAAGGTCGTTTCATCGCTTATTTAGGCATTTTGTACCCATTTTTTGGGCAAGACTGAGTGTCACTGCCTATAATCTCAGTTTTTCGATTATACGAAGCCCTGATTATATGACGGTATTGCGTGGGTCATACAATCGAGGTATCACTGTATTAAACAAAACAGGCATTTGAAAGCATGCGAGAAGCATGCAATTGTGCACCATCTGCAAATCACTTGCGATAAAAATATTGTAGACCGCAGCAAGCACTGCACGCAGACTTCAGATGCTACAAGCGAGGTCCCGCACTTTCGTAAAAGGCAGCATGGAGACTCAATTTCGCACAGCAAGCTTTTCCGACGCCATTTCCAGCATCTACAACTGCCACGATTAACAGAACAATGCCCAGGAATGCAAGAGTCCATAAATGCAGATAACTTTTTCTCACATAAAAGTTCACTGCAACGCTCAAGTCACCGATACCCAAATGTGCCGTAATAGCTCTTCTGCCATTCAGTAACGACAGACACTTGACAATGATAACGACTTCTATGTGGTTGGGACTGCACTTCGCGACGGCGGTAGAAGCGCGTCATGCTGCGTTGACAAGTTCACCACCGCAGTGTCGTGCGAGGCCAGTGAGATAAAAAACAGTGAGAGTTCATTATGAAAGTGGTTTAATTCACCCGTGAGCGCACAATTAGCATTGCTTAACACACAATGCGATGAGGCCTAACCTGTCACTGGAGGAGTTATTAGCACTGATTAAAAAAATGTAAGCAGAAAAAAAGTGGTTTGGTGGCTTAGCGCATCCTTTTAAGGGGGAGTTCATATACAAAGAAATACAGATATAATGACCACTTGACGTGGCACTTTCGAGTTCGTTTTACAAACGGGTTCTACTATACGAGACATGCTGCGAGTGGGCCAATTTCAGACCATTTGGGTTTCTTTCAGGCACAGCTAAATGCAGGTATGCAAGCATTTTTGCATTTTGCTACTTTCAATATAAAGCCCCACCAACGCACAGTAACATAGGCGTTAAGCTACTGAGGCGGGTACTGCATAGCTGTGTGAAACGTGACGTGCTGTTTACCTTGTCACCCTTTGTGCGTGCAACAGAGAGGAGAAGGGCACGACAGAAAGTGGCCGTGTGTTCCTGCCTGCAAGCATACAGCTTTGACTGGCAAAGCGTCGCTGCAGGCTTGTAGTTATTTTGCTGCGTGTGAACAGAAAAAAAAAAGGAGTCACTGTTAGGCTACCTGGTTTTGGTGACATCAAGTGATTTGTAACATATTTATGGTGGTATGGCCAAGGAGACTTGCTCATGTCATTACCACCATACTTCGTATCATAGCGATAAATCTCTCTTTCTCTTCCTGGTGCAGTCAACATCCTGCTGGGTGGCTACAAGAATGTGCAACTTATACTGTGCTCACACTGAAACTGAGACAAGTAGCGTACAACAACAATTTGTATTGATTTAAGGAGCAAACTGAAATTCCAAATTTCTACTTGCCATACAAGTTTCGAAACAGTTAAAGTACCGGACTCGCTTCGCAGTGACTACGCTCAAATCATTTACTACACATGATTAGGAAAGGTACATTTTCACAGTGCAGATTAAAATTAGGGCTTTCGCTGCCCAAGGTTCTCATTCATCACAAGATCACCCCAAGGCCATGGCCAATACTAGCTTAATTTTGGCAACAGCAGGACTTGATAACACCGTCAAATCACTCTAAATGACAACACTGCTTGGGTGTAATACCGTATTTACTCGCATAATAAACTTACCACCACTTCAGTTGTCAAAATTTGGACTTGTTTTTGTTTTTTTTTCACGTAATAAATACACACCCTACATTCATTCGCTGCAATACCACTAACCGACGCCTGGTGTCTCCTTACCCATTGGATCTCTTCTGTTTTTCATTATTATACCGACCACCCTCGGTCACTTCAGCTAGCTTCCTCCCCCCTTCACCCTTTTCCTCCTGCCGTATTGTCTTTCTATCTGTGCTCAGCACATCCTCCCCGTCTTTTTTATCTGTGCCCCACAGCGGAGTTCACGAACAGTGCGGTGTAGAGACGTTGCAGCTGATAAGCACACAGCAAGCGAAGGTCACAAAACTGCCCGCGCCAATTGAAGTTCACTTTCCTGCAAATACGAAACTTGAAGGCCCAATGACGTGCAAGCGATTTTTGAGCGACGACAGAATTTGCTGTCGCGAAAGGTCATTCATCGCTATCGCGTCGCAAGTTTTTGGAAAACCAGAAAAAGTCGCTTGTCGCCCAGAAAAGATCGTGACGATTTCTGCAACATGGCAGCACTCCCAATTCTCGCTTTTCTTGTTCTCCGCACGCACAGTAACTTCTCATGTGAAAGCGAGGCGGTGGCCGCATTTCGTGGTTCATCTTGTTATCAACAGTTTGTTTTCATGCTTCAGGAGTAGCTTGCTGCAATGTTGGCAACTTGCTACAACATGAACGGCGACATCGCGGTCATCTTGCTAGGTTGCCACGAAGTTGGCGAAGTGTGTCGCAGTGTCATAATGCACACTTCTGGGTGCCCCTCGAGATCACAGCAGATACCACTGTTGCAGTTAAACGATTGCGAGAAAATATAGCCGCAAAATGCTTTTATGGCGTGCGCAGGCAACGCGGAGACAGCTTGCAGAGGATAGCACCATCAGCCACTGAAAATGAGTGAAGTGCAACAAAGAAGCTGTTTCCAAACAGTGTACGCGTATGTCAATCGCGAAAGGCTAAGCAATCCAACTTTTTTTCTGCATTACTGCATTTTTTACTAATCCTGAAAAGGTTTTTTAAATATTTGGCTCCAAGATAAACGCACCCCCAAATTTGCTTCGACTTTTTAAAAAAGAAAGTGCATTCATTACGCGAGTGAATACGGTAATCCATCATGACGCTGCTGGTCTGGTCAGAAATTAAGGAATTGAACAAACTTTATTTTATGTCGCACAGCCCTACAATAGCCAATGCTATTCTGAGCTTCTATAACCCCGCGCAGTGTTGAATACCATCTACAACATACCTACATCACCGTCAGCTACGATCAGTTCACAGCTTCTGTGAAACATCTCGCCACGCATGAGAGCAAAGCCCACAAGCGGCAATGCTCGCCCTTAAGTCTCGCTCAAGAATTGCTTTTACACGGATTGGAACAGAACTCGACCTAACAGAATAAAAGAGCGTAGTTAAAATCCTCAACCTGTACATAATGCATAGCACACGAAATAAAGAAGCACTGAAGCTTGAGACTGCAAGCAAAAGTAGCCACAAGTGCCTTCATCATTTCAGTCGGTTTGCCATCAATACCGGACTCCTGTCAACCAGTCTCCTTCTTTCATGCAGCCCTCACCTTTATGTGATTGCCAATAACGTGCATGAACTGATTCACGTAGTTGAGGCTGGGCCCCTGGGGCTGCACATAGAGATTTCCTTCTAGGTCGATGTGACTGAGCAGCACTCGCGTGATCTGTTCAGGCCCTGGCAGTGTTGGAGTCTGAAGACGTTTCAGCAGCAGAGCATTGAGATTCACATCCTCAGCAGTTGTCGTATCGTAGAATGTCGCTATTACGTCAGGTTGCCTGTCAGCAGGAAAAAACACCGCAGCATGATTGTGCAAGCCTCACCTACACCAATGACAATCACTAACTTTAACTTCAGTTGATAGGAGCATGCTGGTGAAAAAAAAGAGCGGAGACGAACTAGGCCATAGTGCCAGTACAGTTCCTTCCAAAAAGAAAATGTTTTCAACAATATAGTTGGCTGCTGACCCATTTTACATAAATGCAGCCCCTGCTATGCCAAGGGTCATGCAAATGAACAATTCTTCAGAGTTTGCAGCCAACCTAACTCTTCTGGCTAAGGTTTTGGAACCAGTTTCAAGGCCTTCCTTCGCACAGTGGTGTAGTCAATACGAATGAGCAACGCAACCTACACCCAATGCTGAAACTATTTTTACTTTTAAATAAATTGTGTCATTCCTGTATGTTACACAAGGTGTCTGTCGTAAATGGAGTACCACATTCTCTATTTCTAATCAGCTCTATTTTAATGTAGGCACACTGGTCTTACTTATACGCAAATGTCTGTTACATTAGTGCTTATATTGAAGGCATTTAACTGTGTTGAAGTAGCCTAGCGCACACCTAAGACGAACAGGTAGCCCTTATTTGTGCCGTGTTTATTTTTTTTATTTACAGATACCCTTGGCTCACGTGTATGATAGTACACAAATACAAACAGACAATAAAGGTGTCTTGGATAGCTTGGCAGAGTTAAACGCAGAGGACTCGATAATTCAAACTAAACTTTCTCATTAGCCTGCTATGTTTTTCATGCATTTTAAACTTGCTAAACTCGAATGCCTCTACCATGGCACATGTCATTGATAACATGCAGGAGCTACAGTGATAAATCACCAGTAGAAACAGCAAATGAAACCAAAGTACTTCTAAAGGGTCTTTACAAACATCTGCAAAGGGTTATTCAATAGTGCTTTACCATGGACTTGGTTCAAATATTGAAAGCATCACAAGTCAACTTAGACTGGCTCGAATAATCACTTTTTCTGAAAATGATATTTGTCACAGGGCATGCTCAACTCATCATCAGGTATATTTAAATCGTTCCCACCGAAAAAATGAGCTGCAGCCCCCCCCCAGTTGTATCCTTAATGTGTCAAACATGCTTTAGCCATGTTGACGCGACTTCATCACTGAAAACAATGCGCAGCGTAATTGCATTATTGTGTCTGCTACTTCACTGCAACAGCCCACCATAAGTTCATTTAAGAGGGAAAAAAATAAAAAGAATTCTCACCTCGTCATAACTTGAGCAATCAGACACTTTCCAACAAGAAATTCATTCAAAAGCATGTTTGCCTCCTCGCTATCAGCAAAGTGGCCCAATTGGTCCAACCGGCAGTGAACAACCTGAAAGGGCCACAACCAATCACTACATGTAAGCAGCCAGCCACACACATAGATGCGAATATGCAGATAATATGGGGGATTTTCTGTCCCAAAACCACGATATGCTCGTAGTGGAGACTCCGGAAAGTTCGATTATCTGGTGGTGTTCTATAACGTGCACCGACATCGCATTGTACACGGGCTTCTAGCACTTCACCTCCATCAAAATACGACTGCTACGGCCTGAAGTGAACCTGCGACTTTCAGGTTACCAGCCGAGCACCGTAACCACTGCACCACCCTGCGGATGCAAATATGCAAGTCTTGATTGTACGTCTTGATTGTTCTTCCCGAAGTACATTTCTTGCGCAAGTCCCAATTCTTGACAAAAAAATCTTCATGGTGCTACAGCTCTAGACAGGAGAACAATATATTGAGGCATGGCCACTATAGCATTTCACACACCTTCTTTGGCCTTGGCCCACCGAGCTAGAACATTTAGGAGGTGCAACTCCACCCCTTGAGGCGACCAGATAACGTCGCATTGCTGGGGAGTCACTTCACGGTGGCGCCCATCTGACAGCAGAAAAAGGAATTGCAGTCGCTTTGGTTTCCGAAAGAACCAGTCGCACGTCTTGCTCGCATTCCATCGCAGGCACCGAACATGAATGTGTAGTGCCTTTGGCTGTGTTTCTCTCCAAGACTTGTGCCTACTGATGAATGTTTCAACAAAATACCTGTGTTACATCTTAGGCTAGCAAATGCTTAAGAATAGCTTACTGTGCACTAAAGTGTCATCACAGCGCTCTAGCGGACGCCGACCTCATGTTATATCAGGCTCTTTCTGAGAATATTCACACACACACGATTGATATGTGAGGTTTAACGTCCCAAAACCACCATATGATTATGAGAGACGCCGTAGTGGAGGGCTCTGGAAATTTCGACCACCTGGGGTTCTTTAACGTGCACCCAAATCTGAGCACACGGGCCTACACCATTTCCGCCTCCATCGGAAATGCAGCCGCCGCAGCCGGGATTCGAACCCGCGACCTGCGGGTCAGCAGCCGAGGACCTTAGCCACTAGACCACCGCGGCCGGGCTTCACGCACACACAAATAGTAACGTGCCCGCTGAAGCAAATGCCGCAATAGTTTGCTACCAAACGCTGCTCAAAAGAATGCACACACAGGTGCACATGTGGGCTCGGCCACACACTAGCGTTTCCTTTTATTTATTTTTTTTTCCAGTTGCAGCTTTGTCACACGAGGCACTGCTGACTGAAATGCCTCCATTAGAGCTTGTAATTTTTGTATTTCATGTGAAGTTATCCGGATGCCTGCAGACGCCCCTTTATGGAAGTTTCCCCTCCTCAATATTTTTTCCGTTATTTTTGGCCTTTCTGAGCCAAAAAGAAAGGGCCGCCCACCCAAACCTGCACCAGCATTGGGAAACTTGGCTCGTCCCCAGAATGTAAATCATTTACTGGCACTTTCACTGCCTTTTTTTTAATCCCATCATCATAGTATGTGACAATTAGTAGCAGGCATGTGTTACATTTCTAACCTCATGCTCCATCTCCATTCATACAGGTAAGATATCACCCATTCATAAAGCATAGGTGTTAATTGAAATAGCACATACAAACCTGTATTGGAACCTTTAGAAACTTGGGATCCAGCTCCTGGAGCTTGTTGACCGGCACACAGTCGACATCACCATGGTCAAGGAAAAAGCATTCAGCCTAGAAAGAACACCAAAGCCACACATTTTAGAACTTGCACTGTGCCTCTCCATTTACGATACGCAACCCCGCAGCCATGATACCATGACAATCGAGTAGTTCAGCATTGTCATGTAGGAAATGCCTCTACTTGGTATGCAGAACACTCAAACGTATGAAGATACTCTCATAAACAAAAGCAACCAATCTGTTTTAACAGAACATCATTATAGAGATCATTTCACAGAAATTGTGGCATCAGCATCCGTGTTAGCATTGGGGCGATTCCACGAGAGATCGACACGAGTCTAAAAGTTGATATTTTAGATTTGATTGTTTACTTTATATTTTTGCACATACTATCCTGTAGCTCGAAAGTGCACCACGTTTTTTTAATAACTGCATAGCTTAGGAGAAAAAAAATATTGAACTTATTTTGTACAGAGGGACCAATTTCATCTCTAGTCGAAAGTTAACGAGGATATAAAAACAAGTATATTAGCTTGATGAAGATGATTTTTTTTTCTAGTAAATGTCTGCATAACGAAGAGTGAAGAAGCATTGTTTCAAGTTTGTATGCTGAAGCAAAGTGTTTTGGAAAAATGTCTGAACAGATGACATTTTTATAAGTTGCTTAATTTGAGATATTTTTCCTCCTAAGCTATACCAGCTAGTTTTTTTAAAACTTTGTGACTTCTTACAACATAATGTTTACAATAATGCCAGTCAATACCATGGCTGTAACTCAAACACATAATTTTATAAATGGCCTTAAACTTTCAAATTCGTCGACAGTAAAAGCCTATTGAAAAATCAATATTTAAAAACCTTACCTTCGATTTTTCTTAAAATCTCATAAAAACTTTCCTCACAGATGACAGAAAAAGAATATTCAAAAAACATATTGCATTATTTTATTTGCAGCAACAATATTACGGGTGAAAATTCCAGCTTTAGAGCATGCACTTAGGCGATAAATGCATGAAAAATCGGGCTAGAAAAAATGGTATTGAGCTTCGGAGTTGCTGGAACAGGACTATATTTACAGAGGAAAAGCAGACTTGGTAAAAGGGAATGACTGTTTTAAATTCCCCCTTCTGAAATAGCTCAATTTGCCGTTTCAAGCCGAGGCTTGAGATCCCCGACTTTTTGGCACCTCAGTTGCTCACCTCGGTTACGTGAGGCAGCTGTTACAGTTATCTGCTTTTAACGTTTTGATTCAGAACACCTAAATGAGAATAAGCTCGTGAGAGGAACCACTGAGGCATAATGAATATTGAGATTTAGTAATGCTGCTGCCACATCTTTAACCTGAACACGGTTTAGCGTTTTCTTCTCCGGTCGCCTGCTCCACTATTTTATGCGCGCCCCTTCTTGTAGGCAATGTCTGATATTATAGAATTTTCAACTATAGGAAACGATAAAAAATCTGTAATTTTAATAGAATATAATTTAGTAAAGCCTAGTAATGCACGACACCTCACTCACCCACCTAAAAGCGGCAAACTTGGGAGTGATTAAGCCGGCATCTGAAATGATGTTGTAGAAGACCATATGGCTGAAAAATGTCAAAATGCTCTAAGCAAATAGAGATCACCTAAAGACCATTCGTTACTTTAAGATTGTTTTAGTGCCTATTTTCGCCACATGTTGCAGGCCTATGTTTTCGGTGCGTTTGGTCAACCTCGCCAATGATTGATATGTGGGGTTTAACGTCCCAAAACCACCATATAATTATGAGAGACGCCAACCTCGCCAAAGAATAAAAATTATGGTCAAGTTTTGTTAGTGTCAAGCACTGCTGTAAGTCATCTGAAAAATTGCAGCATTTTGAGCACACCATGGCTTTTGTTCAATGCATTCCTCAGCTTAAGAGGGGATAGGGGAGGGGGGTCATTCCAAGCATTCATGTACTACCTTCTGTGGTCCTATACTGGTGTTAGAGCATTTTAATACATCGCGTTGTCTGCAAAGATGTACAAGCCGCCTTAGAGGGTGTCATTATGTCTTGCTCCTCCGGCATTAAAGCTGAGTGAAGGCCACCAGAAATACGCCTTTACAGAAATTTATTCCTCAGTGTGCTAATCTGGTTCTCCTCTGTAAGCATGGTCCTGTTCAAACAACTCAGAGGCTCAAGCCCACTTTTTTTTTTTAACCGAATTTCTCATGCGTTTATTTTATGCCGAACAGCCCTACAATAGCCAGTGCCATTCTGAGGTTCTATAACCCCACGCAGTGTTGAATACCATCTACAGCATACCTACATCACCATCAGTTCACAGCTTCTGTGAAACATCTCGCCACACATGAGAGCAAAGCACACAAGCGGCAATGCTCGCCCATAAGCCTCGCTCAAGAATTGCTTTTACACCGATTGGAACAGAACTCGACCTAACAGAATCAAACAGCGTAGTTGAAATCCTCAACCAGTACATAATGCATAACACACGGAATAAAGAAGCAGTGAAGCTTGAGAATGCAAGCAGAAGTAGCCACAAGTGCCTTCATCATCTCAGTCCGTTTGCCATCAACTGGATCACCAGGGCAACAAACTTTGCCTTGCAACACAGCAGCACACCGGACTCTTGTCAACCAGTCTCCTTCTTTCACACAGCCCTCCCCTTTATTTGATTGCCAATAACGTGCACTTTTTAAAACTGGATTTCTCATGCGTTTATCGCCTAAGTACAAGCTCGAAAAGCTAGAACTTCCACGCGTAATATCATCGCTGCAAATAAAATAATGCAATATGTTTTTATTCTCTATTCTATCATCTGTGAGGAACGTTTTACGTGATTTAAAAAAAATCGAAGATGGGGTTTTTTAAATATTGATTTTTCAATGAGCTTTACTGTCAACAAATTTGAAGTTTGAGGCCATTTATAAATTTATGTGTTTGAGCTACAGCCACGGTATTTACAGGCAGTATTGAAAACATTATGCTGTAAGAAGTCACTATGTTATAAAACACTAGCTGGTTTAGCTTAGGAGAAAAAATAGCTCAAATCAAGCAACTTTTAAAAATGTCATCTGTTCAGACATTTTTCCGAAACACTTTGCTTCAGCATACAAACTTCGAACAATGCTGATTCACTCTTCATTACGGGTACATTTACTAGAAAAAAAATCATTTTAATCACATCAATTTAATGTTTGTGTTTTTATATCACCGTTAACATTCGAAAATGACGAAATTGGTCCCTCTGTACAAAATAAGTTCAATATTTTTTTCCTTTTAATCTATGCAGTTATTTAAAAAACGAGGTGCACTTTTGGGCTACTGGGTGGAATGTGCACAAAATATAAAATTGTAGCATTGATATCTGGGACAGACAGGAGCGCCAGTGAAAGAAGAGAAGCAAGAGTGTTGTTGCTGCTTGCGCTCATTCCTCTTGACAGCTGGTCGGCTTTACTTCTGCATTTCCCTCAATAAAAGTGCCTTTAGCTCACTGCTAAAGACGTACTAACAAGTGGTGAAGGTGCTGGATCCATTTCCCATCCTGGAACTCCGCAACCGAACTCTACCTTCGCCGTCAACGATGTCCACTGACGTTGCACAGCAGACCATTCTTACATCCCCACCTGCCCGCAGTCCTGGTGTCCCAAGAGAGCGACACCAAGTCATCTTCAGCGGCACCGATGAGCAGGACGTCAAGGACTGGCTCTCGTCGTACGAGAGAGTAAGCGTCAAAAATAGGTGGGACAAAAACGACAAACTTGGCTGCGTTCACTTTTACCTGAGAGGAGTAGCGGAGCTCTGGTTCAACAACCATAAACCTGAGCTTACGGACTGGGTCACTTTCAAGACCTCCTTTGCGGTATGTTTGGCCAACCAACAGTGCGCAAGCTCCGCGCGAAACAGCGCTTGCGAGATCGCGCCCAACTGTCTGGAGAGGGTTTCACGTCCTACATAGAGGACGTCGTAGGCCTCTGCCGTCACTACAATCCCGACATGTCGGACAAACAATCAAACCTAAAAGATCAACTTTAAGGACCCGTGTCGATTTCTCGTAGAATCGCCCATTGGTGTTGGCATCGCTGGTTGCAAGATAAAATCAGCATTGTCTCTGCACGAAAAATTTCAGTGAATGCAAATAATAAAATTATGGGTCCATTTAAAATTGAACTAGGCCTTCTGCATGGCAGGCAGGTGTTCTACAACAAAGCCGACCAGTGCTCGAAAATGTTTGGAAAAAAAAAAACGATATAGGTGTCACGTAGTGAGAGGAGCCACGTTCACATGTAACACTGCATGGTACACAGAAGCACAGAACTGCACCATGCATTACACAATGTGAGTTGTGAACGAGCGGAAAGGCCCACCTACTGGAAAGCACTCGAGCATAAAGTGTGAAACTGCACGAGCGTGCATATTGCGTTACGGACTTACGATAGTTACTTCACTAAATCACGAAAAATTGGATTAGGACACAGAGGGCCTTTTGCAACTGTACTTGCATTAGGCAATTTAGGATAGTTTGAAAAAGTCAGTGTTAGGCACACAGAAGTTCCTTTCCTTACGGCACGGTCAAAGTGTACACATATAGCGAAGACTTGCTAGCATGTGAGAGGGCAATGCCAATAGGGTTCAAATAAGCTATCACCTTCTACTATAGAAGGCAAAGCTCAAGCATCGTTCAAGGTTTTGTATGCCAGGATTCTCTTCAGTCATAATAGTTTAGGTGTAGAGACCCCCATCAATGACTTACCTAGCCCAGACATTTATGAAAGAAAAAGGTGCTGCCCTTATGCAGAGATAAATAGTATAAAGTGTGATGCTGACAGGCATTCAAGGCATATGTTTTAAGCACAAATACGCAATGGATCTCCAATTATATGAATTTTGGTGGACCTTACAATACCACTGCACAATGCGGGCACTGGAAAACTTAAACATTAAAAATAGAGGCAGCAATGCTCGATCTTGCCCAGAATTTGGGTACAGACTGCCTGAATAAGCATGCAGCATGACCCTGCCATTCTACAGGGAAAATAAGTCGCATTACAGTCGAACCCCTTTGTAAGACATACTGATATAAGAGACAAATTTTTGTAAGATACACCACTGTGCCGACAGTAAAATACAAGTTTATAAGAAAATACATATGAGGTATCCTGCTTATAAGAGACATCTCATATAAATGCAAGAAATGCTGTCCAGAGAAGGCCTTGTTTAAAAGTGTAACTGTATTTTTATAAGTGACAGGTAAGCAGTTCATTAGATGGTGCGAGCTTATCTTTACTTCCAACTTCAAAAAATATTGAATCTAACGCATGCCTTCTTTTTAATAAATCTAGCCCGAAAATTGCCTGTGTGTATAAATGAAACTGAAACACTTTTGGCAAGAGTTCATAGAGTCAAATAGTATTAGAAGACGGCGACAAAGCAGATTTTGTTGCTGAATCGCATAAGACGATTTTGCGTGTAACTCAGCTGTGTGCATCGCATTTGTTCCTTTGTGAAGTGCAATTGGTCACTGTTTTTTTGAGCGTGCATGTCAAGGAACTTGCTGAATACGGCAATATCACTTTTTTTTTCGTGCTCACGGCCTGTGACTGAGTACCTCAAGTAAAGAGAGAGGAGATTTGTGTGCATGTCAATCAGGGAAGTTTTCATGAGCCGAATCCAAACATCAAAAATATCCAAAAGTCAAAGACAAGCTTGTCAACTCGCTGGAGCTACTCCATGTAAATCAAGCTTTTTCAGTTAACAGCCCTAGAATATGCCCATGATTCAGGCATATTCTGGCGCCATCTACTAAAATGCTGGATTGCCGAAAAAAAAAAAAAATTCCAGGGGAAGAAAATTCTCACTTCTTTAAGGCATACTGTGCTGTCTCGCTTTTTTTCTTTTTCAGAACATTCAACTTAAGTAGACTTTTTTTTTTGTACCTGTGAATATAGAATCGGGTGGAATAGATTTGAGCGAGAAAAGAAAAGGTGATCTTTTCTAAGACAGTATCAGAGAGTCATCATGCGATACGGGGTCTGCATGAAATCGCTTAGTATATAGACAGTTTCAAGATTGCAAGAGTTGTACCCAAAAAACTTCCGGTAACCTCATTTACCAGCTCCTAAAGTCAAAACTGAGAGCATTTTTTCGCTTTTCTTTTTCTCAGGTAAGGAAAGTCTCTCTCTAGTTTTTCAGATAAGAAGAACGTGCGTGAAGTTAAAGGGAATCTCTTATAATTTTTGTGTAGCTCAAAAGAACATTTTTTTAAATATATTTTGTTAAGTAAACAAGGAAAAGTGTAGAAATAGAGCAGGCTATTTTCTAAAGCTCTTTTTGCTCACCGATGTTATTAGGGCAAATTGGTGAATGAAACCGGATGTCATCAAGAGCCTGTGTTAGTAAACAGTTAAAGGATTTATCATCTTGGTTTTTAGTGCATTCAAATTTTGGCGGGACTGAAACAATCCATCGTAAAATGCAGCTCACTGCAAGGCCGGGACATGTATAATGGCAGTTTCACTGTAATTAGGTTAAACTACTTTCCAATACTTAAAGCATCTTTTGTCATCATACTACCATGCCATATTAAAATACACTAAAACCTCCATATAGTGAACCCTTATATAACGAAATATAGGATATAACGAAGCATATGAATATTCTGGGAATAGATGTAATGTTAAGAATAAACCTGAATTATGTAATTTCTGATATAACAAACTTACTTTCATGTAGGATACAACTTTGTTATAACGAGGTTTGAGTGTGCTTTCCAATACTTAATATGTTTTGCGATCCTACCAGCGTGCATGACATCTACATGTAGTTATAGGCTTACAAGAACCTTAATGTAAGAACAAATCAGTTGCACAACTGCCATATAGCTTTGTTTGTACTATTGTAGAGATCCATGAATCTAAACTGTAAGCACCCTAATGAATAAACATGCATTTTGAATTACGCAAGTTTTCTGCCAGCTGTCAAAGCCCAACTTGCTACAATAATGCAAGCAATGCATTAAGGTGAAGTTGGCAGCTTCCTGTGGAAGTTACTTAACACAGAGCTGTCAAATGCAGCTGGTGCTTCAGTCAAGATGCAAGCCACAGTTGAACGCAACAGTGAGAGCGTCACAATGCGCTACCTTTCAGCCAACATCAAATGCTTAAACACACAACAGAGACGAAATGCTTGCTTACCTTCCCATCTTGTACTTCAAGCACTTGTACTCGCATCCAATTGTCTTCAACATTTGTGGCATACAGTTCCTTTACTTCAGCTTCCAAGACGGGCAGTGTGTTCCGTGCGTAAAAACTGTTCATCTCCTCCACAAGTTTATCGTATTGGTCCTTCAAAAGATGAGGCAGATCAGGGCTATCAGGCCATTGCTGCTACTATGACCAAAGTGCTTAAATTTAATAGTAAAAAGCTTATGACTTTTCAACGTGAAACTTCAATGCTTGTTCAATGAAAATATGGACAGGACTTAAATTCTTGGGCTCTACTACCAGCACAAGGAGATGGCATTGACAAAACAGTGCTGCGCCACATTCGATATCGAACTAGAATAAAATGTCAATGTCAGCGGATCAGATATAAGAAAAAATAAATAAACAAAATTTTAACAAAACACCATGCACAAATTTAATCTCTCGGGGTCATTAATTTTCATTTAAAATAAGCACACTGAAAGAAGCCTTTCATTTTTGTTGTGCTCTTTGATGTCAATGAAATTTTAAGGTGAAAGCTTTAGATGACTTATCAAATGGGAAAGTTGACTGGCGGCAGCGACAATCCTATGGAATCGGTGGACGAATGGTGAATAAAAATCATCATCCCATGATGATGTCACCACAGTACATCATAACGTCACAGATCGCAAATTTGTGCTGTCATCATGAGGTCACAAATTTTGGCGTGACATCATGTGACGTAATGCTACACGATGCTGTTACAGCCGTTCTCCTTGAAGTGGCAAACAAGACCGAAGAGTGCGCGTTCTCAACAAAGGAAAATGAAGACTGCAGTTGGCAGTGGCACATGAAGCCACAAGTCGTACTCCCTGCTCCCTCCTACATTTACCGAAAAGAAAAAGAACGTGGTTTTCAGATTTGAGTACAATGCACAAGGGACCATGCAATATTTTTGTTATAGTCAGTAACCATAAACGAGTTATTTCTGCCATCTTGTCGGTACTTCTAAGTTATGCATACACAAGCGTTGTGTACCTACTAGCAGTACAAAAACGCTTTCATAGCTGTTTATTGAGCTGAATGCGATCACTCAAGGTGTGTCTGCCAAGATAACTCCCGCAGCACCTTTCTATGTATAGTAATACAGTCACCTGGCCCTTGTACCCAATTGAATGGCAAATATTTCATTGCAAACATATTGCAATTCTGTCGGGTACAGATGAACCTCCTCTGCTCTTCAGCCTCCACTGACTAACTAAAGGCAACCATTCACATCTACATCAATAAATAACACCACATGCACGCTTACTGAAGCGTTCGCACATAAGGTGAACTTACAGCAACATCCAGCAAGCGGACGTACACTTGTATCGTGCTAGCAGCGAATGTGACAAACACATCCCAATGGTTACCCTCGGGTAGGGGCAACTTGTCGGGAATGTTGGCCACTTTGACAACATCAGTCGCAGACTTCTTCTGACTGGGTGCGTCAGCCGTGGACTTGTTGGGAATGTCGGCCACCTTGACAACATCAGTCACCGACTTCTTCTGACTGGATGCATCAGCTGCGGACTTGTTGGGAACGTCGGCCATCTTGAAAAAATCAGCCGCAGACTCCTGATTGGGTGTATCAGCCGCAGACTTGGGGTTGGGCCTAGCCTGGGAAAACAAAAAAAAATCAATGTGGTTCTGCTTACGTGTGCATTAATACCAACAACAACTATCCATACAATAAACGGGCACACAGTCAAGACAGTCAACTCTCCAACAAGAGTCTTTCAAAAACTGACAAGTTCTGAGAAGAAATAGTAATAGAACAAGAAGGTCAACAAGAAGGCCCTTGGCAGCTTACAGAGGCAGACCACACCTTTTGCACATTCTTCCCCTTACTGAAAGTGAAGATGGGGCTGTTTTATGGTGCTCAATGACTCTGAGCGATATTCATGGGCAATATAATCACCCGAGACTGTGCCACTGTCTACCATGGAAAGGAACAAATACTACAGGTTAGGAATTCATACACCAGCACAAGTGCTGTCGAATCAGTAGTGTGGCTTGACTTGTCCAGTGAAACACACGACTCGACCAGTTAAACTACACGATCAAACTCTGCTACTTTCAGTTTCATGGACAGGCCGGCAACGTAACCACACAAAAAATTCACTATTTCTGCTGAACTGTGCTCAGCAATTGACAAAAGGCAAGCGAAGTCCAATTTATTTAAAAAAAAAACATATTGCAAGGTGTCCAAAATTTTGTCATTTTTGTACATTAAGTTTCGTCGGACTAGCCTCGGTTCCACAGGGTTGCACAAGTTTAGCTGCTAAAGCGCAAAGCTGTTGATCGAACACCATCGATGTCCAAATTAAAGGTTGGCGATGGTATGGCCTTCTACTTCAAAAGGACACTATAGGCGACTATCAAGTCGACGATGATTGCTGAAATAGCGGTCCAGAAACCTCGTAGTGTTACTTTTGTGCCAAGGAAGTACTTATTTTAAAATAACATGATGTTTTAGTGGTCTGCATCTCGTTAATGCACCTTAAGTCCCCCGCCTGAAAGTGGCTGTCTTATGTCACTGTTGTTGTACAGAACGTTGCCCAGCTTTACTGCGCAGCCACTGACACTAGTAGCAGCAGAACGAGTAGTGGGAGCCACAGCAGCAACAACAGCCATTGAACAATTTCCTGCCATAGCCTTCAAGATGGCAGATGTGCTTGGTTCAATTGGGCTCCACTAGATGGCATGACCTGTCCAGTTTAATCAGGCGAAAACTGAAACACTCATATTCCTCCTAGTAATACATATTCCTCCTAGTAATAGGAGGAATATGTATTATGTAATATGTATTAATATTATTATGTGTATTTCGCGTGTCTGCTGACATATTCCTCCTAGTAATATGTCAGCAGACACGCGAAAGTGAACAAGCCACAGTGTGCTTCATCACAAGCAGCAAATCCCACCGTAAGACGTACAATGGTGCCTCAGAATCGTGAATCTGCATTTTACGCATCGGCAGCAGACCCCATAGCCACGAAGCAAGCAACCACGGCCATGAACCAGCGCAGAAATTTTGCACGTCAACACTATAAAATGCGAGGTTAAGCACATGACATGCCGATATTTTGTCGCCGCGGCTAGGCATATTGTGCATCACCGCCAAATGCCACTACCCAGCATATCTGGTACAGACTTCCGGGAACCCGTGGCCGCGCGCTTGGCAGGAAACTTGGTGGTAATATAATCTAGGCGCATTTCAAGCCGTGCTTGGTGTTGCACCATGTGTTTAAAAATGTACTGAAATATTGAAAGCCTCCCCGACACCGCTTTCGCGACTAGGTGAAGAATGAAGCGTATCAGGGCGAGGGTAAGAAATGAACTTGTTTGGAAGAGGGGAAGAATCTTTATCTGCCATACTTGCGTCAAGTGAACTTCTCAGAAGTTCTTATGTCACCAAAGCCTTGGCCATAACTGTCAGAGCAAGCCTCATCTTGGATGCTTACAGACTTTTAATATGAAAGTGGTCATCAAACCTGCTAGGCTCACCCTTCAAAAAGCTGACAAAAATTACCAGCAAATAAAGAATATGGGCCGGGCATGTAGGGCGTAGACAGGATAACCGCTGGTCATTAAGGGTAACTAACTGGATTCCCAGAGAAGGCAAGCGGGTTAGGGGGAGACAGAAGGTTAAGTGGACAGATGAGATTAAGAAGTTTGCGGGTATAAATTGGCAGCAGCAAGCACAGGACCGGGTTAACTGACGGAACATGGGAGAGGCCTTTGTCCTGCAGTGGACGTAGTCAGGCTGATGATGGTGATGATGATGATCGTGGTGAAAGAATATGCAGTGCAGAAAAAGTGAGAGAGCAAGGGCACAAAAAGTTCCCTGAAAGCAAAGATACTAAATATTATAGGCCCAGGGCATTTTGATTAACGTGTAGTGACTGCGTAACTTCAGTGCCAGTTTTCTCAGAAGTGTGGTTGGACCTAACAGTCCAACTTGCACAGAGCATAGCATGACTATGGCTTGAATTTTCAAGGGGTCTTCTGCATTGTATTACCCACTGAATTCTCTGTGCTATGACGTTCTTATTTTTAATGTTACCAATTCAGTTTTTTGCTGTTTAGCCAATTTTACAGGAGAATAATGAATGCGTTATACAAATGTAGATGTAATGTTCTATGTAAAAAAATAGGGGTGATAAAAATATTTGAGTATTGTCATAGCATGAACCATTACTATGGCTCAAATATAACTGCAACTGTGGGCTTCTACTATGTTTTTTGTCATTCCAGGCTTGTGGCAAGTTAAGTACTGCTATGATGCGAGTAAAAGTTTAAGATATCAAAACTACCGGAAGTATCCCAATGACACTTTGTAAGTAGTCAACCTGTGCACTTCCCTATAAGCATGCTAAATTTAATTGCTCTACTACCAAAAATTTTAAAAATTCAGCTCCGATCCCCACGTCCCCCATTTAAGTGTATTAAGAAAAGCGCTACTCTAAATGGCAGAAAAAAAATGCACCTGAGAATTGTTCTCCAAGCTGGACTGAGGATAGAGAATGCAGCGGTTCTCCTCCCACCTGGATCAAAAAAAAAAAGGAAAAAATACAAATACTGAGTATTCAATACATCTCAGCTTTCAGACAGCAAAAACTCTTAAATAATCCTACTCGAAATACGCAGACTAGGCCAAATTCAGGCGCACATTGAATTCCTAAAGCACACTTAATTGGAAACTTTACCTAAATGCGAGGAATGATATGCAGGTATAAAAAAACAATTATTGAACATGACTGACATCACAGACTTCACATCGCAGATGTCTAGACTAGCTTTATGGCTCTACAGTGTTAGGAGGACTAACACCCTGTGTAAGTAAATTCAACTCTCAGGCAAGGCAAATATCAATGCCTCTACTTACTTGGTCACAAATACGACTTTCGAATCCTTGACAAGCTCTAACCAGTTCTTCGGAACAGACTCGTGGTACCGCTCCTGGTACAACTGTGGAACGACTGTGTTCCAGAGGCCATTGCTCTTCTGCGACACTAGCTGTGAATAGAAAACACAAGTTCTGATGTCAGCAAAGACAAACAATCTGAAAGTGTCCATTCAATGCTTATCACTTGTACCAACATTTGTACCGTAATAGCTTATAATGAAAGGAAATGTTTGGTGATCTCCCCCAGACATACTGCTATTTGCGCCGGCACTTCACAGCTGCTGTAGATATAACCTAAAAAGAAAGTTGGGCCAAGGTAGTTCTGTTGCTTAAGCGATGGATGTTTTCTATACGCTACGGGTTGCTTCCAGCACTTAAATAGCAGCACCGAAAATGCGGCCCATAGAAACAAACTGTTACCTACCTTTTTCATCAATTACACCAGAAAAAAAAACTTTTCAAGCTTTGCTGGCATGCAAAAAGAGGGCTTATATGGGTCCTTGAAATACTTGAAATTGAAAAGTTTGTTTTCAAGGCCTTGAAAGTGCTGGAATTTTTGCAAATCCTTGAATTTCATGTTCTTTTAACACTTTCATGACCGTGAGAAATTCGGACATTTTTATGTAGTATATAAAACGTTATTTATGATACCTAAAGTTAGTGATGTTAAAAGAGCTATGCGACAATATTTGAACACGCATCTTTCATTGGTTTTGCTGGTGCTGTGGAATGCGCCGATATCGTTTCGCATATGGCAACGCCAAAATCGATGCTGTTATAATTTTGATTCACGGCACAAACTACGGCGACGCACATCGACTGTTTTTATTATGAGAAGTGACATGTCATGTGGCGCAATGACAAACACCGTTTCGCTTTTGATTGGTCTGACGCAAGAAATATCGTAAAATTTTCATATGATGGTAGCTATGCCATAGGAGTGTGTGCTAAAAACAGCAATAACCTTTTTTACACTTTTTCGGAAAGGAATCATTCCTGTTTTGAAATGATGCAGTATTTTCAGAACAACGAACACAACACTTAGCCTGCGAACGAGGCTATGGTACGCCGGCAACTAAAAGTGGAAATGCTTGCCGAGTTTTTAGTGAGCCAAAAATGCGACAGGTGGTGGGCGCCGGCGTTGCCTTAGAACGCGTCTTGCATGCAAGCCAAGAAGTGACCCCTCCTGAAGAGTTTGTGTGTATCTCTTACACAGGGTGACCGTGGGACATCTGCTACCCGATGCACGTGGTTCACAGTAACCATGCTAACGACGCCGTCAAGAAGAGCAATATCGTGTCCACGCCGACGATGGTCCTTGAGTGGCGTAAGCAGTTTAATGGCGTAATTGACAGGCGATGTGCGCTCTACCACACGGTATGGACCGTGGTAATTTGAAAGTAGCTTGGTAGACAAACCAGGTGCACAGGGGGGTACATACAACAATACAAGGGTTCCAGGGGAGAGGGGAGAACTCTGCGGCAGGAGGGTGGTCGTCATCGCGGGCCTTTTTCTGGCGTTGCTGGTCAGCCGTAGTAAACTGCTTCGCTAGTTGGCAGCATTCTTCGGCGTGACGGGCGGCTTCAGACACGGTCGTGCACTCAGATACATCTGGTGCGTATGGCAGCAAAGTGTCAATTGTGTGCGATGGTTGACGTCCGTATAGAAGGTAGAATGGGGAAAAGCCGGTAGTGACTTGGGTAGCGGTGTTGTACGCGTAGGTCACAAACAGAAGAACCAGGTCCCAGGTCCCTGGAAGAACCAGGTCTATTGCAACAGATAGGCCATGGCTGAATAGCAATGCTGGAATTTGCTCAGCGATGTGGTCGAAGTTGCCTGGGTGGTCGCATGTTACAGCTACGAGAGCACTTGAACAAGATAGAAGGGTCACGTGATCTTCGAAGACGCGCAGCTGTTTACGCTGCTGGTCGTTACACCTCATATCTGAAACTTGGTCCGGAGCCATCAAAAATGTAATGTCTTGAATGTCTATGACGGTGCCGTATTCACAAAGGAAGTCCATCCTCAATATCAGGTCTTTGCAGCACTCGGACAAAATCACGAATGTGGCAACGAAAGCTGAATCACCGATACTAATTCTGGCAGTGCACTTTCCAGTCGGCGTCATCAGTTGGCCCCCCGCAGCTCTTATGTTAGGCCCCGTCCATGACGTTTTAACTTTTTTAAGCCAATCGGCAAGCTTTCTGCTCATGATAGAGAAAACTGCGCCAGTGTCCACTAGCGCTGTCACAGGGCGTCCGTCTATGTACGCAGCTAGGTCGGCGCTTACGATTTCCTGCGGGGTTGGTGGCGTTGCATCGTTCCTCGTATCGTCGTATCGTACTGGTACTGGAGGTATTGCAGCATCTCGACGAGTGGCAACCTTCCCTCCAAAGGTCGCAGCTGTTAGTTTCCCCGACGAGGGCTTGGGCACCTGCCCCGGACAGTGTCGGCGTAACTACAACGGTTCGGCGAAGAGCTCGGCGAGGGTGACGGAGAGCGGGATCGACGATACAGAGCGGATGGCTGTCCTTGAGAATGCGTGCTGTCACGTCGGGTGTCGAAATGAGGCCATGAAAAACTCGGCGCATAAGTCAGGTATCTTTGTTCACGATATGAACAGACGCGGTAAACATGTTCAGCTTCTCGGCAAATGAAACAGAGAGGACGGCGGTCAACGGTGCACCACAGAGCCATCTTGCGAACGAATGGTTGACAGGTAGGCACCCTCGGCGACCAAGTTGCAGGTGTCGGCGGAGGGTAGAAAGGCGGGTAAAATGGAGTTTTGATAGGTGCGTTATATTGCGGCGGTGGCGGCGTTGGTGGTGGCGGCGGCGGCGGTGGGTTGTAGCCTGGTGCCGTCGGCGCGTTGTAAGAATGAGCCAGTGCAGACGAGTTGTGCGGCGCTGGCGATGGACGACGGGTGGCTGCCGCATAGTCAACAGATCGCTGGGCTGGTAGTGATTCGGGCTGCGAAAATGCTTGCCCGATTTCTTGCCGCACAACTTCTCCGACTGAAGCCATCACCCGTTCTTGCGGAGTCGCAAGGAAGCTGCGGATTTCCTCACGAACAACCTCGCGAATAAGCTCACACAGAGAACCATCACAGCCCACCGTCAGAGCAGAGACGCTGATTGAGGCACCGTTTGGTCGGGCGTAATAGCGACACCGTTGCTGCAGTGTGCGCTCAATAGCTGTAGCCTCTTTGACGAATTCCGCAACAGTCGTCGGTGGATTGCGGAGAAGGCCGGCAAAAACCTGTTCTTTGACGCCTCGCATCAAATGACGGAGTTTCTTGGCTTCAGGCATATCAGGGTCAGCCCGTCCAAATAGGTGCGTCATGTCCTCCACAAACATGGTGACACTCTCATTCAGTTTCTGGACCCGAGACTCGATGGGTTACTGAGCAAAGTCACGGCGGTTGTTGTTTGCGAAGGTGCTGATAATTTGCTGCCAAAATTCGTCCCATAAAGACAGCGTTGCCTCGTGGTTCTCATACCACGTACGAGCGCCGTCCGCTAAAGCAAAGTAGCGCGTGAAAGCTTTAGCTCGGTGGTCCAGCGGTTCGCCTTAGCAACTCGCTCATACTGGGCTAACCAGTCCTCGACGTCTTCATACGCCTCACCATGGAATGTCTCCGGAATCTGAGGCTGCTCAAAAGTCAGCTGGGAAGCACCTGCAGTTGCCATTTCTCCAGGCGGAGTGCTTTGCAGGGGAAGTTCCAGGGGAATTCCAGGGGAAGTTCCAGGGAAAGTTCCGCGGCCCTATATACCCCTACTCGGCCACGTGTGCGACGGAAAATAAACACAGTCGAATCTCATTCATTTGAACACGCTCAATTCGAACTTCTGGTCAATACGAACTCACGCCGTGGTCCCATCAAATTTATGTGTATTCCAATTGACGAAAAAACACTGTATTTCGAACATGCAAGCACTTTCGACGATTAATTCGAACATACCGCACTCCGAAAATGCTCTCAGCACCATGCCCAATCCGCGGCGGCACCTCTCAACGCTGCATGCGAAGAAAAAAAAAGAAGAAAAGAAACGACTGCGATGGATTTTTTGCTCTCTCTCAAATGCCAATCGGCGACACGCCTGTGTGATGCTTCTAACTTTCCCGTCTCTGTGCAAAGAGACACTTTTCCTTTCAAGACCGCGTGCGGAGAAGAAAAAAAAAAAAGAAAGCTGTCGCGGAGAGTTGGCTATCTCTCTAATGCCGATCTGCTTCTCTCCACGTGGAGGCGCTCCTCCTTTCTCGATGCAGAGGGTAGCAGTGGAAACGCAGTTGTCTTTAGAGAGTATTGGCGCTTGACTTAGTTGCGCGCTACTATACCTTGCAAACTGCATGAGAAAATGATTGACCCGCTGGAAGGCAAACCTGTGTAGACGCGCATCACCGATTACTTCAATCAATGATGGATGTCCTCTGATTTGTGAATTAATGTAAGCCTTCTGAAGCTTCCCCATCACGCGTTCTTAAGTGAGAGGGAAATCGCCTTGCACCACAGCGCCGCTTCTCGATCATGTGACCCACTGAGCGCATCCTCAATTCTCTCCGCTGGCTGTGTGAGGAGGACAACTCTCGTGGTCGCGTGTGGCATGGCTGCAAGGTCGGCGCGGGAGTTTTGAAAGAGCCGCGCCGAACGAGCGTCGAACTGCGCTGAAAACTATATACTTAACACACAACAGTTTTTTTTTTTTTTGACAGACTATTTTATAGACTAATTTAGTTCGTCATATCCATTCACTGGTCAATTCTACTTTATTACAACGAGGTTTCAAAATGCATAGTTCTCAATGGAGCTTTCAAGAGGAAATTCATTTACTTCGTTATATCCATTATTTTGTTATACCATATTACGTTATAACAAGGTTTGAGTGTATTCTTGTGCATTTACCTTAATTTCTCGGTAAGTAGGGCACCGCTGTTAATTATATTATCATTTTAGACGTCATACATTGAGCTTTCACTCTGATGTAAACTGTTATTTAACGTTAGTGTCCCTTTAACTACTTAGGCACCTGCTATGCAGTTAAGTGCACCGTAATATTGACTTCCAATGAATGTTCCAATAACTAAAAAATCTTATGACTAGCAGGCCCTGCTCGAAACTTCTACAGTAGCTGCGGTAAACATCAATGACAAGTGCTAACCTCTTTAATTCGATTGACAAAGTTTTCGACTTGCTTAGGGGTCGATACACTGGTCTCGGGCAGCTGGCACTGCGAATCTGCAAGGGAGACGTAAAGCGAACTGAAATGAACACAACAAATACAACAGCCTTGTATCATACTTGCAGCATGTAATTGCTGCCAGTGGTACAGAACAGGGTTCATGCAACATAATGTGGAGCAATGCCTGCCTGCAGTGCACACAGCTGCACGGACTGATCGACATTTGTTTCTGGGCATTAGTCCAAGGCAGCTGCTCCCTATCACCTAATAACAACTCATATAAAATGCAAAAAAAAAAAACAAGTACTAAGACAATGCTTTTTGTTTAACAGCAAAACGACTGGCATTAAAAAATAACATCAAACTGAAGTGTCCCAAGAAGCATTTCTTGAGGAATAAAACTATCTAGCAAGAACAATAAGCAATAGACCTGGTGTAATATTTGCATTGTAAAGAAAAAACAGTCACAGCTTCTGCATTAGCTCTATAATGCACTGTCATAAGTGAACACCATTGTTTACAGAACTGCGCACAGGGTTGCAAAAGCATTGCAGGCCTAACAACCTACTCGCATCCAAATGTAGTTCACTCATCCTCAGCAGCTGCTCAGGTTGCTCAAGGTATACCTCTTAATATAGTCTCAGAAAAGACTTGAGCGCATAATAAGTATCTCGCATATACCTGCCCTATTTGGCCACATTCCAATAGAATTAACCTGTCACAAACTATTTAGAAAGGGTTGGATGTATTACAAGCATTCAACATGTGATGAACTGCATTACAGTAGAATCTCGATGATATGATCACGGCCGATACGAAATTCGGGGTGATACGAATTTTTTTGTGATCCCGGCCGAGGCCTATTAAGGGGGGACACGGGTCTTAAAAGGCCGAAAATCACAAAAAAAAAAGACTTTTTGAAGTTGACATTTTTGTAATCTGCAACTATTTTTGCACTTATATGAGAAGTTTCTACCTTCTCGCATCATTATTTCATTATTTATGGCACAAAATCAATTTATAACACCCCTGTGAGATGAATCTGAGCACAAATAGACAATAAAGTCGCGCTTTTTCCACGCCGAACCATTGCCGTTACGCACGAGCTATCGTGGTCATCTTGAACTTGTTTGGGAGGGTCGTTCTTTATTTTGAATTTCCCGCCACCAGTGGCTCTCCTTGCTCATTGGTTTTTCTGCAAAAACGCGTCATCAGGAAGCACCATCACGCGATTCTATTGGCTGCTTGGGGCACGTGACAAAACCTAGGCACCCAATTGGTCAAGTGGCGTTTCCAACATCTGCTTCTTCATTGTGACGCGCACAGACATGCGCCATTTTGTCATGGTGTTGTCGAATGCCTGCCCCAGTAAAGAAGTCCCTCGCCACACTAATTTGTGAAGTGGGTGTGGCGATCGTTCGTTTGCTGTGAACTTTAGAAAGAGCCCCGCTATCACTCAGGACAAGTAGGATAGCAAACTCGCGGCGTTCAACGGCGGTGGTCGAACCACCAGTGTAGGCCTAACTCACGTACGAGCCCATCGATTGTCAACAACGTTGCTGAAAGCGGTAGTGTTTTAGAGCCTGAACAGTTGCAGGACAGCAAGTAAAAAAGCAGAAGTGAAGCTACAAGAGATAGCAATCTTTGCAACGATGGAACCGAAGCGCAGTCTTATCACTAAACGCACGGATGCAGTGGGTTCCACCCCGACTGACGCGAACTGCGTGACATGTCGTCAGAGTGGAGTTCACCGCGCGTCGGTAAACAACATAAAAGCAATTCGTTTACGGTAAATGTGCTCGCCGCCTGCGCAATGGAGGCTACTGGCAACAGGTAGAGTGCTTGTAACGACGCGTCCGCAACGATGAACATATTGCGCCGCAGCCGCCACTCGAAAATGTGGCAATCTTACGTGAAAAGGAAACTAACACCTCGCTGCTCTTGGGGCCTTGAAATTGATGAGCGAGTGCACGAATTCGGTCTGCTACATCAACAACTCAATCTGGACAAGCCAGAAAATCGATTTGTTATACGACGGATCACGGATAACGCGCGCACATTCGTCGCACAAGGCGTCACTGAAATGATAAGCGGCCTAGTCGGCAGACGAGCACACGGCGACCGCACCAGCTCGCAAGTGTGTCTCTGCGGAAAACATACAGCGGACATGGAAAAAATGCCATTAAGGTGACGCAAAAACAGAAGGACTACATGCCTGGTGCCTACTGAGAAAGCTGAATTTGCAAATCATTGTAAATAAACAGCTTTTCCATGCTACTGTCTGCCCGAAATAGACTTGTGTTTTTGCATAATTCCTCAGGATTCAAATTTCACTGCAGTTGCAAACTTGTCTAAAAGATATCTCTGCCTCCAGAGCAGCTAGGACTGCCATTTTTGTTGTGACATGTAACTGTATCTTTAGTTTACACAATGGTAGGTGTGACTTTTTAAATGAGATCTTCAAAAATTTTATATTTGCCAAAAATTGGAGCATAAAGTGGGTGTGTCTGCAACACTGAAATACAAAGTGCGACAAACCTTGCTAACATTATCAAATAAAAAAAAAGCACTCCTGCCGTTGTGTAGCTTATGTTCATTAGTATACAGGCATGTGCCAATAGTAGCTCTGGAATACAAATTTCTTGTGTCATTATACTGGCAAACAAAATGTAATTATTTTAAGATATCTCAAAAACTAATTGGTTTAGAGGAACGGTAATTACATTTTTGAAATTAGCATTAAAAACTCAAGCATACTGTGAATTTTTTTTTATAAACACATGAAAATATCTGGCATTTCGTCTCAAGTACAGTGTCTCCCCTTAATTTACTACGTGCTAGAGTATGATTGTTACGAACTGATTTTTTACCCGAGTCGTTTGATACGAATAAACGCCACCCTGCCGACGGCCGCGGAAGCAAGCAGCGTGCTTGCACGCACTTAAATGCGTGCTGCGCCGCCGGTTTGGCACGTTGCCAGTGCCTCATGCAAGCGGCGGGCGACAGACTCCAAGATCTGCGCGATCTCGAACATCGGAGTGCGCCAGTGTGCCCTTTGCTTTCACTTGAAGGCTCCAGATGGCACTGGCGACGATGGAAACACAAATCCAATCCAATCTTTATATTGCTTGATGGTGGGTGTTCTCTGGTGCGGACACGTGGTGGCAGTAGAGCGGAGGCTGTCGACACTGTGTTGTCCAATCAAGCACACGTATTTGCTTTGTTGTGCTTTTGCGGAGTCACAGCAAGCCATGTCTCACAAGCGGAAGGCTCTCTCTTTTAAAGAGAAACTAGACATACTTCGAAAGCTCCATGAGGATCCGAAAAGAAAACGCACGGAGTTGGCTAAGGAACTAGGCCTCGCTTTGTCGACATTAAGCACAATTGTTGGGCAGCGGGACACAATAATGAAAAATGTGCTTTCGTTCAGCGTCGACACAAAGCAAGCGAAGAGAGCCCAACACGTGAAACTTGAAGAAGCTTTATTGATCTGGTTCAAGTAGGTTGCTGCAGCCGGTGTGAACATTGACGGCAAAGTTTTGCGTGAAAAAGCCGACAAGATTTCGCTTTCTTTGCACATTGATGGATTTCAGGCCTCAGGTGGGTGGCTGCACCGTTTCAAGACGAGACACGGTCTCGTGTACAAAAGTGTCTGCGGGGTAACCAAGAAGGCTGACGAGACGTTGTTAGCGACTGGCTCGCGAAGCTGGAGTCTCTTATCTTGGGGTATGAGCCTCGTGATGTTTTTAATGCAGATGAGGTAGGCCTGTTTTTTAATCTTCAATCCGAGAAAAGCCTTTGCTTAAAAGGTGAAGCGTGCCAAGGAGGCAAAAAAAAGCAAAGAAAGAATAACGGTTCTTCTGTGCTGTAACACCGATGGGTCGGAAAAACTTAAGTTGACCATAGTTAGAACATTTCAGAAGCCTCGGTGTTTAAAGCGCGAGAGCCATTTGCCATGCATTTATCGTGCAAACAAAAAAGCGTGGATGATGGCGACCCTTTACGTAGAATTTCCGTCTTTCCTTGACAGAAGAATGGCCTGCAAGAATCGGACGATTGTTCTGATTCTTGACCAGTGCACTGCCCACCCGAAGCAAGTGACCCTTCAAAATGTCAAGCTGATTTTTTTTTCCCGCAAACACCACGACGCGCTTGCAACAGCTTGACGCTGGGATTATAAAAAACTTCAAGCGCCATTTCAAGAGCCTTCTTGTGCACCACTTCCTTGCCAATATCGACAGAAAAGACAAAGGTGGCCTGCGAATAAGCCTTTTAAACGCCATCCATTTTATCTCGATGGCTCGGGATAGAGTAACGCCAACTACCATTGCGAACTGCTGTGGTAAATGCGGCTTCTTTAGGATTTACAAAGAGGTGCCAGAGATCCATTGAGAGTCCCATTAAGCCCATTGAGGGTTGGGAATGCCTTGATGATAGGTGTTCGACTGACGACTTTCGCACGGCGGATGACTATCTTGCCACTTGTGGTGTGGGCACGGTGGAAGATATTGTCAACGAGGCCACAAGTAAGGTTGCCGATTCCAGCGACGATGGCGGGGAAATAGACGAGTGCGACGGCGAACGACCACCACCGGCGGCTCAAACTGCACGCACTCGACGTCCTGAGGTGTGCTAAGGCTGCTGAAGAAATCAGTGACAACACGTGCACGCGTTTTTACGTGTTACAGAAAAGTCTGCCGAGTGACTTGACAAAAAAAAAAGCAAAAAGACATCAGAGATTTTTTTCTCCAAAAAATAAATTTTTATAGAGTGCCGAAAATGAGTTTGCTTCCGACTCGGTTTTAATTTAGCTAGCTTTGCATGTGTTCCAATGATACGAATTTCGGCTATTACGAATATTTTTTGTGACCCCGCGAGATTCGTATCATCGAGATTCTACTGTACAAGCCATAAGATCTTGTACTTATACAAACAGCAGCTTGAAGGCACTGTGTACTTGTTCAATACCAATCTCTGAATTGTAAGCCCATTTTTTTCATCTCTCCCAATTTGGATATCTCTACTCGTTCATTCAGTTAGGATGACACCATTTTGAAAACAACATTCCTAGTCACACGTAGAAGTGCCTTCAAATTACCAGATGCCATATAAAGTAAAAATCATTCAACTAATTCATCATTTCCTGAAACTTACAGCATAGTATAGTTTGCCAGTTGACTGTAAATTGATGCAGGTATGGTACTGCAACCACTGCCAACATCTTGGGTTTAAGAAAAAAAAAACAGCAATGCACAAAGATTTCCACTGAACGGACTTATGTTTTTATTTAAGCCAAAGTATTAGAAAATATATAGGCAGGAGAAACAATGTCTCCTTATTTGCTTGTACGTTTTAATCTCAATAGGATTAACTCTCCCTGCAACCACAGTTTCAAGCCAGGCTTACAACCTTATCAAGCAGTTAATACGTTATTGCTGCTCAGTGTTTTCATCTCAGGCAAACAGAAAAGGTCACTTGCACAATCTTAGATAAGTAAATGAATCCCATGATGCAAGTGACTCGGCGTCGATTTAGAGTGAGTAATCTCAAACAAGTACTCTCCCTTAAAATTTCAGAAATCTGTAATGTCAGCCTTTACTGTTTCTGTAACTGGTTACAAGTTCCTCAAATGATTAGCTTTAAATTACATCAGGAGAGGTAGACCCAGTGCCAAGCACGCATTCTTGGTGCAATGTCAATACGCATGTTGCCATAAAATGAGATGTGTCTGGTGCCAAGGCACAAGAAACTACATTGAATATTAGTGATGCTGTTTGATGAGGGCTTCGTGCAGTTCATCCGTGTGAAGCCAGCAATGTTCATCTTAATGATCATGCTTATCTCGAAACTCAACTCATTTCTTTTCTTGTTTCCTTTTGCAGTATTCAGTTTTGAGCTAACAGGGTTTCATTGCACTTTTTTTCACAGTTTACATAGATATAGTTTCGATAACCGAAAGTGAAGGATGTATTGAGGCCTCTGCCAGGGTCAAACAACAAAGCATACCTCTTGTTATCATGAGAGCACATCTCCAGAAGCAGTCAACAAACCCTTCTAGGCTAGTGCTCAAATGAAAGCAGTTACAAAAGCAGTGAATGTAGTGATAAGCTCACTGTCTTTAAGTCCAAGGGTACAGACAGCCTTTCGCACAGCCTCTTCCTCAGCCTCTTCTCGCGATTCTTTTTCATCAGGATATGAGTTGAAGGACTGCACACCCACTTTCAGCGTTGCCAGCCACACCAGGGGCCCCTTTTTCGAGCTGCGGCTGCTCAGGGCACTTAACGACACTTCAAGGTTACGGCTTCGTGCATAGTCCTCCACCAGCTCACGACCAGTCTTCGGAGCTGCGGGAAAAAAAAGTGAACGTAGCAAGCACTATTATATTGTGCAGGTGCTGCTTTCACCGACACTGCGTGGCAGCTGTATATTAAGAAAATGCTTGAGGAGACCACTCGAAGTGGTAAGTACGAGGTAGCAAGAATTAGATGCAATGACTGTCTTACAAAGTGTTGCATTTGAGAAACGCATGAGTAGGTTCCAGTACAATCATAAAAGGTGGCCAATTTTGATAACATGGCAAACATAAAACAAAGGGAAACGCATTGTTTGAGTTTTGCTCAAGCTGACAAAACATAAAACAGAAAAAGAAACGCTTTGTTTGAGTTTCGCGCAAGCTGACACACAAGCAAGAAGCACTGCACCCTCATGCTTACCAGGTGGCGTTGGTGGGGGTGTAGGCAACTTGGGGGGCGGCGGAGGCACGTGCGGTGGTGATGCAGGAGAAGGGGGAGCGGGCTCACCCGCAGACGGCGGAATCAAGAAGCCATTAGAGGCCGTCCGAGGCATGCGAAGGGGTGCCCTTGGCACAGGCTCCTCAGTACCATTGCCTGGCAGGCTAGTAGACGCTGCAGCAGGAGCTGTCCCATTGCTTGGCCGCTGCCACCTGGGAGGGACCTCGTACTTGAAGCCGGGCTTAGCCGATGGTTGCCTCTGCGTGTAACAACGAATTGCAGATGAGACAATGGAAGCATAAACAAGAGACACTCCAGTTTAAAAGTGATTATCAATTTTTTAAGGTATCTTTTTTTTTTTTATCGCACCCTAATAGAATCACAAAATCAATAAGTACATGTCACCTAAAACGATGATGCCATATCCAGAAGTTGAGCAGATATTGCTGCCACTCACTTTTGCTTCCTTCCCTTATAGCACAAGTAGTCACTTCAAAGCAAACGGGAATATTTGGAATGTCTTTCTGTCAAACAATAATCGTCACTAAGATGAATGGCTTTCGAGATGAAGGCCCATACACAGAGTGTTAGTCAACACCACTCCTCCACTCATTAAAATCAACAGTGAGCAGCTAGAGTTTTTTTTTTTTTTTAATGGACTGCCCTGAGTGCGCACCTTGAGTTAGATACATATGTACTTTACTTATTATAACAGTTATCTACCTTTTGACAAAGCAAATGCAGAAGCAAACTTGAAACATCAGAGAGTATCAAGTAACACTGTTTTAAAGTGAAACGAGAGTTCTTCATAGCTTTACTGGTTATGAAGCTTTCATAAAAGTTTGATACATGGACAGGAACAGTCGCTCAGAGTACCAGAGCCCGTGTGTGGGCATCGCCGCAGCACTGGCCCTGCAGTTCACATACATGCGTCGGAACTGCAAAATGAGATTGAATGTAACCATGAACATAGATTAAACCTTGAGAACGGTTATACTAGGTTTGTGCAAATCTTAATAATTTAATTTCAAATCAAAGCAAATTTGAATACCATAATATTCAATTGAATAATTGAAGCATTAGGTATATTCACACAAGCCTGAATATTACCATCAAAAAAATTCAGAGAAGCTCTATAAAATGCAATTAGCTTCGAATCAGGCCTCGGCACTAGAAATTTGATGACAACACGTGCTGCTTTCACAGTGAAATGTGCTACCGATATAAAAGCTTGTTCCTTACATTTTTCTAAAGCATCTAGTCATAATCTGTGGATGATCCAGAGTACTTCAAGTACTCTGACAGATCTTAATGCATCACAGAAGTGCAGTGGCTGCGTTTTTTGACTGCACACATCGAATCTCTCCAGTGATAGACCCGTTGCTTGTATAAGACAATATCGCAACATAACCTCGTATTTATTAAACCAACACTCAGTTAGAATGAATCATTCCTTTGAATTAAGCAATTGACAAGGATCAAGCTATACTTCAAACAGCTTTCCCTGCTTATCCATGTTTTATTTTGTGCCGATTTATCACTAAGACGCCGTGTTCTACGTTGAAATCTGGTTGCTCATGCAATACTGCATAGTTTTTACAGTCCAATACAGCTTTTAGGGTGAAAGCCTTAGACGCCTCATAAAAGGTGAAAATTGACCGCTGGCATTGGCACGGGTCACCGACGTCAACAAAAGCGATGCGAACAGAAAAAAAAACACGTGACGCCGTCACCGTATGGTGTCATCCCAACCTCCCAGATCCTCCAAATTCGTCACATATCGTGACGTCACACAGTGAGGCCATCACAAAACATTGTTCTTTCGCTTTGCTCCCGTGATCATTGAGCCGATCACAGAGGCAGTGCCGTAACATCCGAGGGGCAAAAAGCTTGCAATGCGCCAGACACTAGACGCTGTTCAAGACCACTTTAAAAGGGCCCTGCAACACTTTTTGAGCATGGTCAGAAAACGCTGCTGATCAGTAGTAGAGGCTCCCAACAACACAGCCAAATATTATAGCGCAGTACGTCGCTTGGAATTTACAATAAATTATCGAAGTCAGCTAAAAACTGCTTTCTCTTCTCTCGACAAATGACAGAAGATGCTCAAAAAGCAAGCCCATCCCATCTATCTGCCGTTGGCTGATTTGAAGATGGTGCGCTCAGTCGTTACAGAGATCCCCGCAAAGGGTTGAGATTTGTTCACGCGTGCGTGTGCGATCACACTGAAAAAGCCGTGCATTCGAAGAAAAAAAAAAGAAAAAAGTCACGAGGCGCTGGTGACGTATTTTCTTCGCCCCTGCCATCCCCCACCCCCCCCCCCCCCCTGCTTAGCTTGCAGCGCTTTCGTCCCGACGAGAGAAGTAGAATGCAAGTGCAGCACACAACTAATCTTTGTAACTCCACTCGCACTGGACGGATCCTTATTATTTTTGTGGCATTGAAATTGTGAGGCAATAAGCTCTTCCAGTGAATTCATTCCATGGTTATTTGAAGAACTGTTTCAGAACCCCTTTAAGAAGTTGTTGTGTTCCAAGCACCCCTGTGTCACGAGCGAGCTCCGAACCCGCGAAGGACCGGTTGCTGAAACTACTTCCAGATGTTGACTCCTACCCTTCCCCCGCTCGGCGCAAACGAGCCACCGTCGTTTCCCCCGGCAGTTCGACCGCCGCCTCCATCCGAATAGGAATAAACTTGTTTTTAACCGTTCGAGGCTGTCTGAGCTTTTTGGACTACCGCGACCAACGCGTACGTCTATGGGCCAACGACAACACCGGACATAACAGTGGCGACGAGGAAGTGGATTTGGACCAACGCTACGCAATGATATTGACAAGCTATGGCTACGCACGGGCTCCCAAATCGGCTACCAGAATTCAACGGCTCATCATGGTCATCGTGGTTTGGACGCCTGCAATTTTACTTCGAGGCTAACAACATCACTGATGCAGCAATGAAGAGGGCCAACCTGCTAACGCTGTGTGGGGAGCAGACATACGACACAGTCTGTGACCTGATTCAGCCACGTACTCCAGCAGCCGTTGACTACGACGACATCGTAGCAGCGCTACAAGAGCACTATGACCCAAGGCCATCGGAGGTCTACTGTCGAGCCCGCTTCCAACGGCGAGACCAACTGGAAGGCGAAAAAGTGGCCGAATACGTAGCGGCTCTCAAAAAGCTCGCTGCTGACTGTAATTTCGGGACGTTGACCGCGACAGCTGCAGCTACTGCGCAGGAGGGAGGATCGACTGCCACACCTGCTAACACCACTATGCTCCCCTTGGACGTTATGTTGCGTGACCGTTTTGTGTGCCGACTGCGTGACGCAGGCCTACAACAACGGCTGTTCGCGGAGACGGGTCTTACCTTCTCCAAAGCCTACGACATCGCCCAACGAGCGGAGAGCACCGGTCACCAGCAGAAGGATATTCGACGGAACGTCGAGCCGGTGCAACACACCAGTCAGCAGTCAGGTCATTCCACGTCTAAGGCGAAATCAAGCAGAAAGACACAGCGCTGTTGGCCATGGGACGACATGCACGATCCCCAGGTATGTCGATACAAGACAGCGACCGGCAATTTTTGCCAAAAACTGGGACACATTGAAAGGGCATGCATCTCGAAGCGCAAACAGCTCGGACCGAAGACTTCAGTGCAACGGAACAACAATGTCGACGCACAGGAAGGCCAGACGCAGGATACAAGCCGAACAGCACTAACGTCATCGGCACTATATGACTTAAACGCCGTAGTGAACCTCGGAACGAGACCGAAGATTACAACTGAAATTATGGTACACCAGCGCCCTATCAGGTTTGAGGTGGATTCCGGAGCAGCATGTACGCTCATCAGCGAGGACACTTTTCGCGCTACTTGGCGTGAGAACGCGCCAGCTCTCCAGCAAGACGACACGCAGCTGAGAACGTGGTCCGGACATTCCCTTCAACTGCTGGGCTGTGCCAACGTAGACGTGTACTACAACGGGCAGACCCATCAGCTCCCCTTGCTAGTCGTCCACGGTTCTGGATCAAGCCTTTTAGGACGAAATTGGTTCACCCCCCTTGGACTGGTCATTGGCGGAGTTCACCACACACCCAGTTATCCGTCAGTGGAGCAGCTTCAAGATATGTACAAAGCCGTTTTCTCCTAAGAAATACCTGGGAACAACGGACCTCCAGCCACACTGGAGCTGCGGGAGGATGCGACGCCGAAATTTTTGAAAGCTAGGTCAGTGCCTTTCACCCTACGAACGTCAGTCGAGAATGAGCTTGACCGACTGCAGGAACAAGGGATCATCGAACCGACGCAACATTCGGAATGGGCGACACCACTCGTTGTCGCCCGAAAGAAGAACGGTACCCTACGCCTCTGCGGAGACTACCGGAGCACTGTCAACCTGGCGACAAAAGCATCTTCCTACCCACTGCCGACACCGGAAGACGTTTTTAGCACGCTTCGTGGTGGAAAAATCTTCAGCACCTTGGACTTGACACAAGCCTACCAGCAGCTGAAGGTGAGCGAATCAACGTCTGAAATGCTCACAATAAACACTATTAAGGGTCTTTACAAAGTTAAAAGGCTACCATTCGGAATATCTGCAGCGCCAGCAATCTTCCAGAAATTTATGGAGTCTACACTTAGCGGGATCCCAGGTGTTTGCGTCTACTTGGACGATGTTATTGTCGGGGCGCCTCCAATGAAGAGCACACAGAACGCTTGGAGCTCATTTTGGAAAGGCTAGCAAATGCTAATTTGCGCATCAGTAAAGAAAAATGTGTTTTTACGGTGCCTGAAGTGAAGTTTCTTGGACATCAAATTGACGCGCAGGGTATCCATCCCACTGAAGACAAAGTGCGTGCAATCACCGAAGCACGAGCGCCTACTAACAAGCAAGAACTGCAGTCGTTTTTGGGGCTATTGACGTTCTACGACCGGTTCTTAGAACATCGAGCTACAGTGGCCAACGATCTATATCGGCTCCTGCAGAAAGAAGTCCCATGGACTTGGTCACCACGCCACCAAGAGTCTTTTGTTGCCCTTAAGCAACTACTTCGCACGTCTACTGTTCTGCGACACTACAACGAAAGGAGACCCCTGCTGCTAGCCTGTGACGCATCACCATACGGAGTGGGAGCAGTCCTCTCCCAAGTTGACGACCAGGGACGGGAAGCCCCGATCGCTTTTGCTTCGCGCACCCTATCGCAGGCAGAGAGGAATTATTCCCAGCTAGATAAAGAGGGACTTGCCATCGTCTACGCAGCAGATCACTTTCGGCAGTACATTACCGGCAGGAAAGTGACTTTCATAACAGATCACCGGCCCTTATTGGGTATTATGGGTCCCCAGAAGCCAATGCCACAGACATTGTCGCCGCGAATGACACGATGGTGCATCAAGATGTCGGCGTACGATTACGAACTCGTACATCGCACGGGGAAGAAACACCAGAACCCCGACGCACTAAGCCGCCTGCCGCTAGACACCACAATAGATGAACCACCCCCGCCGGGTGATATACTCATGTTCGAGGCGCTGCCGAACCCTCCGCTAACAGCTGACACGGTAGCAGCATCAACGCAGGAGTGCACTGTCTTTAAGGAAGTCTACGCAGCTATGCAAGAAGGCAACGTGCAGAAGCTAAAGGGTGAACACTTCAACGCTTACCGCAAGCGAGCTGCGGAGTTGAGCACTCATCGCGGTTGCGTCACCTTGGGATCAAGAGTTGTAATTCCAGCAGCACTTCGCGAACAGGCCATGTCGCTTGTCCACGCAGGTCATCGAGGCATTGTTGCCATGAAAAAGTGCGCCAGAAGTTATATGTGGTGGCCTGGTATCGACCATGATATAGAATTAACAGTTCACGATTGCCAGCCTTGCCAATGCAACCACAGAAGCCCGCCAAGAGCCCCTATTCCTGAATGGGAAAGACCAGACACGCCTTGGCACACCCTGCACATTGATTTTGCTGGACCTATCGAAGGGTGTTCGTTCCTGGTGGTTGTAGACGCATACACCAAGTGGCTGGAGGTAAAACAAATGGCTACAACTACATCGGCAGCAGTTATCGACACTCTGCGGTCATTGTTTGCAACGTTTGGCCTACCGCGCAAGGTGGTCTCGGACAACGGCACTCCGTTTGTGTCCACGGAGATTCTCAGGTTTTACAGCGACAACAGCGTCTCATCTGTTACATCAGCTCCGTACCACCCGGCTACGAACGGACAAGCCAAGCGCTACGTGGCTGAGCTAAAGCGCGCCCTTACTAAAGACCAGACTGGGACAATGCAATGCCGCATCGCGCGCTTTCTCTTCAGACAGCACAACACGGTTCAAAGCACTACTGATCAAACGCCAGCGAAATTGATGTTCGGACGAGAAATGAGAACCCAGCTGACAGCAATTGTCCCGGAGCCCTCAGCGAAAGCACCGTCGGAGGAAGAAAAGCTCCCGCATAGCAGGATAATTGAAGGGCGCATATACGCCCGCCAGTTCCACAGAAAGCCCGGCTGGGTTGAAGCGACGGCACTCAAACACATAGGTTTGCGGTCATGGCTCGTCGACATTGGTGGAAAGGCCACACGCCGTCACCTTAATCAGCTACGCCGTTCAGGTAATTTGCCAAGGGAACCTCCCATTCAAGCAGCCACCTCGACGGAAGCTTCAATCCACTTAGCCTGGCATCTCGCACCAGATGAATCGGCGCCACCGCCCGCCGGCCCTGAACACAAGAGAAACGACACCCAGCGAGCGGAGGCTTCTCTTCCTAGTACGTCCAGAGCGTCCACGCGCCCACGGCGGCCCCCAGATCGCTTCCAAGCGACAAGCTAAGGAGGGAGGAGATGTTGTGTTCCAAGCACCCCTGTGTCCCGAGCGAGCTCCGAACCCGCGAAGGACCGGTTGCTGAAACTACTTCCAGATGTTGACTCCTCCCCTTCCTTCGCTCGGCGCAAACGAGCCACCGTCGTTTCCCCCGGCAGTTTGGCCGCCGCCTCCATCCGAATAGGAATAAACTTGTTTTTAACCGTTCGAGGCTGTCTGAGCTTTTTGGACTACCGCGACCAACGCGTACGTCTATGGGCCGACGACAACACCGGACATAACAGAAGTGCAAACAGCTTTCGAAGGGGAGAGGGTAAAACCAGTACAAAGACTGCACAAAACGAAAAAGATGGGTTTCGCCTTCCAGTCATATTAGGCGAATGCATGAGGGACCCTGTGAATTTATTGTGCTCTTCAGTTAGACTTCCACATAACTATTTTTGCTGTTTCTAGTGTTCGTAAGCACCTAGGTCTTTATCAGGTGTAATCCTTTACAGTTAGTATGTCAGATCGAAGTTTGTTTTGCACGGCGGTTAAAAATTTCCCTACCAAATTCAAACCCTATGAGACCAGCACTCGAAACCAAATATTATTGGTTTGTTCACTATGTGAGCGCTAACACACATGCACAGTACATGTGTATTTTACGTTTCTGTTGCATAGGTAGGCAAGCTCCGGACTTTCTTTTGCCCTAGGCCAGTGTTCTCAAATGGAAGTCCACGGACCCTAGAGGGTCCACAATGCCATTCTATGATCTGCGAAACCCTCGCCCGCATTCTTCTTTAAGCGTTACTGAGCCATGTATTAATGAACTGTCCAAAATGAAGTGATGTGGCATGTTTGTTTGATGTTTTTGGTAGAAATAAAAGGCACCTGATGGGGGACCCTTCCGCTGCAAGAGGTCCCCCATAATTTCCACCAGTCCACAAGGGGATTCCGACACATGCAGGGCTGAGAACCATTGCCCTCAACCAATATGTTGAGAGGCCGTGGAAAATCCTCGGCACAGCGTTCGGCAAAAGTTAGAAAATGTCTCGCAGCCATTCCCACCAAACTTCACAACAGCTCTTTCGATTGTGGGTCACTCTCATCTAGGTGCTTTTTGAACACGCGCACATGCTGTGAGTCAACTGTGAAACCTGCCCTTTATTGTCGAGGTATGCCGTTTCCACTTTTCCCACCATTCGCTGTCTCGAGGCAGTCGGAACATAAGACGGTTTTTCGTTATTTCCCCTGTACCCTGATTGACACCGAGCTAAGCAGCAGGTAGGTACGCAGCATCCTTTCTGACCTACAATTGATTGATATGGGGGGTTTTACGTCCCAAAACCACCATATGGTTATGAAAGGCGCCAGAGTGGAGGTCTCTAGAAATTTCGACCACCTGAGGTTCTTTATTGTGCACCCAAATCTGAGCACACAGGCCTAAAGCATTTTCGCCACCATCAAAAATGCAGCTGCCGCAGCCGGTATTCGGTCCCGCAGGTCAACAGCCAAATACCTCGGCCACTAGACCACTGCGAAGGGGCCCTTTTCGACCTACAGGCTCCACACAATAGTTACAATGCAGGCACAAAAGCTGAAAACTGCGTTGATGACTCGCCACAGACATTTTACACTGACACCTGCAGCCACCTTCGCTTCCCTCTGCCCAATGCCAAAAGACTGGACGCAGCGCCACCCCGCTTGCAGAGCGCAAAGCTTCCCTGTTTTTTAAGTTGTGGCGAAGCTTTGAGACTAGTAAAAGTACTGAAGGACCCTGGCGAAGTTTCCTTTGTAGACCCCTCCTGGTTTTCCCTATCGTGGTTGCTACTGCTGCTCTCCAGCCTAGCAGTATTGTCTACTTCACTTACACGATCACAGCTTAGGTCATACTGTATCTACTTACCTTGGGCTGGTCCATGCACGAACAACTAAAGCAACTGAAAGCGATGTCGCAAACGTGACAAAAAACAAACGGAAGCAGCATGCACTAAAGAAAGATTGATCATTCATGAGTGCCCTCACCAGTGGAGGCAGCCCTCTGCTCGTGCCACGGTGAATCTTCCTAGGTGGCATCGCCATGGGGCTAAGAACTGGGAGTGTGGTGGATGGCTTTTGGTTGTCCAGTTTGCTTTGATAGCAGGCAAACCGAACACTGGGGCCAGTCCTAGCTGGTCGCTGTAAGGGTGATAAAAGCTTTAAAACTAATCACGAGCAATTACGGGAAGCCGCAGATACACAAGAATGAAACTCTTAAAAAGCACCTCATCAGGCTCAACTGTAAATTTTTGTTTCCAAGTGCAAGCTGAAGGACACAACCCAGGGAGAGTAAATAGTTTTTTTGTTTTTTTTTTTCAAACAGGGTCATTATTGGGGCAGTTGCAAGAAGTTTAACAGTCTCCCTTCACCAGCAGGAGATGTTCACTGCTAGCATGGGCACTATCTGACGTGGCCTTGACAAGCATCTGCCAGTAAAGGTCCTTCCCCAAAGCAAAGCAAATCTCAACGTTCCCATAATAAGATGCACCTACTTTTGTTTTCTTGTATTTCGCTTCATGGCACACAGTGGCATACAATGCACATATTTCAACGAAGGATGAACAGAAATCACATGCAGCTGCTGGCAATGTTGTAAGCAGTGTGCATAGCACAGAACCTTCGTGCACGAGACCTTCCTTTTAGATGCTGAAGCATCTTATACTCGCGCCTTGTAGTGCGCCGTCCGCGCCGTCCGCACCGCTTCTCGAACATTCGACAGCTGACGCGCGCACATGCGCCGTCGCCCACCATCTGTGCCGCGCGCGCTTCTCCTTCGAGAACATTAGACAGCTGACAGCGCATGCGCCGTCGCCATCTGTGCCTCGCGCGCGCTTCTCCTTCGAGAACATTCAACAGCTGACAGTGCATGCGCCGTCGCGCTGTATATATACTCAAGGTCGGCGCTCGCTCGCTCAGTTGCCGCTCGTCGGTTGGTTTGTACGGCGCGTCGACGTCCAAGGTCGCGGTGAAATGAATTCCAACGAATCCACAAACACAATGATCGACGTCCCTTCGACCAGCGCCGTCCTTTCGCATACGTGTGTACGTGTTCACTCATTTAACACCCCCTCCTACAACCACGTTAACCAATTTATCCATCGACCCAAGTAAGTCGCAATTTAACACCCCATTTCACAACCACGTTAACCAATTTAGCCATCGACCCAAGTAAGTCGCACTTTAACACCCTGTTAACCAATTATATGCTCCGCATCCTCCTCAGTGTTCCCCCGAGGGAAGCTGCGGGCAATTTTTCTTTCTTAAAACACTGCTCCCTTGAAAGGTGCCCAGCCTTTGCATTAAATTTCAGCTGTTGGCAAGACATAAAACTGTCTCATACATTGCACACACAATAATAATGGTTGGCATTACAGGTTGGTTGGTCTGGCTATAAAATAAATGCCTGAGAGTAAATTTGCTCTCATGGAAGAAGAAAATATTGATTTAAATGTGGAGTTTAACGTCCTTGAAACCACTACATGATTTAGAGAGACGCCGTAGTGGAGGGCTCCGGAAATTTCGACCACCTGGCGTTCTTTAACGTGCACCCAAATCTGAGCACACGGGCCTACAACATTTCTGCCTCCATCGGAAATGCAGCCGCAGCAGCTGGGATTCGATCCCACGACCTGCGGGTCAGCAGCCGAGCACCTTAGCCACTAGACCACCGCGGCGGGGCATGGAGGAAGAAAAAAGGGATTGGTATGAGTATTTTTCTTAAAGATAAATTAGCTGCTCTGCACACATTTTAACAAGACCTTCAAGGTTGGCATGCTTTCTTAAAGTCTCCAGTGCACCACTCCCATTGTATAGATCCACTTGCTCCAAGTTTGAATAAAATATGTATCAGTGCTCTGCTTACCCTGGCTGGGATTGCTTTTGCTGCCATCTTCTGACCAGCAACAAGCTGTGATACATGAGCAGTCACGGGCTTGTACACAGCTTGCACAACGATTGATCCATTGTCAGGTGACCTAACAGCAAGCGGTTATGGATTAACATGGGCATACAAATATACACAAGTTGAACATACAATAAATTCAGCAGCAGGTTTAGTTCCCAGGAAACGGAAACTTTTCATTAAGGACGTACACTATTTATATATTTCTTGGAATGGTGTCAAGGGACATTGTCGATTACATTGTGTAGATTAAAACTGTCCCCATTTTGTCAAAAAAAGGAACACCGAGTGTAATAAATAAGCTTATTATTTTAACTGCTCAGCAACTGTTAAGCACCAACAACAAATTGGATCATGAATCCAGGCTTTGAAACCTCCTAGATAATTAAAGCCTTCCAAGAGTGCTGGCGAATACCGCATCCCGCATTCAGGTAGTGTTCAGCACTGACACGCAGCAACTGAGTTGTAGGGCAAATTTCACTGGGGAGTATTTGTAAACTCATAGAGTTGGGGCATATGTTTCGCAATGTAAATCAACAAAAATTGGGCAGCCACCACCACAAAAGCATGTGCAGTTCCTGTACTGCCAGTCAAATCAAAGGTGCGAGAAGCTCTCCCTGTATTAAGGGAGTGGCGAGTAAGGGGTTTACTCAATGGGACCAGGTCATCGGATGCACTCAAGACAGCCTGATGAATACAAAGACAATATTTATATAGGACAAGGACTTCATATCACACTAACGAACACCAGGACGATACGAGGTTAAAAAGAGTCTACAGGGAAGTTTCTATCCATGGCGACACGTAAGTATGCGTCTCAACACTCAACGCACTTCGCTCTCGTGCCACCAAGTTTTCAAGACCACACTCACACGCACCGACGTTGCGATGACCGCAGCAACAGGCAACGTGCATTGAGTCCGTCACGGTAGCGTCCGCAGTGGGAACACGCCTTCTTGTGTAGCTCGCTGGCTCGAGCTTACGTCGATGTCCCGCACCCCGACGTCTCGCTGGCGCCCAGGTCACGCTCGACCAGGGCGAGCGCATAAGACACAGGGTCCAAAGCCCCAACAACCATCAAAGCCGGCCGCGCGCTCGCTGCACCAGTCGTCTTTCTTCTTTTCTTCCAGTCAATTTTCCGCCCCGAATTTGCGCCTATGGCGCACTTGTCATAGTCATCCCATTCTTTCCTCCTCTTTCAGAAAGTTGCACGCTTTTCGACTGGCCCGGTTGAAGTAGTTTACATAGCGTGCAGCTTCACAGTGCCGAGGTGTCAAAGAATGTAGGGATGCTCTTAGCTTAGTACCTTTCTTGCTGTTATAGATCCAGTTCGAAGTACATTGTCGGGTCACAGTTCAGTTTGGGATTGGTCCACCAGGTTCCTCCCTTTCTTCCATGTACTGGCACAGAACCAGAGTTCTTTTTTTTCCTATGTGCTTCTGTGTACTGCGGTGGCTTATCGATGTTCATATAGATGGAGCAGTATTCAATCCCAAAATCCGGGTCTGAGCGCCAAGCTACGTAGTCCACAACACGCCACAACTTACAGTTGTCTCGGAGTTTATTTGTCTATGCACGATACGAAGTACAATGCTTCAGGCTCACAGCGTTCTTAGCTGCATTACTACTCTGTGGTTTCCAGCTCCTTTTGCCCAAATCATGATCTTCTGGCTCTATTTTAGGGTTTGTCATAGCCACTCGCTTCGCATTAGGATCAAAAGCAAGAGTCTCAGATACGCATGAGGTGCTCTTTGTTTGGCCGAGAGGTTTCAACTGACGACTGCAAAGACCATGCTGCTCCATACTGCTGTCATCTTCAATGCAATCACATGTCTGCTTAACACATTCACTTGCGAACCGTGTACCCAGTGCTACATCATCACATTCTCCAACATACACTTTTTCGAGTGTACCTGACAGGCTTGTGTCAACATCATGGATAACTATCTCATTCTTGTGAGGTTTGACTTGGTCCTCTTCATTAACCTCCTTAAGCACTACCCTTTTTGCAATCTCTCGGATTTCCAAGATAGCTGTGCATATCTCAGACAACAGCTTCTCTCCTTTCAGTCGCAAACGCACATGCTCATTGTCATTTTAGCACATGTACCGCAGTTCAAAATCAATTCTCTCATGTTTCTCTTCGAGGTCTTTTTGCAACATTCACTCTAAGTCGGAGCAAGACCACCCGACCTCCTCTCCAATACAAAGAATTCTTTGCACGTTAACAGGCATCCTGTGCGCGACCGATTCTCGGCTGAAAGATTGTAAGTGCCAATCTTGGCAGGCTCACCAATTGTGACAGGTTCGTGTGGGCCCAGGTGCACAATCGACAAAAGATGCGACGTAAACAACAGCACGTTTATACGACATGGGCACACACATATATTTGAATATTTACACTGACAAAAATTCTTTGCGGCACAAATATCCCTGTACTTCTTTAGCCTACAGTACACGGTTCCCACGATTCAGACACAGCGCAGATATTTCACACACCACTCACACGTCGCTGTCAACGAAATGGTCCGACGTGTCGCTTTGAGGTTGTGGTGCAACAGTGTAGTTTTCCTATCATGATCATGACAGCTGCTGGTACGGCCGCTTCGCTGTAGCGTGGCTGGCCAGATGCGTGTTTGACCGCGCCTGGAACGCCGGTAGGCCAGTCCCACAGCTAGGCCTCAGCTTGCCTGGCTCGGTTGCCCCCCGAGTCGCAGGCTTACTCGTGGGTCTCGATGGTGACGCTTGCACAGTCGTCGCCTGGCATCGCTCATTGTCCGAGTTTGCCTTGAATGAGAGGTTCAGCGCCACAACAAACTGGTAGCAGTCGCAACCCTTGTTCTCTTCTGCTGTCTGACTGCCTCGACCCGCCTGGCCTCTCGTGCGTTCCAACCTGCTTCATCTTTTTCCTGATCCCTCATGAGCGGCACCACCGTGCACCACACACATTTTCGTCCTATTTTGGCCTCTAAATTCACGTTGCACTAAATAATGCACTCCACTCGTCACACGGGAGATGCGAGTATAGAAAAAGAAATTTCTATTTCTTTAGTAGACCTTCTTTTTTATTTGCTTTCAGTTTTTGTACTTTCACAACACAAAATTTTACATTGTAAATAAACTCGAGATAGGTTAAAACTGTTTTTCAAAGAGCAAAAGGTGGCTACTAAACAATGAAAGGAGCTCATTTTCCAGTCCACTGGAAATTGTCATTTGGCTGCTTACATTGCATTTTGAAAGCATGAGCAGTTCACCAAAGCCGCATGCTCAAAATAACTATAATTCCCAAGCTCTCCTGATGGAAGAAATCATTTTATAAAACATATCTTTCCTGCCGTGTGAATGAGCTGTCACTTATACTTCAAAAATTCTTTTCCAAGCTACTATTTCTGGCAACTTTTTGAGTTTAGACATGCTTTTGGTACTTCTGATAGCCAGATCGGTATTAAATTTCGCCCACATCCTTAACAAGAGAAGAGTGCGAGCATCTCCTTTGAACCTCAATATTGCTTATATAATTATTACGATTGAATGATAAGTGGGGTTTAACGTCCCAAAACCACCATATGATTGAGAGATGTCATATTGAAGGGCTCCAGAAATTTCAGCCACCTGGTGTTCCTTAACGTACACCCAAATCTGAGCAAGCGGGCCTGCAGCATTTTCAATTATTTCGAACCTATAGTAAGCAATCAGTATGGGCTAAGCATTCTAAGACTTCTCACATCACAATTTTTCTGGTCCATTAGATTGCCTTTTACGCACTTCCTTGTTAGTTATTTGCATTCTACAGTTAATGTGGAGCAATATGAGACATTAATGGCTCTGAACCAATCAAATTTAGTGGCGAAAAAGAGTGTCCAAAAAGAATTATAATTTATACATTGTCAAGGAATGAAATAAGAACTATGCAGATTACTATAAAACTGATTACATATTTGAAATGAGCCTAAAAACCTATGTATACAGCAAAAGTTTCATTTCCCTAGACTACAGATTGAAGACTTTTTTTTTTTTTTTTCGAGTACCATCTCCTCTTAAAGAGCCAGTAAACAGGCTCTGACTTTTTTTTTACACCCCCCATACAAGCTAGGCAATTCGTAGATTAGACCGCAGCGATCACGTTTTCCGAATATCACAGCGCTGCGCGCCGCGCAGAGCCTCTATTTCGAAAAACGATTCCCGCGCATCTTTCCTACGCCTGACCAACGTCCTTGCACCCGCAGTGACGTCACCTCAGCGATGTGACGTAGCACGCAGTTCGCCGATTGGTCTAATCAGGTGTGAAAGAACAGTAGTGAAGTCAACATCAGTTGCTGTTCCCACCCACAGCTACGAAACTACCCCTTGTTTTTTGGCACAACGGTCAAAGAACCAGCCTCGCAGATGTCGCGTGCACGTGTACACTGCTCGCTCAACTACAGTGTCTGTGCGCACATAAGAACGTACTTTGTTCTTGACATGAGCAACACGGATAAAAGCGTTGCTCTGTCGTCGGCTGCAAATCGAGCAACTGGGCAGCGGAAAAGCATCGGCACCGAGTGCCTCACAATGGGGCCCTGCACGCTGCATGGCTGGAGCGAATTAGCCATCCAGCAACCTACATCGGGGACCTGATAGTTTGTGGTCGACACTTCGCACCTGACACTTACACGGTTGACCCGCGGCTGGTGCGGCGAACGGTAAACTAACAACCACACTTCGCAGCAAGCGGAAGTGCGTTGCACTGATCGATGTTCGCCGATGACGTCAATCGCTGACGAGGTGTCACGTTGCCGAAGTGGGCGGAGTCGCGACGATTGGTTATGCCTTCCCCTTCAGGAAGAGAGAAGGGGGCGAGGCCGCGCGAAAGTTTGAAACTAGCTTAGATCAATGTTCTAACCTCTGAAACTTGCTTAATATAGCACATATTTGCAAAATTACTGCGGCAGCATGTTCACAAAGAAAACTGCACATATATCTCTTTTTAGAAATTTTTGGACCTCAGGGCTGTTTACTGGTCCTTTAATGCAAGGCTCCACCTTTCTTTTGAACTATTGTGCACACTAATGACATGTAGACACACTGACAGGGCTGTTGTGTTGAACAAGTGAGCATTCGATGGACTGCGATGCTTTAGCAGTAAACTGAATTCATGCGCCATGCTGCTTATTTCATAAGCTCATAAACCAAGCTGCAAGCGCCTGTCATGAGAACACAAAAAGCAAAACTCATCACAAAGTTTTAAGAGGTCAAATATACAAACAAAAGAACTCACTTTCGAATAGCAGCTGTGTTAGGAATGCTCTTTATGTAGTCAATCAGCCTGTCAAAGCCAAACTTTTGGAAAGGTATAGGGCTGCCAATCAGAACAGTGTATTCCTCTGGAAAAACAATTTCATGCATGCATTCAGATCCTCCTCACAACACAACGTATGAAGCTCTCTCCATCCTCTTTAATGCAGAGCACTTGTCAGAGGTTTGTGCAGGATATTTTTCTTTAAAGCTAGAGTGCAAAGCTCTCGCACAGCTATGATTGCAACAGTACCAACACTTCTCAACATGTATATAACTCAACTTCACTGAACATAAGCGTAAACCCAGACAACAACATCCATGCCGCAATAAGGTGCAGCACTGGCAAACACGCGAGTATATCGCATGCAGCCGCATTCCTATCCAGCTATGTCCCCCCCCCCCCTTTCATTTTCTGATTTACACGTGCAAACAACTGCCAATTATATACTTACACGCGCCTTATTACGACTTTTTTTTTATTCTGCCTCTCCATAAATCAATGTCCTCCAATACACCTCTCTAGAAACAGAGCATCAACAGCTGTTAATAAACGTGTCGTCAAAGTCGGGCGTTGCGGGAACATGCGAGGCATGCAGGCTAAATTTGAAAACACAAAGTTGGCACACATGACAATGAACGTGCAGGTGTGCTCGATGCCTTTACCTTGCAGTTTTGAGAGAGGAATTCCATTCTTCTCGCAGCTCAGGACCGAATGCAGAAACGTTTCGACCTCCTGTTTTTGTTGACACTCCATTGCGCCGACCTAAAATAGAATGGTCGCAATGAACAAATCACCAAAAACAAGTCATCTGTCAAGCAACTCGACTTGAACGTCATTCATTTCCCAAGAAGGTACGCCAATCGCAACTGCTTGGAGTAATGTTAGCAATGTAAATCACTCATGACTCTTCTTTTTTTTTTTTACAAACACCAAAATTTCCTTTTTTGGCAGCATGTTTCCGAATGCGGGGTAGACCATTACGAATTTGCCGGAATTCCTATGTCTGTCGGTCTAATTCGTAAGGTCGGCAAGTGTTCGAATTGTGCTTTAACCTCGGCGACAAATGATACACCATATGCGAATAAGCTACATAGCAATCGCTCACTTGACGAGCATGAAATTCATCAGCGGACAGGCGGAGCCGTGAAGTTCCAAAAACCGATCTGCCAATCAAAGAACGCGGAAGCATACTATGGACGTCTCGGGAGACGCGAGGTCAACGCCACTTTGACAGCGGCTTTCTTGCGTCAAAAGTTATGGGTAAACATGCGTACTCACAGATAACGGCTTTGATCCCGCGCTGTGCGAAAATAAAAACGCTGCTAGTACATGCTGCACCGCTAACGCAGCCGCTGTAGGCTTACTACGCGCATTGTTGGGGCCCTTCGAATTCCTTCTAAGCGCGTTTGTCCGCTTTCGGTCGTCGTCTTCTTTCTTTCGAGTGTCGTTGCGCGCGCGTTCGCCTCAACAAGATTTTACATGATGGCTTCCAGCGCGTCGGCGTGCATGCTGTCGAAAAGCGCGACGTGTAACCTTGAATCGCAAGAGCTAAAGCAAACCGAAAGTAGCCACGGGCGTTGAATGCAACGTTGCCAATACTTTCTCAAAACTTCCCCAGGCAGTTTTATAATCCCTAGTTCATATCAACGTTGGTCATTTCCATAGAGGAAGGAAAGCTATTCCTTTTTCTCCACGTAAAGCTATTCCATGGAGAAGTTTATTCCTTCCTCCATGGTCACATCATAATCATCTTCCTGCAGCGCTTTCATAAGAGTGCACCGAGTAGCGCAACCGGCTGCCGCGGGGCGGCCCGTTTTGTGTGGAAAATAGCGGCGGCGCTGTAGTCAATTACACTTTAAAGAGTTCTCCGCGCATGTGTTCATGCATGCACGCGCACACAGCAACGCACATAATAATTAGCTCTCCTACGCACCCTTCAAAATGAAAAAAAAAAACACTGGCTACGCCTCTGTCTGTCGACGCAAATGACGCTGAATTGCATCAAAGTCGAGGCGGCCAAAATATTCTACATGCCCGTGTGCTTAGACTTGCGTCCACGTTAAATGGGGCCCCGCAGCACTTGTTCAGGTAATCATCGAATGTATGGATACGATAAAGGAGTAATTTATTGCCGCACAAACAGACCACCACAAAAAAAAATGTACAATCTGTCAGTTACGAGCGGAGTTAGATTTGTCGCACACTGTAATTGCTTTCTCTCTCCTCTCATCCCGATAAATGCGCTAAGCTAGGCATGGAGGAATGGCACGGGGAAATTAAGCGAAGTACGTCAGTACGTCTCGCGGGTCATACTTTGAGCACTTTTTTTCTGCGAACGCGAGCCTTGCTTTCAGTGGGATCGCGAGCGCACTTGCGGGCACGTGGTCACCGCAATAACAACGCAGCCCATTATATCGATCGTGCCCAATTAAATCGTCCAATGGAATTATCAGGGGCCCTTTAAAGAACACCGGGTGGTCAAAATCTCAGGCACCCTTCTCTACGGCATCTCTCACAACTATATTGTGGTTTTGAAACGTAAAATTCTATATATTATTTTTATCATGTTTTATTTAATAGGGCCGGGGGGGGGGGGGGGGCTGCGATGAATTCACCTCCCCCTCCATCCCTCCCTTCAAGGAGAACCCTGCGCACGTCTGTGACCCCTGTTCAATATATCGGTCAGGTTTGGGTAAACTTGGCGCTTTCAGTGGGCAGCCCCCCACGGGAACCACCGTGGAAAACCTTCCCAAGTGCGTTTGTGGGACTATTAAGTCGCGCATGCGATAGGCGTGATTCGCCGCTTCGGTCGTCTAGGCGGGGCATCTGTGCCCTTCCGTACTCAACACCTGGCGCTTCTAGAAGCCCTCGCTCTCAGAGCTGCAGGTTGAAAACGAGAAATGGGAGCATCTACGTTTTTTAACAACTAATTGGCTCATATATGGTGATGCAAATAATGCCTCCAGTGATATCACTTCTGTCCATTGCATGCAATGTGTACGTAGTACATATGCTGGTCAGCTGCACGATTACGATTTCTTGCCATGTCAGTCTAAAAAGTCTAGATTTACTCAATGACTCTTTAAGATTTCGGCCCTTTTGGCACAAATCGTCCACACAAGTGTGAATTGACGGATGCACTTATATGCCTCATATAACGGATATAATTAAGAAATCCCGAATGTTATGCAAAAGTTATTGCAGCAACCATATTTGAATGCTCTCTCTGGGCGACCTGTGACCCCCAACTAAAAATTTTCCCCGAAGCCGGCTTCCAATTAACTTTGCGCAAGTTTCTTGTATAAGTTATTCATTGATTAATGGGACATTAACGGCAAGAAAAGTCGATGCTGATAGCTGACGGTCCAGAAACCTCATAGTACTTTTTCACCGAGGAAGTGCTTATTTTGAAATAAAATTCTTTTCAGTAGTCCGCATCGCGTTAGTAGAGTAGCGATAGCACACTTCAAATTACCCTGCAACACTTTTTCAACGTGGTCAGAAAACGCTGCCGATCGGTAGTAGAGGCTCCCGGCAACACGCGAGCCAAATATTATGGCGCTGCACGCGGCGTGAAATTCACAATAAATTATGAAAGTTAGCTAATATTGCTTTCTCTTTTCTCAACAAATTGCGGAAGACGCTCAAAATCACTCGTAGAAAGTTCATCTATCACCCATTGGCTGATTTGAACATGGCGCGCTCGCTCGTTACAGAGATCGCCGCAGGAGGCCGCTACTTGTCCACGCATGCATGCGCGATCACACTGAAAAACCACGCACCCGAGGAAAAAAAAAGTGCCGAAGGTCACGAGGCACTAGTGACATATTTTCTTTTCCCCTGCCATCCCTTCCTGCTTAGATTTTAGCGCTTTCGTCGGGACAAGAAAAGGAAGAATCCAATTACAGCATGCGACGCATCTGGTAAACTACACTCGCACTGGATGGTTTTTAACATTTTTGCAGCGTTGAAATCCTAAGCCAATAAGCTTCTCCAGTGAATTCATTCCATGGTTACTTAAAAAAGTGTTCCAGGGCACTTTTAAGTGAAAATTTTCACGACCACCTTTTTCCTTCCTCCGTGTTCACGACAATGTTGCCGTGCACAACGTTGTCCGGCTTTACTGCGCGGCCGTCGACACTAGTAGCAGCAGAGCGAAAGTAGCGGGAGCCACAGCAGCAATAACGGCCCTTGAACAATTTCCTGCCATGGCCTCTGAGATGGCAGGTGTGTTTCGTTCAACTAGGCGCCACTAGATTGAAGTTTTTAATCGCTCGCGCCATAGTTTCATGTGGCTCGTCATTCCCCATAGTAACGTCCGGTGGCTATTTTTTTCCGTGAATCAAACAGAAACGTACAAGCAGCATTTTATTATGTCTCTTGATGCACAAAAGGTTCACGATTCAGAGCAGCTAGTTTGATTACTAGTGAATAATAGCAGGCGGTAAATCTGATGTCATCTGAATCATTTTGCGAATCTACTCGTAGCGCATATGTTGTCATGCATTTACATTAATTTCTTGGTGAGTAGGGCACTACTGTAATATTGTCCTTTTAGACATTGTCACACATTTAACTTTCACTCCGACATGAATTATTTGACTTTATGTGCTTTTGAAAAGTATACACATGTAATTTCCATCCGAAGCTTTACACAGAATTGTACCTTTTTACGCAGAAGGCCACCATGCAGTTAAGGTGCAACGTATGTTCCTGCACAACAGTCTGACAGAGTGAAAAGCAACTAGAAAGAACAAGTTATGAACCTGAATTTTTTATTATTGGCAGAGCACAGAAACATGCAACACAACAAAGCGCTTCAGCTGCACAGCATTTTATCATCGTGTCTCCCATTAACTTCACGACGAGGTGAGGGCCAGTATCAAAAAGGTAGTTGGACCAGCTGTTGATTCCTGAATAAAATTGGCGAACAGTGCAGAAGCCCGTTTGCTTGACAGCAAACAGAGAAACAATGCCACGGTGGCTCCCAGTGCCATATGCTGCAACGGTTGAACACATATCTCCAAGATATAGTATGCAGAGTTTCCTTCTTGTCTCACGCAAGTAACTACTTTCTCACCATTCAACGAAGTTGATTTTTTAACAATCTGCATTGAAACCTCAACAAAGCACTCGAAGCAGAAATACATATGTCCAAACACTGAAATTGCTAGCACAGAACCATAAATCAGCAAATATTTAAATCAGGGTTGCATAGACTATGGACTGTGTGCCACAGACAGCTCTTCGTAAATGTACTACATTCTTGCAGCCCGATTTCCGGGTGTTGTCATGTTCGCTCTACCACCATCTAAATACACACAGTTGTATTGTGCAAACGAGCATGTTCTCAAAAACTGTGTGGGGTTTTATGTCCCAGAACTATCAAATGATTATGAGGCATGCCGTTGTGAAGGGCTCCAGAAATTTTGACCATCTGGTGTTCCAACACGTGCTCACAGAACATAGCACACGGACCTCTAGAATACTGCCTCAATCGAAATCCGACTGCCTTGGCCGGGACCGAACACTCAGCTTTTTGGGTCAGCTGATGAGCACTGTAACCATTATAGAACCTTGGTAGATATATCTGAAATCTGGTGCGGTTAAGTTGCACATATGTTGCAGGAAACATGACCGGTGTTCTTCAAAAAGAACAGGTATAAAAAAAAGCAGCCTGTGGCATTGCAATCATGCAATCTAGCGCTTTACTATATAGCTATAACACAATAATCTTATTTTGTCATTAATTCAATATATTTGTCCTGTCACCCCTGTTCTAATTGGTCATGCCAGAAAGTAATAGTGTTAACTGACTTCACAGACAAATGGTGCGTACTCATTTGTATTACCCAAGTGTGGAACGAAGTCTGCATTAAAAATATTAACTATATGCTAAACCTGCCCTTTCTACACAAGCATCATAAATAATTAAGTCGGAGTAACAGCTTTTATCTTCAAGAGTTTAATAGAGGTGAAACTGAAGAGAAGTCGCAACATGAGCAGATGAAAGAAATAGCATATTTTGGAGATAGACGAGGGTTATAATGCAATTTTTTTCTACGAGTGCGTTACCTGAGATCGGTGTATCACAGGCAAAACATGTACTCACACAAAACAATTATTTTACAAGTTGTCGCAGAATTTATTATTTTTTTCACAAAAACAAAGGTGTTACTTTTTTACCCGGTGATGCTTCACAAACAGCTTCAGCACCTTTCATGTATATCCAATCACTGAAGCACATTTATTCACACGGACAACTCCCAACAAAGAAAGAAGTATAAGAAGGTAACCTTAGTGTTGATGATACCGGGCGTAACATTTAGGTAAGCAGCAGATATCTCGTTTTTCTATTTTCAATTCAATGAATAATTTCTGCACCGCAGGACCCAATCGTTGGTGTAGTTTGCAGTCTGCTCACAGACATGAACCACGTAATGAAATGCTAATGAACGGAACTCGGTAGTAAGAAGAAGTCACAGTTTTTGGCCTCCAATATGTAATGCCGTTGACAGGTACAGCGTACATATATTAAAACATATCTACAACTGTGTCTCTTTTAAAGAAGTGCTAAGTAAGTTTGAGTCTGCCCAGTTGTGTGACACTTGGAAATGGTCCAGACAGTCCTCGATGCATTGTCATGCTAACGACTGAGAGCATTGATGCCAGATTGTCAGAACACGCATTTATACTTAAAAAAAAAAAGAAAGCTAAGAAAAAAAGTTGAAGTGTGACTTAGAATGAGCAATGCTGCCAGTTTCAAACAATGATCAAGAAAGCTCTCCTCATGGCTGACGCTTGTTACCATGCAAACATACTATTAAAAAAAATGGCCCTAATATACAAAATGTACATAAGACGGGCGTGATGAACAATATCTGCGGCAGCCAGCACCGCTCTTAATTGTGACGAGTACAACAAAGAAGGAGTTTCGCACATTTAAAGATAGCTTCAACAAGTACGGTGCATGTAAGGCGTGCACCTCGCCTCGATTATTTTTGTGCCCCCCACATGGTCGTAGTTGTCCGCACCGATTGGCCGGCTCCTATTGGTTAGATGACAACACAAGGTGGCAGCACACGTTCAGTGGTCCGTAGTGTCTCTTCTCTTCACAGAGGCACAAGTAGTTATAAGTAGAAGGGCACTTGCAGATGACATAGCGTGCTGCACAGCACCGTAAACACCCTGCTTCCGAAAACGGAATTTTTTTGTGTGTGTGCGTTTTAAGTGTAATTTCTGTCCCTGTGTGTTTGGTCAGTCTGTCCTCTCATCCTTCTTGTGACTCAAAAGATGATGACGACGAGTGGTGAAAAGTTCTCTCGTGTGCTCTAGGAAAAAACAGTCCCCCTCTGTATCTTTTTTTTGCAGTTCATAAATAAATGTGAACAAAGTTTTGGGCACACACACACCCAAACGACAACACGGATCCTCATATTCACACGCACACGCGCGCACTGCTGATGCATCCCGACACATAGTCGTAGCTGGCTTGCTGTCAAGCTGCTTTGTGGTATTCCAGATGTGTTCGTTGCAGAGAACAGGCATCAGTTGCTATCAACACACTGAAGCCTGTTAACCTTCGAAAGTGCCTGCCATGTTTAGCAGCTTGTGCGACAGATGTATCTTCCGACAGTGTAAGTCACCTTCAAGTTCCATGAGAACCTGTGCATGGTGAAACAAAAGACAGCGTGCTGAAGGGTCAAAGTATGCGATTTTTGCGTATTATGTAACACTGTAAATGAAAATGAAAGAAAACACTGACTCCAGCTTATCCAAATTCAAGAAGGCAAGTGTATTGTAGCACAGTAATCGAAATCTCACATGTTATGCCGCAAATCGGTGATGACCTAATGATTTATCTTTATATTTGTAAAGCTTGTCATGGCAGAGTAATGTTGAAACACAACTAGCTGATTGCTTTCAGTTATGGCCATTGCCTCTACAATGCTGCACTGCTCATCTTGCAGTGGTTGAACAAGCATGGTTATCTGTATTGAATATTGAATGTATGTAAATTGTTATTTGCATCGCTGTTTCAGATGCGATTTTGACCCGCGCATCTATATATTGACTTGGCCTTTCTTAAACTAAACTTACTTATAATGAATATGGATATAACATATCATCAGTTAGGATTGATTAAGTTATTATTAAGCTTGCCAATAATGGTGCTGTGAGTACATGTTTGTGACAAATTCTTGTACATCATTTGAAATTATTCTTTCACTAGGTGCTAGTTCTTAATAACAGGCTTTGATTACATGGAGTGCCTACTGTTTTGCCATGCCAAGTATTGGTTATCTTGTCAATGTTAGATGTCGATTGCCGTTTGTGTTGAAGGCGAAAAGAGCTTTGTCAAGTTTTCGATATTTCTTGCATTCTCCATATTAGGTAAAACAAACACAACTGTCTTTGCAATCATGTTTGCTCTGATAATACACCCATCAAACTGTAGTTAGTAATATGGCTTAGCTGCTCTCTATACTTTTCAGCATACACGTGGAGCTCTTTGACAGCACCTGAAGGCCCTAATTCAAAGGAATGTGCCTAAAGAGATCAAAAGAGAGAGATAGGTTTATTTACAGAAAGGCAGAGAGGTCGGCCTGAGCCATAGCTTGCTCTAGCCTGCTACTCTACACTGGGGGAGGGGAAAGGGAAAAAGAAAGAATAATGGATGGCGATGGTGAGATAGAGAGGTGAGTATGTAGTATTCTTTTTAGCCGAGACAAACTTTATAGCCGCACATATAGTCCAGTTACTTCCAAAAAGGTTATAACCGCTCTTATGACCACAATTGCACTGTTGGCGTCTGGCCAAGGGCCCAGCACGGTCTCATCGGTTAATGACATACTGCGATATAGTTCAGTAGAAGAAATCAGTGTTTGTCGTTCACGTGCGTACGCTTGGCAGACATCACAGTGTTCACAATTAGGACCGGTGTCACTGCAACCGATTATATGTGCATAACGTCTGGTGTACGCCACACCAAGACGAATGCGATGGATCATACTTGTGAGTTGCTGTTTCAATTTGGGGGGCATGCGGAACCTCATTTCCGGGTCCCATTTGTGAAGTCGCTGGTGTCGCCGTTCGGGTTTGGTCCAGTGCTGAAGTGTATAGCTGCGCATCACGCAGCGAAGCAGGGCGTTCGTGTCAGCTCGTGAAAACGCAATGCCTACTTCAGGGGCATAGCTTAAGGCATTTTTAGCTTCAGCGTCTGCCTCTTCGTTTCCCATCACGCCGCAATGCGCGGGAATCCACTGTAAAGTGATAAGATGGCCATTTGTTGAAGCAACCTGAATAAGTTCTGCGATTTCTATTGCCAAGCTGTAATACGGACCTTGCTTCATGATGCAATCAATAATTTGCAAAGCGGATTTGGCATCACAGAGATCAAGAAAAAAAGGAAAAGATTATGAGACATTGCTAAAGTAAAGATATGCACCTTAATTTCAATTGAATTAAGCACAGCGATGTTGCACTTTTTTATTAGAAACAGAGCATTAACTAGCCCATCCATCCCCCCACTTTATTGCAGTATAGCTATCACAGCTTCTTCTAATCCTCTCTAGTGCATTGTCGGCCCCTGCCCAATAACGCAATGTGGCTGCAGCAATCCGTGGTTGGACAGTGCTGAACAATTTTTTTCGTGGTTGATTCATAAAAGCATTTTTTCACTTCTTTGCGCACCATCTGTGAAGTCAACTTCTTTTACTAGGTTTTGAGCCTTTAGTTCCTGACAAAAATTAACTGATGGGGGAAAAAGTTTTGAACCACGAATGGTTAAAATACTTGAGAAATTCAACCCTGATCAGGCTTGGTCATCACTGAAAGTGTCACATACAGAGCAAGATAAGTGAACTAATCCTTATCTATTAGCAGGATTAGCAGACGAACACATATCACGCAGTGCAAAGCAACAGAGCAGTATGGATTTTGAAAGATTGCCTATGTTCGCTCATATTGACAATAAGTTCATATACGGTCATCACTGCTATGATCATCACCTAGAGGGCCTTCATCATCATCATCATCATTAGCCTGACTACGTCCACTGCAGGACAAAGGCCTCTCCCATGTTCCGCCAGTTAACCCAGTCCTGTGCTTGCTGCTGCCAATTTATACCCGCAAACTTCTTAATCTCATCTGCCCACCTAACCTTCTGTCTCGCCCTAACCCGCTTTCCTTCTCTGGGAATCCAGTAAGTTACCCTTAAAGACCAGCGGTTATCCTGTCTACGCGCTACATGCCCGGCCCATGTCCATTTCCTCTTCTTGATTTCAACTATTATATCCTTAACCCCCGTTTGTTCCCTAATCCACTCTGCTCTCTTCTTGTCTCTCAAGGTTACACCTACCATTTTTCTTTCCATTGCCCGCTGCGTCGTCCTCAATTTAAGCTGAACCCTCTTTGTAAGTATCCATGTTTCTGCTCCGTAGCTAAGTACCGGCAGGATACAGCTGATATATACCTTCCTCTTGAGTGATAGTGGCAATCTATCTGTCATAATTTGAGAGTGCTTGCCAAATGTGCTCCACCCCATTCTTATTCTTCTAGTGACTTCAATCTCGTGGTTCGGCTCCGCGGTTATTACCTGCCCTCAGTAGAAATAGTCTTTTACAACTTCAAGTGGACTATTACCTATCTCAAAGCACTGCTCTCTTTTGAGGTTGTTGTACATTACTTTCGTTTTCTGCAGATTAATTTTAAGACCCACGTTTCTGCTCTCCTTGTCTAACTCCATAATCATGAGTTGCAATTCATCCTCTGAGTCACTCAGCAATGCAATGTCATCGGCGAAGTGCAGGTCCTCCACACAATCTGTCCAACACAATCTGTCCTCCATCTTTCAGCAGATCTGATGTTACCTTATCCTCACCAGCAGCTTTGCCTCTTTGCATGGTCTCCAAGGCTTTTCTGACTTCTTCTATCATTACTGGTGGGGTGTCATCTGGGTTACTGCTTGCTGTTATAATATTAAGGTCGTGATTGTCCCGGCTACTGTACAAATCACTGTAAAATTCCGCCGCTATTTTAACTATCCTATCCATATTGGTAGTTATTTTGCCTTCTTTGTCCCTTAGTGCATACATCCGATTTTTCCCTTTCCCAAGTTTCCTCTTCACTGCTTTGACGCTTCCTCCGTTTTTCAGAAGGTGTTCAATTCTCTCGATGTTATACCTTCTTACACCGGATACCTTACACTTATTAATCAACTTCGAAAGCTCTGACAGTTCTATTTTGTCTGTTTTACTTGAGACTTTCATGCTTTGATGCTTCTTAATGAGATTCTTCGTTTCCTGGAAAAGCTTACCAGTGTCCTGTCTAACTACTGTGCCTCCAACTATCACTGCACACTCCGTAATGATACTCGTCAGAATGTCATTTATTGTATCTACCCTAAGGTTGGTTTCCTCACGAAGAGCCGAGTACCTGTTCTGAAGCAAGACTCCGAATTCCTGTACTTTCCCTCTCAGTGCTAGCTCATTGATTGGCTTCTTGCGTATCAGTTTCTGTCATTCCTTCTTCAAGTCTAGGCGAATTCGAGACCGTACCATTTTATGGTCACTGCATCGTACCTTGCTAACCATTTCCACATCCTGCACGATGCCTGGGTGTGCACTCATTATAAAGTCTGTTTCGTTCTTGTTTTCGCCATTAGGGCTCCTCCATGTCCACTTGTGGTTTCCTCAATTTCGGTAAAAGGTATTCAAAATCCGTAAATTATTGCGTTCTGCAAATTCTACTAGTAGCTCTTCTCTGGCATTTCTAGTACCGATGCCATAATTTCCTACTGCCTGGTCTCTAGCCTGCTTTTTCCCTACCTTTGCATTAAAGTCTCTCATCAGTATAGTATACTGTGTTTTTACCTTACTCATTGCCAATTCCACATCTTCATAGAAGCTTTCAACTGAAGCATCATCATGGCTGAATGTAGACGTGTAAGCCTGTGTCATCTACATCTTGTATCTCTTATTGAGTTTAATTATGATACCTACCACCCTTTCATTAATGCTATAGTATTCCTCTATGTTGCCAGCTATGTTTCTGTGAATTAGGAACCACACTTCCAGTTCTCTTCTGTCAGCCAAGCCACGATAGCAAAGGAGGTGCCCATTCTGTAGCACCGTACAGGCTTCATTATTCCTCCTAACCTCACTGAGCCCTATTATATTCCATTTAACACCCTCTAGTTCCTCGAATAGTATATCTAGACTTGCCTCACTAGATAAGGTTCTAGCGTTAAACGTTGCCAAGTTCAGGTTCCAATGGCAGCTTGTCCAGATCCAGAGATTCTTAGCACCCTCTGCTGCATTGCAGATCTGACCGCTGCCATGGTCAGTTGCTTCGCGGCTGCTGGGGACTGAGGTCCGTGAGTTAATTGACGTTTGCATGTGAGAGGTAGTGGCCAGATACTGCACCAGGGTGGCCAATCTTTCTTTGGTGAGAACCCCCCCATTAGCTCGGGTCCATGGTGCCGCTGCACACCAAACGCCTGCTTACGCAGACGCCCCTGTGGCTCTGGAGAGATAAGCAAGAGACAAAAATAACTTGGCAACCAGAGGCTGCAACCTAAAAAGAATTCTAGCTTCTTCGATACCTCTTATTTCATTACTCAGTATAGTTCGGCAAGCAAGCTCATTCTAGTGAACTGGATCCATTTGTGTCAAATTGTTCTCACTGCTGGTATAAACAACACACTTGGGAACAAAATTATTAGCAGAGAGTGCAGGGCATGTGTGTCTGTTCACTTCTGTTGTCGCAAACATCCCGCGGAGTTGTTTTGTTCATTGTAAAGCCAGCGTCAAAACTTTAGGGACCACAAAGCACAAGAAAGTTAATAATAATACTAACTGATGGCGTAAACATCTCAAAACCACAATACGATAATGAGAGGTGCCATAGCGGAGGGCTCTGCAAATTTCAACCACTTGAGGTGCTTTAATGCACACCTAAATCTAGTACAACGGCCTCGAGCATTTCCGCCTTCACCGAAAATGCAGCCTCTATGGCCAGGATTCGATCCTACGACCTGCAGATTAGCAGATGAGCACCATAACCACTAGACCACTATGGCAGGTCAGACTCAAGAAAGAGCTGGATATCCCCGCTGCTTTGGCAGGCAATCTCGGATTTCTGGCTTGCCCTAAAATGGACTAAAACATGTATTGTGCAGTTCGACTGAATGCAGCCACGAATTGCTGCAAAATTACTGACGAATGACTGTTCTAACACGCTAAGAATATTATAGGTAGAAAAAAGGGGAAGGGGGACTTACAGTTTCTTTAAGGATTTGGTTTTTGTGAAGGACGGCCATTCGTGGCTGGTTCCTACCCGTGACCATCATATTCCGACATCCCCTGGAAAAAAACATTTGCAAATGAGTACAGCTGCAAAATAGAATGAATGTATGAAGTTCTTCAAGCATTGTTATTGAAAACTTCCGAAACAGTTTTTCAAATACATTTAGAGTCTGTTGAAACAAAATTTTAGTGTACCATAGTTATGCATGAAGCCAAGTAATTTGATATATTTTGACAAGGTGTAAGCTAGTTACGATCATAGAAGTTCACGGATTGCATTATGAAAGCTTTAGTTTCTTTGGAACTAAAATTTGATAGCAGTGGGTAGATGTGCAATGCATAAGCCATGGTGCTGCTAATGATGTTATTTTCTCAGACATTGGTGAAGCTTACTTCTGATGTTAAAATCCAAATGTTACGATTCCCCTCAGTAAACATTCCCAATATGAGTGCATAAATTCGATTGATTAATTTGTAGGTTTAACATCCCCAAACCACCATATGATTATGAGAGACGCCGTAGTGGAGGGTTCCGAAAATTTCGACGACCTGGGGTTCTTTACAGTGCGCCCAAATCTGAGCACATGAGCCTACAGCATTTTCGCCTCCATCAAAAATGCAGCTGCCACAGCCGGGATTCGATCCCGTGACCTGAGGGTCGATAGCTGAGTACCTTAGCCACTAGACCACAGCGGCGGGGCTGAGTGCATAAATTTCTTTCCTTGCCTCTTTCAGGTTAGTGCTTCATAATTATATTGTGGTTCTGGCAAGTAAAGCCCCAAACATTATGTAGATGCAGGGGTACACTTTAAATGTCAAAGCAGTTTTGTTGCATGCACCACTGGCACACTAATACAATCGGAGCTCTGAAACTGTGAAAGCAGTAGACTCTCATCAAACGAAACTCGCAAAGGATCAAAAAAATGTGTTCAGCGTAACAGGAGTTTCATTTACAGAGGGATGAACACGGGTGCAGAATGTGGATATGAAATCAGTTAGACTAAAACCAGTTGTTCCATTTATTTTCAGCAGCATTTCCGTTTAAGATATATTTTCATTTACCAAGAGTCTACTGCACCAATGATTGCAAATGTCACACCAGTGATACAGTAGAGATAAAGCACTAACCTAAGAAAGCTTTTGAGCAGTGATATCTTGAGCATGATTGGATCTTCCAAGTATAATTGAAATGGTTTGGTATACTCAGGATGGCATTGTCATCTTTAGGATCAGGTAAGAAACATTGTACTTTGTCGTAGGGGCCTTGCTGGTTTTGCACGATATCTGACTGTTGCTGGCTAATGTTTTGCAACATAAATAACGGCACAAAAACACTTGTGAAGCATCGACTTCTCCCCCCCCCCCCCATTTTTTCCAGGATATGCTGTGAAACCAAAGTACGGAAGATACAGAAAGAAGGGCAACGCACTTGTCCACAGTGCAGGGGAGGATGTCGAGGTACGGAGTGAGGTTGTTGCCGATGTCGAGGTTCAATCCGCTGATGTAGAGACGAGTGCCTCGCGACTGGGGACCAGTGCAAGGTTGAATGTCGCGAACCATGACTTGTTGGTACTGGAACTTCTCTTGCCCCTTTGTGATGCCAGCACGGATCCCAACGACCATGTCTACCATGAGCGGCGACCCACTTACTCCGGTCCTGCATACAACCCTGTGGAGGCAAAGCTCACTTGGGACAGAGTCACATAAGACACTAAAAAAACATGTTGAACTCCTCAATGCAATGACAGTGGCATGATTCATACCCGCAACATTTCTGACCATCTCTCATTTCCAAGATTTTGTCATAAATTTTGCTCAGTACAGCTTAACTGATAGGAAATTGTATGAACGTTTGCTGTAGTTCACTGCGGCTTTAGTTTTGTATTACTGCCTCTTCCAAGGAGGGAGGAATACTATTAAATGCAATCAGAAGAACAGAAAAAAATTAATGCCTAGAACATAAGCATAAAATATTAATCAAGGCAGCCGGCCATCAAGGGTGACCTAGGTAGTTATAATGAGCTGGTATTGCAGCATTGAAGAACTTGGGAAAAGCACCGATATGACATTAAAGCCCCAAGGTTTAATCAATTGTTTCTTGCTTTAGAATGAAACAACATAAATGCTTACCTCACTGAGAAGTTGTATTCAATGGAAATGCAAGGGATTCCACCAATTTTGACCTTATTGTAGATCTCTTGGCTCGTTTCCAGGTTGGTCCCTTCAATTGTCACCTGCATTCCACCTTCAATGGGCCCTCTCAAAGGATGAATCTGCAATGAGCATAAAACACATAAATCTAATCAGCCTCCTTTTATAAATTCTATTCAACGTTAAAACTCTTAGGTGGTTAATACACGATGAGCACAACATATAGTGTTTATAAATCCCTGCACATCAGACGCTACCGTAGGTCAACAAACTTGTGGAGGTCACTCAGACTCACTCATGAAATATATTTTGCCCTTGGGACTCACTCCGACTCACACTAACAAAAATTTTCTTCAATGGGACTCACTCGAACTCAAATTTGCCATATCATTACTCTCCTAGACTCACTCAGACTAACCAAAATATTACTCACCCGGACTCACTCAAACTCCGACTCACAGCTTAATCTGAGTCTGAATGAGTCCGAGTGAGTGTACTGGTGAGTTTGTCGACCTATGGGCGCTACGGCAACTACTGATCCACCAATATTAAGGGGGGATGAATAGCACAGACAGGTGCGCAACTGCTACTGCCCAACGCTCTGTTATATTTAGAGCATGCCTTACAAAACTTTGCAACTTACTTGAATGGGAGTTTTGCTACATGCTTTGTGATTTTGTTAAGAAAATACAAGGCCATTCTAAAAATAAATGAATTAATTGTCTGGCTATATTTTTGAAGGAACATTGGTAAAAAAGATTTTTCGTGTAAAACGGTGAAATCTCTTCTGGTTATTACATGTGCCCGGGGTATCCTTCTAAACCAAGATAAGAAGTGTTGGCACATGACCATTCTTTAGTTAAAAATATAAACATTATATGGCTAGAATCTGAGGGCTGTTTTCTTGATAAAAAAAACTTTAGTATAGAATACAATTCTGGTGGCAACAACAATCTTTTGCTTTAGAAAGTGTGCATGGTATTAAAAAAAGAAGTATTACAAATTTGCCTTTGGTAGCTTCAACTGTTACAAAGAAAATGTTCCTTTTTCTGACGAAAAGTAGTGTTTGGAGAAAACAATAAACACCATTAAAAGTTCGAGTTGCCGCAGTGCAAACATAGGATCAGACATGTTTGGGGCTGTTTTGAAATGCTTTCCACTGCACACGAAGGCTTGCCACTTCGTGGAGGCATTTGTCAGTTATGCTGGAATGGTCTGCCATGAAAATTTAAATTCGCATTTTCAGCTATATTTGCCCTCCATCCCCCTTAATTTTTACATGGAGAGAGGTGATTTACAGGTTGAATGGGAGGCTATGTTTCATTAGTCCCTATGTCTGTTGATACATACTTGCCACTCGGAATTGCAATAATGATGGCTTCATGTTTTGCTAGCAGCTGTGGTGAACGTATCTATACCTGGGGGTTACTACAAACAAATAAATGTGACATGAAAAAGGAAACCAGTGTGTGTAATTACACTCCAAGTGAGCAACATGATATGTGGGGATCGCTGCTTCATCTAATCACAGATAATTAATGTACACAGACCGCCCGAGAAGTTTGCCTTACATGGGCTCCATAAGCCCAAAGAATGCAAAACAGCACGACGCGAACAACTCGCTGTCAAACGCAGGGACGCGTCTTTCCGCGCCAACGAGAGCTCACACTCGAACGCTGACACGTCGCGCGCGCGTCAAGTAGAGAACCGGTAATTTTAAGAAACGCGCGTCGCCGAAAGATCCGTAAGTAAATAAACAGGAAAACTAACGCCATCGCACAGGGCCGCAATTTGATTACGTGCGCCTTTCATAGGGAGCAGGCGAAGAATGACGAGACCGCCTCGCCCTAGGGACAACGGCAAAACTTTTTCAGCGGCTCGCTCTCCTTGAGCGCGATTAGATTTGCGGCGGTGCGGTTGATTGGGCGCCCGGCGCGTCAGAACGGCGCTTATGCGCATGATTTAATTCGACGCGCATCTCTCCCTAACCATCTTTCCCTAACTCCATTCGCGTTACAGTTAAAATCTTGATCTCTTTTTATCCGAGCCATCCAGGGAGTTATCTGGTTCAGTAGATTAGTTATAGCTGACGCCGCGAGCACTGCTACTCGGTCTCTGCTTGAAGCACTCGGTTCGGTCAAGTTGGAAGTAAAAGTATGGTCCCTAGGATATTCTAGGGACCATAGTGAAGGAGCAAGCAAGCGCTCTGTAAGCGGCCATGGCACAGTTTTACTTGCAGCAAGCAATGTCTATCTCAATCTAGGCGTCTCAATCGGCGGCGTAAAAGAGCGAGGAATTGTGGGATGCACCGTCTGCTGCCGGCTTCCGGTTCGAGAAGAGCAGACGACGACGAACCGCTCCGCCGCAAGCCTCAGAACATTCGGGATTCGCGCGCGCGGTCACCCGTTTATCTTCTTCCTGATAAACCATGGGCGGTTGTCCAGTCGTTGGCTGCTCTAACTCGAGCGTGAAAGGCAAACGAAGGTATCGATTCCCACGGAACTAAGAAAGAAAAATGAGGTGGGCCGCGGCTGTGAAGAGAGCCACAGCGACAGGTAGCCTTTGGATACCGAACGTTGAAGCCAGAGTGTGCGAAGGCCATTTTATCACAGGTACATGTGTATTCCGCACTAATAAAAAGCTTACGCATGAATTCGCTGCGAATATTATATTGAGAAATAAATTGTCACGCAGGCACGCCCAGCAAAGATATTATGAGAACGCGCGGGTGAAATATACCTGCCATACGAGATGAGCGCCAGCCACTGCACACATAACACGAAAAACGTGAAAGCTTCACTCAAGAGTAAGTTTACACGAAGCGACGGAAGAGTCCATTTGCGTTTATCTTGGTCAAACTGTGCGCCAGGACGGCACACAAAGGAATAAGTGCGTTAAACAAGCGCAGGGTTTCGATTACTCGGTGCCGTCTATGTCTGACTGTATTGCTTATGTGCCGCCATGCCGCGCAGCTTAACCAAGATCAGCGTTCAAGTAAGCCTCTGGCCTCCACTAAGAAATGCATCTTATAGCGCGCTGAAGGCTAGAAAAAAAAAAGGACATCTCAACACGCTCAATAAGTTCAACGCTTCATGCCGATCGACCGACGATGTCGGCCGAAGCAGCGATCCCAAAATGAACTTTCAGCACACTGCTACAGTCATCTCCATCCCCTGATATCTTTAAAATGGTGCTTTTTGTCTGCAGTAACATATCATACAATGAAAACTGTCTTCTGTATCGACTGATCTGCTTGCCAAGGTGACAGTACACCCGAGCAGCGTAAAAGCATTGCAGATCATTTTAGTGCAATAAAAGGTTTCTTTACTGTTCATGGCTTTCGTAGCTTGTCATCGTCGCAGTCACGGTTAAACAGAAACAAAAAACCAACTTCTAAAGAGAGAGAGAGAATAAACATTTGTTAATAACAAATGCACACTGAGCCTTCTTTGGGTGGGGCCCTCAGTCCAGGGCTCCATTGCCTTGCGCGACCCTGCGAAATTCTAAAGCACTGAAATTGAACGGAGAGGTGCTTTTTTTCTTTTTCAAAGAAGCTGTACAAAAATAAGCGCGCGTGCCGTTGCTAACCAGCGTGGTGCGTCGAACCGGAAGCCGTCGTATCCCACAGTTCCTTGCGATTGCCCATATTACCGGTCACCTATAGGTCAGGTTGGTTAAAGCCCCTAGGGGCTTCAGGTATACTGCATCAAAAATTATCTAAGGCCAGGTTTCTTACAACTCAAAGCGGTCACGGGCGCTGCAGCGGAACGCCTTCGATTCCATCATTTCACCCGACCACCTGAACCTACTGCAATTAAAAGGTTCATTTATTTCTTCGATTATATCCGCATTAGATGTGTCTATAGTCATCTCTTAATGTTAGCTGCCGCGGAAAAAAATGTAGTTGAGAAAGCAGCGGCAAATATTCCATTACCGCTTATTTTTCATGCACAATTCTTGAAACACCGTACGCAGATGCTGGTGCTTCTCGAAAGCATGTGGAGGCGACACGGGCTCGCAGGAACATTCAATTCAACCACCCCCCCCTCTCCCTCCCAGTGTTAACGTGAACGCATGTCACTCAGTTGCCCTGCCGCGATGAAGTTCGTACTGAGCGCGATGGAACCTAAGATCCTTGTGCATAAACAGGCGTTTTTTCACGACTTCATCTCTATCCAAATGCGGTTACCGTGGCGTTATGGAACTTATATGAGCACAACACAAAGAGCTTTACCGGACTTCTTACAAGCTGCGTATATTTACAATATCATTTCTTTATTTATGGCATACATTCGTTTCCTTCGAAAAAGAAACAAACAAAATGTTGAGTTCATTCGACTCTGTGAAGGCGGATCACCAATCCCGCTTCAACCAGCACTCATTAGCGTTTTGTATGAGCGCGCTGCTTTTCGGGCGTTCTCACAATAAGTCTTCGACCCAACACACGCGGAGGAGATTGGCATCGCTGTGGCTCTCACCTATCCCTCTTCGAAACATATGATCAATTCATCACCGATATCGCGAGGGACTTGTCGGAACTATGAGCTAGGGTGGGCTTCCCCGCTTGCTCAGCGCATACTGGAACCTATAGCTGCCGATACGTTGATCTAACTATGCGTGATCTCCTTTGATCGTCCGGTCGCCAAGGGCTCAGCGGAAACGAACAGGCTGATCAGGCCGCCCGCGCACTCTCTTCCCGGGCTATCTCCCTGTTTGTGGAAGCCTATACTCCCAATCAAACAATTTGGACTTTTCATTCAAAGACGTCACCAATTGCTACAAGGAGGAGCACCGGCTCTATCCGGACCCTTCTAAGGGACTGGATCGCGATGGCGAGCGCCTCCTTTTAAAATTGTTTACCAATACCCGACTGTGCTAAAGCATTTCAACTCATCCTTTGATGGCACGGGCCAGTTCTGTGGCACGTGCCATCATTACTGACACCTTCCAGATAGCCTGGGCGTGCCAGTAAATTCCATCTGCCCACCCCCCCCCCCCCTCCCCGAGAGAGGACTGGGAGGCGGCCTTGCTCGGCTGTGAGGCCCTGAAGGCCCAAGATGCCCCGATTCAACGGACGCGGGCGGCAATTAATGCTTGCCAATGGAGCTCCGGAATAGGGGCTCCACCTAGTGCTGTGAGGGGAGGAGGCCAATAAGGCCCCAACCCGTGCAATCACCTCTCTGTAACCATTTAATGGTTATTAAACGTTTCACCACCACCACCACTCATACCTGCCGCGCACAACAGCGCCAAGGCTCGATTGACGCGGCGAAGCACGTACGAAAGCCGTATCTCTCCCCCAAGTCTTCTGCACAGCCTTCAGGATCGGATCTGCGCCCGAGTTAAAAGAGCAAGTGGACAACGACGGTACGGTAATCAGCATTTTTAAAAGACCGTACAGACAGCAGGTGCTCGCGCAGCAGCAAAATAGCGCACTGCAAGCCCTTGCGGTGCGGTCGCTGCCACTGCACATGCATCGTAACGCGAGCCGCCCGCAGAAAATCCGAAATAGCGTACGGCCCGCAAGGCCCGCGAAGCGCTGGTGTCAAGGCTAGGGGCAAACACTATTCTAAAAACGCACGCACGCACGCGAGCAGCACAGACACAAACACACAACGGTGTTAACATACTCAGGATCTTAATAAAGTTCCTTGTACGTCTGTCCGTCTGCTACCATACTCGTGCATACACTTTAAAGAACAGACGTATACAGAAAACGACTGAGCAAAGCTCCATCACTCCACGAAAAGAATTCCCTTCAGAATGTAGCTAATAAATAATATCGGGCCATGTTGCAAAGATCCGGAAATTTCAGCCGTCTGGTAATGGCATCGCAGGAGACACGAGCAACGCGGACATCTGACACATCGCTTCAGAATGTAACGACGCCTTCTCGAGTGAGTAACATTTAGCGGCATAAGCTAGTTGGTAACGCGTAGCTTATCGGTGTAACAGCACAAACGCGAAACAAGAGGTCAGACGCAGGACACAGTGGTACAAGATAGGTGAAGATTGAATCGGCGCCGCGAGTCGGTAAAGGTTCCAGCACACCGTCCTGTGCCATGGTTTCTTGTAATGTTTTTGCATACCTAAGACTGCTTCGAAGACAACCGACCGTACATTCACCTAACTTCATGTACGAACATTTCATTGAGGCAATCAAGCCGCAAATTTCGAACGACACACTCCAAATTCTCGTCTGTTACATTTTGTTTGTTAGTCATCGTCCGTTACGTTTCTAGTGCAAAGGTCACGGCCCCGTTGTCGGTCTATATTATTTGTGTGAATATGCGCTATTTCATAATCATCGACTCGACACCGCACTATCAAGCCAGGCAATTAACCAGGCGAGCTTCCAGGTAGTTAGCATTAAAAAAATGCTATCAAACTATATATAAGCGCAGCGAGAATTTCAAATCGGGTCAGGGGCGAACGGGCGAATCATCGGGATAAACGTCCCCAAAAGTAGATAAGAATTCCCTAGATAAAACTTTTTTTTTAATGAAACAAAAGGCAAGAGACGCAATCGCCCTAGGGACGATGATAGTTTCGCCTGCCATCTCTAGGTGCCAGAAAGTCAGTTGTCGGGTATCAAGCGGGCGGGACAGACGTGTTTTAGTTAGCTCCCCGTTATTTCTTTGCCGGACCGTAATTACCGTATTCAGCATGTCAGTTGTTATAAGCGCGAACTGCGCAGTGTCATAGTGGGGAGGCGCCCTCGCTGGTGTGGTCGAGGGAAGTTTCATAAGAAATTTCGTCGGGGTATCGTCAAGCGGAGTTTCCCGCCTTTTTTGATAGCCGCTGTAGTTAGCGGTCGCGAGCGTTAATTCCCGGGTGCGTTAGCGTCATCGTTCCCAACTTGACGACACTGAGGGAACAGCTTCGTTGTGCTGCGACACAAGACCAAGGTGATTTAACTGCGTGTATTTTTTTTTTTTGTCGTTCGCTGTAGTCCGTCAAGCGAAGTCGTCTGTCAGCCGCCGATCTTTCGTCTGCTCGGATTATGACGCCGCCATCTTTAACAGGTGAGTGACGCTTCGCGCCTTGTATTCTAATCTTATGCAAACAATTTGTAAAGTGTGTTTTACACGATTTGAAGCGCGCAGTCATCTAACTTTTCTCAGCGGTTTCTAGTCGACGCTTTCTCAATGCTTTCGCAACTTTACCGAGAACTTTTAGCCGTAATAGGAAGGAGCGACCAGTGCAAGCAGACGAAGTGCCGCCGTGCCTTCCCGTCCTTTTTTCCCGCAGAATTGTCGCGCACTGTTTTTTTTTTCGTACAGCTATTTTCTGGCGTTCATTTCATTATTTTTACTTAATTATGACCAGCTTAATCGATCAAGCTAGATTTATGCTGCGTCTTCGGAGCTTTGTTGTGAGGAAATGAGTTTGACTTTTTGGTGCCCATCGTTCCAAACAGTGTGTCCGCTTTTTGAATAGCCCTACACCTGTCGGCGCTTGTCTTGTATTGACGGAGGACTATCTATTCAAAGCCACTTAGCAAATTTTCAGGTAGCGATGTCATTTTCTTTATTTTCTATTTTCCACTTAAATTCACAAATTAATTCACTGAAAACATGAGAAGTTGGATGTAGGCGGCCGCAGCTAATGTTTATGAGTGAGGCAGCTTAATATAGGTGGGCTGCTTTGATTTTGCAGCATCAGCTGCAGATGACTACGAGCCCTTAGCAGCATGCGCAAACAGGACTTGGTTTAATGGGGCGTGCCGGGACGTTTGCGAGAGCACAAGTATGAAAAAGAGAAAGAGGGAGGCACCCGCGCCAGCATGACGATGCAGCCCCCGTCCCTTGCCGCCTTGCGCATCCTTTTTTTTTTCGCGCCCATTTTTCCCGCCAAATCGTCGCGCACTGTTTTACACGCCATCTCGAGTTTGCGTTTCAATGTGCGCGAGCACGAGCGTTAGATAAAAGAGGATAAGTAGTGTTAACCTGCATGTTTACATTTGTCACCGCTAGAACGAGAAATCTTATAGCTCCCTCCCCCCCCCCCCAAAAAAAAGAAAGAGAAGAATAGGGGGGGGGGGGGTAGACCCGCGCCAGCATGACGATGCGGCCTCCGTCCCTTGTCCCCTTTTTTTCGCGCCTATTTTTCCTGCCCAATCGCCGCACACTCTTTCCGCGCCATCTTTATTTCATGCAGTGTTTTCCCGGGATTTATTCAAATATTTGTACTCATTTAGAACAATCACTCGATCAAGCTAGATTTCTGCAGCGCCATCGGATGTTTATTGTGAGGAAGTTAACACGCCTTTTTTTTTGTCGGCCGAATTGTGTGTTGGCGTTTTGGAACAGCCGTGCACATGTCGTCTTGTAGCGCATACTCACGAATGACCCTAGGTACTCAAAATCGCAGAGTATATATTGCTCATGGTGTATGTCGCATTCTTTTTTTTTTCCTTTTTACTGGGATACTCGAAACGGCTCTCTTCGTTAAAACATTTGTGATACTAGGATTTATACTCGTTTGTTAAAGCTAATGGTTATCTGCGTGATAGCATAGGTCAGGTGGGCTACGTTGTTTTTGCAGCTGTTAAGTACGAGACTATGGCAGGATGGGTGAACAGGTCTGGGTATTAGGGGGGGAGGGGGTCTGATACACCTTTGTGTGAGTGCTATGTACCTGCGCTTCAATGTTTGAGTGCGAGGGTGTTCGATTGGGGGTGGCGGCGGCGTAAATACTGCGTTCACCCCCATTCCCTAAATTGGGAGGAGGAGGAAGGGGGGGGAGCAATGGATATATTCACAGTAGAGCTACAGGCTAAATTATATCCTAGTGTGTAGCGATACTACTGAGAGAAGCCTTACGTAGAACCATGTTCGAAATATTGTTCACAATCAGGACATATTTTCTTGAAGCAATGCGTCTATATTGATCTCCCCATCAACAGAGCTTATGGTAGTTGACCCATGTATAATTGAACTGTTGCAGCATAATTTTTGTGGCATTCTTCGAGATTTTTTTCTTTCAATTCGCTTTTTACTGTGCTTGCTATGGTATTTTTCGTTTTTGTGTTATTGTGCATCATCACGGCATAAGGATGGGCGAGTAGTGATTTGGTCTAATAATTCCGAATGAAATCAATCGAATAGTATTTGTATCACATATCATAAATAAAATTGAACATTTGTATAATTACCCAGCCAACTTGCATTATATATCTTTAACCCTTAAAACTGGGCTCATGTATTCACAAATTATTCAAATTATTCTTCCAAATTATTTCCCAAATTATTTTCTTTCTTAAATAAAACTTGTAATGATGAAACTTGCCATATATGGTGAACTGTTTATTTGCTTTCGATTAAGGTATAAAGGTGATTTTTAATTAGACCACCCACATGGTTCAAATTGCATCTCAATTAGGACAAGAATGACGATTTTGTGAAATTCATGATTTTTTTTTTTCATAGTACTTATTTACCTGAAGGGTCTAAAAATATTTTTCGCATAAAATATACCTTCTATAAAATAGGTATGCATTGTTTAAATATTCATACAGGGTGCAGTGAGCTTAGAGCGTGACACTCTTCTGACTTCGCTTGTTGATCAGGCTGTCATCTTTTACAGCGAAAGCTGTTATGAGATCAGAACTCGGGTCACGCGCAGTTGTCCGCCGCCGCCACCACCGATGTGTGTAACCACATCGTGCGAAATTAGAAAAAAAATACCCAGCACCAACGACACAGTGGGGCTTGAAACCCGGTTCAGCTGGGTGCCAGCCCAGTATTCTACCACTGAGCTACGCCGGTGCTTGTGACTGACTTGTTGGCAAACCTAGCACCTAAGACACAGTTGGGCTCGAACCTGGGTCCACTGGGTGCCAGCCCAGTATTCTACCACTGAGCTACGCTGGTGCTCGTGACTTGTTGGCAAACTTGCCTTAGACAGGCTTGATGTCAGGAAAGCAATCACGTTAATACTACTTATAAAGCGTTTTAAAACAGCGAAAGAACAACCAGTCATCGCACAATGCGAATAGAGTAATGTGTGGGCTGTCCAATGCTCCAACTCATTACAAAAGCTTGTTCTTGTTCCCCTATTAACTGTGGCCCATATCCACTTCAGTCATAATTCTTCATCGTCGTCAGGCACTGCATGAACAATTGGCACGAAATTCCTTGCAAGTGTTTAGCGGATAGTACCACGCTTATCAGAAGAATGGACGTTAAAGTGCCCCATGTAGTCGAAGTTTCCGGGGTCCACCACTACGACGTCTGTCATATACCCACATGGTGGTCTTTGGACGTTAAACCCCAACAATTATTATTAACGATGCAGCACCAGTTAGTGCCGACCATCGAGCAAAACTCTTTGCGAGCGCGTTTACACTGACGTGACGCTGTTCTTGCGTAATACAGACGTAACAGCTCTCACCTGATCGCTTTTACCGATCGTCGTTAAAAGATTGCTGACGGTGTGCTGCATTTTGACATTTAGGATTGATTTATATGTGGGGTTTAACGTTCCAAAACCATCATAAGATTATGAGAGAAGCCGCAGTGGAGGGCTCCGGAAATTTAGACCACCTGCAGGGTTCTTTAACGTGCGCCCAAATCTGAGCACACAGGCCTACAACATTTCCACCTCCATCGGAAATGCAGCCGCCGCAGCCGGGATTCAAACCCGCGACCTGCGGGTCAGTAGCCGAGTGCTTAGCCACTAGACCACCGCGGCGGGGCGCATTTTAACATTTAAGAGTAGATCAAAGCTGGGAATGAGAGAAGATGACGATGAAGACATTTATTGGGCAGGGGTTCCCACTTTCGAGCTTCTGCTTGGTGTTTAACAAGAGCAACTGTTTATGATCAAAACCGCCTTTACAGAACATAGTCTGTTACGTGTTTTTTTTTTTTGAAATTCAAGGAATTTAACCCGACTCGCGCGAAACATGTTCAAAGTCACGGGGTGTCGAAATCGGGTAATATTGCTTTTACGCGAAAACGAGAAACGTGCCAATACTTCGTATACTTCGTACCCTGAAACGGGCCAACGTGGCTCCACCACCGGAGCTCAAGGTTGCCCGCGCCTTCATTAACTGCAGCAGCTCCACAGTCCAACTTCATTTTCAAACCTCGCACTTCCTTGAGACCGCAATGCAGACTAAACTTTCAATCAGCGAAGAAGAAGGCGACGCGGGAACGTTCCAGTCCGATTCCGTACACGATTCCGTACACGAGAGTCGTACTCCATACATCTTCACACTTCCATTACAGAATCGCTAGAGCACGCCGAACGGGGGACTTTCCCTCGTAAGGTTGCTAATGGGAAATCTACAATGTACGTAAACCCGAGACAAAGCCCTCGCTTTCTCCTGAGAAGCTTCGCACCATACGCTTACGCAGCCACAGACGACGAGCGGCAGGAAACGAAAGAAGAGATGCAATTAAGGGAAACGGTGTTTGTAAGAACGTCCGCAGACTGGGAACTTTGCAACTGGAGGCCATTTGGAGGAGGAACAACATTCGCGCGCCGACCGACGGCATCAAAGAAGAAGTAGTATAAGCAAGAAGAACCTCAAGTAGGTACGAAGTGCATGCCACGGTACACGCTTCGTACACATTCCGTGAACTGCCGAAAAAGCTAGAGGCGGATGCCCTGCCATCATACAGAACGTGTTGTTATGTGGTTGGTTCGTATACTAGCAGGTTTTACAAGCCTGCGCTTCAGACTGGCCAGTGACTGCGTTCTCGTTACTGTCGCGTCTAACATGTGAGCTTGGCGAACGCGCAGCATCTGCATCACCTGGCTTTGATTAGATCGAGTGAAGTCGTTCGTTCGATAGATTTAAAGAACTCTGGATGCAGCACTGAGCGAAGGCTCGAGAGACCAACGCTTACTCAGTCATCAGCATACACGTGCGCACAGGGAAGGGGGGTGAGGGCAAGGAGAGAGGTTGCACCCCAGTCAACTGAAAGAGGGGGGGTGGTGGTGCAAAGTCTGTGCCATACTTTTACTTAATACAGAGAGGGGTGGCGCAGTGACCAGCCTTCACATTTCCCTGAAACAGAACCCTGCGCACGTTTATAGTCTATGTCTGGCGTTGCTCGTTTCCTTTCCACCCTGTAGGCTATAAACTGCAGCTCAAAGGTTTCAAACGCACCAAAACCAAAGCTCTTCACCCCGCAAGTGCTCGGCTGGCGCACCGCAAAAAGCGTCAAGGGCCAGCCTCGGATTTGCCATGCCGACCCGCGTACTGTCTCCTGCTTGACCTCTTTGATGAGCAGGAACACGCGTATACGAAAGACGGAGTAGTCCAACACGACGTCTACAAATCGACCCGAGACGGGACTGTCATCGAGGCGTGTCCACTCCGTCGTCACACTCCGCAGGTGATGCATAACGGAGGAGGCGCTTCTCGGCAGCTCCTTCACTGTCCAACTTTTTCTTCCGGCCGGCCTGTGGCGTAGCGTGCAATCTAGTCAAGAGGGAAGGTAAAGAACAGAAGTATACGGAAGGACGCACTTGAACCTTCGAAGCCGAGGTAATTCGTGATAATTACGCTCACTGAGGGAGCACGGTGATAGGATAATCGAGACACGCAACAATGGGGAAATAAACACACAACAAAAACAACGCGAGTCAGCCGAGATGCATTAACGTGGCCACGTTCCTTCGCCTGAGCTTCTTTTGTCTTCCAAAAGCGGAGCACCGTCCTTGTAAGACACTAACTGACAAGCACCGAGTTCGTGAACCTCAATATTTTTATTATTTTTTATTTTTTTTTTAACGGGGTCGCCATACTATAGAGCAACACTATACCAATTCAGACCAGCAAACCACGCCTTTTAAAGCACTGCTTTCGTTGACGTATAAAGAATTGGCCGTTGGTGAAGAATATCAAGAAAAATATTCATTTTTGCTTACGCAGGTGCGGCGCGCAAGTGTGGCGTCACATATTATAGGTAGCGTTTTCGGAACAAGAAAAATATAATAAATAGGCTGAGTAGTTACTTGGCTCGGAATTCAAAGCAGCCCCTGTTTAATGAGAAACGGACAACTACGCAACTGAGCAGATACTTAAAGGCGCATCCTTACCGATGGTGGCGTCAAAAGAAGCCCTCTTTCATGAGTGACAGCACATCGCGCGCGCGTAAGCATGAACATAGAGATATCAGTGAACCCTTCAGCTTATCAATACGCTTCACCTTGATAAAATATCCCATCGAGGCAAAGCTGCCTCTCAGGATTTGCTATTGCTCGTGCTGTGTATACGTCTCTTATCTTTTGTGTCTTCTGCGCTACCCATTCCAATCTGCCCAACTTGCCACACCCTTATCACAAGTTCCCAAAGATAAGAGAATAGCTCACTCAATTTTACAAAATGCTAAATTTAACAAAATAATTTGAGCATGGCCATCACTTCGTTTAATCGAGTTCCAACTCTATTTTAGTACTAGTGTGCCAAATGGCTATTTAAGTTCAAATTCAGACACAATTGGTGATGCCCATCTATTATTTTTTCAAAATTTCTTGCTCCCAGTTTAATAAAAACAAATAGATGGCAGAAGGACTGTGTTTCGCAAACGTTACCCTGAACAGAGTACCTATGCCCAAGAGAACAGCATGCAAGTAACATGAGACGTGTTTAATGGAGTATCATCTGCAAATAATGGATAATGTAGCCTTGAACATGATTAAAATCAATGTTATAGTGCATGTCATGCCACTGCACGTGAAACGCACCTCTGGTTTTCGAGCAAACAACAAAACAGCCGCCACCTTTGCCATGAGTGTGTTGGCTGCCACAGTCCTTACAAACTCTCTTTCCTAGCAGACTTTTTCAACAGAAAGAGAGAGCAGATGTGCATAGGAGTGCAAAGGCTGATGTCCTTTCCTTCTAGTGCATTTTTTGAGGGTTGTGCATATTGCTACATGCCAGTGCATGGAGTGCAGTATTGCCATAGCAAAAATGCAATCATAATTGACATATGGGCTAAACTTTTGGAGGGAAATGTGGCAGAAAATATGAGCTAATATTACTCAGCTTCAAACATTTTACACAAGCACATTTCCTTAATGGGTACAACAATCTTGGTGTAGAATGAAGAAGCGGTACACTTAAAATATTTTTTTTTCAGAAACAATACCCAGACGACTTTCTGGAAAGTTGGGAAGGCACCCAAGTGACCAAAAAAATTATTTTCTCTTCCAAATATTCTAGCAACTCACTGTTTTCAATGCAACAAATTAGCACAATATCTTTCAAACACATTTGAGATACTTGCCAAAATGGCTGGGACGTTGGGCGTGGAGTAGGAGAGGCGCTACGTTTGAACCAAAATTTTTGCTCAGTCGGAATTTACACCTTCATGTCATGCAGGCTTTTAACGATAATGGAGACCATTTGGGACTCCTGACGTTGCCTCCCAAGAATGGTTCACTTTCCTCATAAACCTTATATAAAACTCTGAGACCAAAAGCAGGACTGCGTCCCGCCACCACCAAGGTAAGCAATGCAGCATGAAATATGGCAGAAACATACTGGCACCATTGAATGTAAAGCATTTCTTTGTGTGCTATAGGCACTTTGAGCGTCTAACTACGTATATCTATCTAGCCGCATATACCTGGGTACTCTCGGGATCACCCCCTTAACTTGGGGTAGACCAAAACCAGCATGAGAGGGCAAGACGGTTTGACAAATATGACTCACTGGTCATGGCATGAATAATGCCGCAATCTCATCGCGAACGTCGTCAAGCTCTTTCCGCCAGATGTGTGGCACATGCCTGCAGGCGGGTATGTGCCACAGTTTATATCTATCTATTCTAGGAGCGGCGAGAACAGACATAGACAATTTTAACGCGTCAGCATTAAGAAAAAGCTCTAATTGGTTGCGTTGTCCCGACGAATTCCCGATGAGAATAAATGTGAGGGTCCCAGAAGGAATCGAACTCCATCATTCTGCGTGGCAATCAAGTATTTTACTACAGAGCCGTGGGACTACTTTTCAGATAGACACTAATGTTTGTCAAACATCAATTGTAGTTACAGTGCTGGCCATCTAATTTTATAAACATTACATAGGTACTCTGTGATGCAGCCGTCACGGCAGGTTAACGTCAAGGATAGTAAGGCGCCATCTGCTGAAGTTGGTTTATGTAGCAGTGCCCAGGACTACCATCTTCACGAGCACTAGCACTTCATATCAGCTCACCACATGTGTTGCTAATATTCATGTTGTTGTTTGCATCGCTACGCAACAGTAAACAACTGGTTATACGAAACATATATGCGGCTGTTTAACGTATGTCTGTGCATACAACTGTATATTTCTCTACCATCACTTCCTAATGTTTTGCTCAATAAAAAAATTGCAACACAGTCGGGTTTCATTCGCAAGCTTCACATAACATCAATGCCCAAGGTATATGGTATCTGCTGAATTTTTGTGTGAACAAGCGTCAAAAGATAGTGTTATAATATTAACGTAGCTCAACAGCAGAGCCTGATTATACTCACTCATAGACGAAATTTAGTCGCCATATGCGCCAGAGGTGGCATGCATACTTATACCTACGCCATTTCTGTTATTTCACTGATTCATTATTGCGCAAAAAAACAAAATAAATCCGAACCCCCCATGCAGAGGCATAAATCGCGAAGGGGGGGGGGGGGGCATCTCTAGCAGGGTGAATTCAGGCTGGGGGCAAACATGCCTTGCATGTGCCTCCCTTGAGATTTGTTTTTCAAACATCATATTTCAATTTCTGCAGCAGTGAGTCGCGCTTTCAACTTTTTTTTTTTTTAAAGGAACACCAAAGAGAAACAATGGCTTAGTTTTTACTAATAAACTGCATTTTGAGAGCTGTGATACCATAGGTTTCACTGTCATAAGTTCATTATTAGCAAAGAAAATCAAAGATATATTTTATTTTTAAATTTCGCTCCGAAATCTCTGCGCGTGACGCAAGAAATTTCAAAATGTATTTTTTGTATTTTTGCGACATTGGCTCGATGAACTTTTCTGAAAGTTCATGCGCTAGGTTTATGGCATACAGACGACAACGTTCTTCAGCTTTATCGATTAGAACCCACATAGGGCCTAGTAGACGCCTTCGGAATTTATGACGTCGCAGCCTTTGGTGCGGGAATCTCAAAGTGGTGCATCCAATCGCGTGTTTCTTTTCGCCCCCTTTCTCGCTTACCAAGCGTCGCATGTCTTGGTAAGAGTGGAGTTTTCTGGTTTGTGAAATTGTACTTCACTAATATGCAAAAAATTGTTTTGCTCTTTAGTGTCCCTTTAACACACTATTATCTTGTGGGGTCATGTGTGCCTACTCATATAACTCAGCTGGGCGATTCCACGAGAGATCGACATGGTTCCAAAGGTTGATATTTTAGATTTGATTGAGTATTTTATATTTTGTGCACATACCACCCAGTAGCCCAAAATTGAACTTTGTTTTTATTTTCTACCTGCGTAATTTAGAAGGAAGAAAGTATAGAACTTATTCTGTACGGAGAGACCAATTTCGTCCCTTGTCATTCTCAAAAGTTAACGATAATATAAAAATGCAAATATTAACGTTACATGGACAACCTTTTTTTAAAATAAATGTACACATAATGAAGAGTGAAGCAGCATCGCTTTATGTCTGTGGGCTGAAAAACTGAAGAAAGCTGTTTTTGGAAAAATGTCTGAACAGAGTACTTTTTTTTTTTTCAAGTTACTGTCTTTGAGATATTTTCTTTTTCTCCGAAGGTAAACTGGCCAGTCTTTCATTACTTGGTCACCTATTACAACATAATGTTTACAGTATTGCCTGCCCATACCGTTGCTGTATCTCAAATATTTTTATAAATGGCCTCGAACTTTCAAATTTGGCAACAGTTAAACCTATCGAAAAATTAATATTTAAAAATGTCCCCTTTGAAATTTATTAAAATACCACAAAAAGACTTTTGCAGATTATAGAAAACTAATATTAAGAAATGTGTCGCATTATTTTATTTCAAGCGAGAATAATATGGGTACGAATCCCAGCTTTTCGAGGATGCACTAAGACAACAAACACATGACAAGTCGATCTAAAAAAAATGGGCTGAGCTTTTGAGTCATTTGAATGCGACCATATTTACAGAGGAAAATCGCTTTTGGTAAACAGGAATGACCATTTTAAGCACCCCCTTTTAAAGTACCTAAATTTGCCCTTTGAAGTCGAGGCTTGAGATTTCCAACTTATTGTCACTTCACTTACTGACGTTCTTGCATAAGGCAGCTAAAAGAGCCATAAGTCTAACGTTTCAGTTCAGTGCACTTCAATGGGAATAGGCTGCAAAAGGGACAACAGAAGCGTAATGAATATCGAAATTAATTAACACTGCTGCATTGACCAAGAAGACGGTTTATTATTACTATCCACTGGTTGCCTGCTCAAAAATTTAATGTGTGCCCCCTTTTGGAGGCAATGTTCGATATTGTCCCGTGATTACAGAAAGACCACAATGTCTGTTCACAGGAGCAGCAGCACTGCACGTCGAGCCGAACCTAACCTTAGACCACGAGCACAATAAACAGTCCTCTTCTTTTTCACACAATGGCACATAATCACATTGGCATGGCTCAACCTCGTTCCATGCCTGTGGCATTACCCCTTTTCCAAAAAAAAGTACCACCCTAATGATCAATGCCAATTAAATGTTAAAGTAATCGCATACACGCACAAAGACGCATGATGAAGCAGTGTCAGGTGGCTCGGGGATAGTGTGGCTTCATCCGTGACACATGAACAATGTCGGCCTGCTGGGAACATCGAGTTCGCCGAGCTGTGCCTTCAAGCAGGATTTCATAGTTGACATCTGTGAGGTGCCGTAGTACTCTATAAGGACCGAAGTAGCGGTGCAGTAACTTTTCCAAGCGACCCCTTTGGTGAACGGGGATCCACAACCACACCAGATCACCGGGTTGGTAAATAACATGGTGATGACGGGAATTGTACCTCTGCGAGTCGATGCGTTGTTGTTTTCGGATCTGCTCGAGTGCAAGCTGGCGGGCCGCGTCGGCGAGCCGGGTAAAGTCGTTCGCATCAGTAGGAATATCGGTCTTGTCAGGCAACAGCACGGCATCCAGCATCGTAATTGCTTCTCGGCCGTGAAGCAACTAGAAAGGAGTGAAACCCGTAGTCTCTTGAATCGCACTGTTGTAAGCGAACGTTACGTATGGCAAAATTTCATCCCAGTTTTTGTGATCGCGGTCGACGTACATAGATAGCATGTCAGAGAGCGTCTTGTTTAATCTCTCCGTCAGACCATTCGTTTGTGGATGGTATGCGGTCGTTTTGCGATAAGCTGTTCCACTAAGTCTCATGACGTCTTGCATCAATTGGGCTGTAAAGGCTGTTTCATGGTCAGTGATAAGAACTGTTGGCACTCCATGGCAGAGGACGATGTTGTTGATGAAAAAATATGCAATCTCATTGGCGGTGCCTCGTTGTAGGGCTTTCGTTTTGCAGTACCTTGTTAAATAGTCAGTAGCGACTACGATCCAGCGGTTGCCATCATGTGACTTCGGGAAGGGCCCAAGCAAGTCCATGACGATTCGTTCAAACGGTTGTAACGGGGGAGCAACAAGCTGCAATAAACCAGCAGGGCACACAGGTGGGGCTTTACGGCACTGGCAATGATTACACGTTTTAATGTAATACTTGACATCCTGGGTGAGCTTTGGCCAGTAGTAGCGAGTCCGAATCCGGGCAAGGGTACGTGCGAATCCTAGGTGGCCGAAGGAAGGCTCGTCATGGCAGGCAGATAAAATGTCAGCACGTAGCCCTGGTAGAACGACGAGGAGGTATTTAGTCGCATAAGGTTCGAAGTTCTTTTTGTAGGCGATGTCGTTGCGGAGACAAAATTAGCCTGAACGTGCGAATGCCGATGGTGGACTCGACCTGTGACCTTGAAGGTATTTCATAAGTTGTATCTCTGAATCATTCCACTGTTGTTGGGCCAAGTCAGATTCACTGACTGCACAAAGAAAATGGCCATCGGTATCATCGTCACTCGATGTCGTCGCGAGGGGAGCGCGCGAAAGGCAATCAGCATTAGTGTGCCTGCAGCCCGACTTGTAGACTACTGTAACCTCAAAGTCTTGAAGGCGCAAGCTCCACCTCGTGCGGCGCCCTGAAGGGTCCAGAGATTGGCCAGCCAACAGAGGGCATGATGGTCCGTAACTACTCTGAATGGACGACCATACAGATACGGTTGGAACTTTGTTATCGTCCAAATAACAGCAAGGCATCTCTTCTTCGTGGTGGAGTAGTTGGTTTCCGCAGATGACAGAATGCGACTGGCATAAGCGATGGGACGTTCGGCGCCGTCTTGCCACTGGACAAGCACTGCCCCAAGACCGATGTTGCTTGCGTTACTGTGAAGTTTGGTGGCGGCATCTTCATCAAAGTGCCCTAGTAAGGGTTCACTCTGAAGGCACTGTTGAAGCTTGGAAAAAGCGGCTCTCTGCTCTGGACCCCATACAAAAGGAGTATCCTCTTTCGTTAAGCGGGTAAGGGGTTCCGCGATGTTAGCAAAGCTCTGTACAAAGCGCCTGTAGTAGGCGCAGAGACCCAAAAATCTGCGCAAATCCCGTTTGTTTGAAGGTGGAGGAAATGCAGCAATGGCCACGGTCTTTTCTGGGTCTGCTCGAATGCCATCGTGACTGACAAGGTGCCCGACAAACTTTAGTTCTTCCTAGCCGAAATGACACTTTTCCGGTTTTACCGATAGGCCTGCGGATCAAATAGCGGCGAAGACGGATTGAAGTCGTTGTAAATGTTGCTCAAATGTTTAAAAAAAAAAACGACGTCTAAATAGATGAGGCAGGATTCCCACTTTAGACCCGACAGGACAGTGTCCATCATCCTTTGGAACATTGCCAGTGCAGAGCACAATCCAAACGGTAACACTTTCAATTCGTAGAGGCCATCGGGAGTTATGAAAGCTATTTTTTCCCTGTCACATTCATGAACCTCGATCTGCCAGTAGCCGCTGCGTAAATCCATTGATGAAAAATATCGGGCATGTCGAAGTGGATCCAGTTAGTTATCTATCAAGGGAGAGGGTAGACGTCTCTCTTCGTCACTTTGTTGAGCTTCCGGTAATTGACGCAAAATCGAAGAAAGCAGTCTTTCTTTTTAACAAGTACGACGGGTGACACCCATAGACTGTTCGAGAGTTGGATGACGTCGTCGTCGAGCATCTGTTTCACCTGAAAACGTATTGCCTCTTGTTCTTTTTGCGACGCGTGGTAGGCGTGCTGTCGTACAGGCCGTTTGGTAGGGTGCGTTATAATGGGAAGCTTCACGGTTGGGGTCTGCTTGATTTTGGAGGTGGACACAAAGCAGTCACGTACGCAAGATCATGCGTATCTGCTGCTGCTGCGCAGTGGATAGCTGGCAATTTACGTCAACCTACGGCAGCAGTAGCAATCGGAGCGATGGTGGAACCTTCTTCATCATCAATGGCTTCAAAGTTCGCGATCCTTGTTCCTGATCGCTGTTCGCTTTGCCAAGTGTTGGTACTGGCCGCCAAAATTTGTGATCAGAAGCCAAGTCCTCTGATGTTTCAGTTGGACGATAGCACACGCAACACAAATCTGCTGAGCCAAGAGCACCGAGAGATTAGTTTCCGCGATGCCACTACTCTTGTTGTCACAGTCGCTCTCCACAGTTACCAACATACTGGCTCGCGGCGGAAGTGCGATGGTGTCGTCAGCAATTCGAAGTGTTGTGCTCTGTGCAACTGCATCCTTTTGTGTGGCTGTGTGGTCGTTAGAGAACGTTACGAGTAGGTCGCGAAGGTTAATAACAGCTTCATGCTCGCGGAGGAAATCCATTCCGAGAATTAGGTTTTGGGAGCATTTGCGCAATACGACGAAGGAAGCAATTTATGTCGACTCACGAATTCGGAGCCGGGCAGAGCATATTCGCAGCGGTGTCAATAGGTGATCTCCCGCAGTCCGGAGGTTAGTTCCATGTCCCGAAGCTGTCGTTACCTTTATTAGCTGTGCAGCGAGATCAGCGTTTATAACAGAATAATCGGCACCCGTATCTAACAGAGCGGTTAGCGGGTGGTTGTCGACAAGGACAGAGATGCGAGCAGAGACACGTTTGTCGTCGATGGCACACGTCGGTGAAAGGATGTTGTCGGATGTCGGCAGGCAGTTCGGGGGAGGGTCTTGTAATGGTCGACCAACAGCGGCCTCACCCCCAGAGGTCGCCGTTCTTAGTTTCCCCGGCGTGGGCTCGTAGATCTAGGCGATCTTCCTGCAAGGATGTCCACAAAGGTCGATTGTTGGCCAGGTGACGTGGAACGCCGTGGAGACGGTGAGCGGGATTGGCGACGCGGAAGGGTTGGGGACTGCTGGCTTGCCAAGTATTCGGCAATAGCATGGGGCCGCTCACCATCTTTGGATCGACGAGCATCTGGACGAAAGCCAGGAAGTCCCATGTGCCTGTATGCGCACTCACGGTAGATGTGACCTGGTTCACCACAGTGATAACAGAGAGGCCGGTTGCTGGGAGCACACCATACACTGGACTTTCGTGTAAGGGGTGGGTTGCCGTACTGCGGTGGTCCTGAGTAGAATGACGGCACCGTCTGCAGGCTGGACGGACGGGACGGGTAGCCAACAGCCGGTGCAGAAGTACGTATTACTTCCGCGTACTTTAATAGCGAAGCTTCGGCTGGACGCGGGGCCGTCATGGGTTGGACCTCGGCTGGACGCAGAGTCGTCATGGGGTGCACCAGCTGCCGGACCTCTTCGCGGACGACATCCGTTAGAGCAGTAACATGGGGCTGAGAAGACACCGCAAGCAGCTTTTACAGCTCCTCGCGCACAATACTGCGCACGAGCTCCATCAGGTCTCTTAGAGTCGTGACGTCAGGTGTTGGCAGGGCCCATGACACTGATGATTATGGCATGGGTACTAGAAACGCCAGAGGAGAGCTACTAGTAGAATTCGCAGAACGCAATAATTTACGGATTTTGAATACCTTCTACCGAAAACGAGAAAACAGCAAGTGGACATAGAGGAGCCCTAATGGCGAAAATAAGAACGAAATAGACTTTATAATGAGTGCACACCCAGGAATCGTGCAGGATGTGGAAGTGGTTGGCAAGGTACGATGCAGTGACCATAGAATGGTACGGTCTCGAATTCGCCTAGACTTGAAGAAGGAATGACAGAAACTGATACGCAAGAAGCCAATCAATGAGCTAGCACTGAGAGGGAAAGTACAGGAATTCAGATTGTCGCTGCAGAACAGGTACTCGGCTCTTATTGAGGAAACCAACCTTAGCGTAGATACAATGAATGATAATCTGACGAGTATCATTACGGAGTGTGCAGTGGAAGTTGGAGGCAGGGTAGTTAGACAAGACACTGGCAAGCTTTCCCAGGAAACGAAGAACCTAATTAAGAAACGTCAAATCATGAAAGTGTCAAGTACAACAGACAAAATAGAACTGGCAGAGCTTTCGAAGTTGATTAATAGACGTAAGGTATGCGATGTAAGAAGGTATAACATGGGGAGAATTGAACACGCTCTGAAAAACGGAGGAAGCGTCAAAGCAGTGAAGAGGAAACGGAAGTATATATGAACATTCTGGAAGAAATCTACAGGGGATCAACTGCTACCATAGTGCTACATAAAGAAAGCAACAGAATACCAATCAAGAAGGGTGTAAGGCAGGGGGACACAATCTCCCCAATGCTATTTACCGCGTGCTTACAGGAGGTTTTCAGAAGCCTAGAATGGGAACAGTTAGGGATAAGAGTTAATGGAGAATACCTTAGTAACCTGCGCTTCGCCGATGACATTGCATTGCTGAGTAACTCAGGGGACGAATTGCAACTCATGATTACGGAGTTAGACAAGGAGAGCAGAAAGGTGGGTCTTAAAATTAATCTGAAGAAAACGAAAGTAATGTACAACAACCTCGGAAAGGAGCAGCGCTTCGAGATAGGTAATAGTGCACTTCAAGTTGTAAAAGACTATGTCTACTTAGGGCAGGTAATAATCGCAGAGTCGAACCACGAGATTGAAGTAACTAGAAGAATAAGAATGGGGTGGAGCACATTCGGCAAGCACTCTCAAATTATGACAGGTAGATTGCCACTATCCCTCAAGAGGAAGGTATATAACAGCTGTATCTTGCCGGTACTTAGCTACGGAGCAGAAACCTGGAGACTTACAAAGAGGGTTCAGCTTAAATTGAGGACGACGCAGCGAGCAATGGAAAGAAAAATGGTAGGTGTAACCTTAAGAGACAAGAAGAGAGCAGAGTGGATCAGGCAAGAAATGGGGGTTAAGGATATCATAGCTGAAATCAAGAAGAAGAAATGGACATGGGCCGGGCATGTAGGGCGTAGACAGGATAACCGCTGGTCGTTAAGGGTAACTAACTGCCCGTGTACTCAGATTTGGGTGCACGTTAAAGAACCCCAGGTGGTCAAAATTTCCGGAGCCCTCCACTACGGCGTCTCTCATAATCAGAAGTGGTTTTGGGACGTTAAACCCCACAAATCAATCAATCAATCAATCAAGGGTAACTAACTGGATTCCCAGAGAAGGAAAGCGGGTTAGGGGGAGACAGAAGGTTAGGTGGGCAGATGAGATTAAAAAGTTTGCGGGTATAAATTGGCAGCAGCAAGCACAGGACCGGGTTAACTGGCGGAACATGGGAGAGGCCTTTGTCCTGCAGTGGACGTAGTCAGGATGATGGTGATGATGACACTGATGAAAGACTGCCAGGACGCTCATACTGATACGAACGCTGCCTTAGCATTCTCTTCATTGTCGTGGCTTTGCGGAGGAAATCCTCTACAGTGCTGGGAGGGTTCCGCACTAGTCCAGCAAACAGCTGCTCTTTCACTCCCCGCATCAGGAGGCGCACCTTCTTTTCTTCCGTCATTGAGAAGTGAGCTCGCCTGAACAGCCGCGACATGTCCTCAACGAACATGGCAACACTCTCGTTCGGACGCTGATTTCGGGAACCGAGGAGCCGTTCCGCTTGCTCCTTTCAGTCAGAGCTTCGGAAGGTATTCCGCAACTGGTTGCAAAACTCTGGGCAGGTTGTCATAGTGGCTTCAAAGCAAGTGCGCGCAGAGTTCTCGAGGTAAAAGTAGACATATTGAAGCTTTCGTTGCTCGTTCCACTCGTTGGCGGTGCCGCAACGGTTGTAGTCGTCAAGCCAGTCGTCGACGTCCTCGTAAGGGTCACTGTGAAACGGCTTGGGGTTCGCGGGGCGTTGAAGAACCATGGAGGAGGCAGCATCGATGTCTCTTGGGTTTGTGTTCCCGCACTAGCCATAGTACTGCCGGGTTGTGGAAGTGGTCCAAATTCAGGTGGTAGGCCTAGCTGTCGCCTGCTACGCCGTAGGTCATCTGGTTCTTCCATGTCGCGACTAGTGTCGGGATCTGGCTGCTGATTGCAATACATACAACACTACCCAGCACCTCCACCAGAAAATGTCACGTGATTACAGAAAGACCACAACGTCTGTTCACAGGAGCAGCAGCACTGGACGTTGAGCCGAACCGAACGTTGGACCACAAGCACAACAAACAGTCCTCTTCTTTTTCACACATTGGCACATACTCGCATTGGCATGGCTCAACCTCGTTCCATACCTGTGGCAATATCATAGGGTTTCAACTATAGGAAACGGCCAAAGTCTTTAATTTTTATGGAACATAGGTTAGTAAAGCCTAGCAAAGCACGAAAGCTCACTCTGCCATTTAAGAGCGGCAAGCTTGGGTGTGATTAAGCTGGCACCCGAAATGGTGGCGCAGATGGCCATAGAGCTGAAGAATGTCAAAATGCTCTATGCAAATGCAGATGACCTAGAAATAATTCATTATATTGAGATCGTTTTAGTGCATATTTTTGCCACGTGTTGCAGGCCTATGTTATCGGTATGTTTGGTTAAGCTCATCTAAGGATACAGATCATGGTCGTGTTTTGTTAGCGCCAACCACTGTTGTAACTGATCTGGAAGAAACGCAGGGTTTTGAGCCCATCATGCTTTTGTTTCAACGCATTCCTTAGCTTATGAGAGAAGAGGGGAGCGGGCCACTTCAAGAGTTCAAGTGTGGGCTTGGTAGCACCGTGTTCGGGCGGTTGCTCATGAATTTCTACTTTTTCGTCCAGATCGCCCTGCTGCGGGTGGATTCCGTCGTTGGCCCGGCGGAACTCTTCCCACCGCAGGGAAACATCGTCGCGCCTGCGCCGGACAGCCCCGTCAATGAAGAACCATCATGGAAAGCAGCGCCTCAAGTGCCCCTCCCCTACCATGTGGTCAACCGAGTTACGTCAGCGGACACGCTTAGCTTCAGCATAAAACCCGGAGCCATCTTCAGCAGTCTTTCAGTGGGCGTGGCAGCACCGTGTTCGGACGGTTGCTCATGAATTTCTACTTTTTCGTCCAGGTGGGTGACAAACATTCTGTCTGCTCTATTAGAGACGATTCGCTCACTTTAGTAGTGCTGCCGGGCCCACAGAGTCTGCTTTCTTCATTGTGTGATTGTTTGCTTGTTATTAGGCTACTGCTGTTAACATCAGGTGATGTGGAGTTAAACCCTGGACCCCGCTCAGACTCAGAGTCTGGTTCAGAAGACACCTTAAATAGCCAGCTCCTCAAGAAAATTCTAAAGGAACAAACAAAGACCAATAAAGCGCTCACTGCTCTTTCTTAAAACTTAAAACACGTAGAAACTACAGTAGGCAACATACAGGAAAGATTAACCGCCATAAAAAGAGTTAGCTCGCCTACAGCAATTCGAGGATAAACTCGCCGAGCATGAGGTGATGACTGTAGAAACAAATAAACTGGTGCGAGAGCTATCAGTTAAGGTAGAAGACTTGGAAAACAGACCACCGCCGGAATAACATAATATTCTATGGCGTGGAAGAGGGTGATAACGAACAAAATACAAATTTACAACAGCGGATTGTTAAGGGCATTTTTAAAGACATCCTCAAGGTGAATGTTACATCTGTAGAACGCATGCACCGAATTGGCAGGAAAACACAAAATCGAGAGCGGCCAGTAATTCTTAAGCTGTACAATTTCTCTGAAAAAATGTTAGTCCTTTGTAATTGCAGCAAACTGAAAGGAACAGCGATATCGATATCCGAAGACTTTTCGCACGAGTTCGGGACCTGCGCAAAAAACTATGGCAATCAGCAAAGGAAGATCGGGACAATGGTGCTAAGGTCACTCTTGTATTCGATAAACTAAAGATAGATGACTACTTGTACGTATGGGATGAAGCAAAAAATGCAAGAGTTTCCCTGAGAAGGGCTCGTCACGATGGTCGCGCGAAAAGCAACGCGTGACACCCGCAAGCCGCCACACCATTTTCATTGGTATGTTTGAATGCCCGTAGCATTGTTAACAAAACTGACAAGCTAGAAGAATTGTTATTTTCGTACACTCCTGATATTGTCGTGATAACTGAAACGTGGCTGCACCCAGACATTCTTGATATTGAAATTGTTCCTTCTTCATACTGCCTACTTCGGTCAGATCGTGACGGTCGCGGGGGCGGGGTCGCCATTGCAATAAAATGTGGTTTGCAATGTCGTAGAGAAAAGGGTATCGCAAATCATGAAAGCGTTTGGTGCACAATATTTGCTCACGATGCTCCAGTACTGATCGGTGGCATCTACAGAAAGCCAAATGCGCCTGATGATTACCTTTTATAAATACATGACTATCTGGTTGATAAGGTTACCCCCCGTACCAGATTAATACTTACTGGAGATTTCAATCTCGCTATTGACTGGGAAAACTTAACAAGTACTAGAAATACCGCCAACAGCGAGCTATTATACAATTTAATGTTCAATTTTTCATTGTCCCAGTTGGTCCAGGAACCAACCCGAATTCAAGAAAACACTCGCTCTATACTAGACCTAGCTTTTCTTTCCGATAACCGATCCGGTAAAGCCACTGTAGAAGATGGAATATCTGACCACAAAATGTTAATCATAACTTTTAACCTTGAATGCTTAAATACCAAACCCGATGGCACAAATTCACGGATAGCCGTGAAAGACTACACCAGAGCTAATGATGTTTGTGTTGTTGATTACCTCGGCACAGCACTAGAGACTTTTTCTCTAGAGGAATGTGAGGGTGTTAATGATATGTGGATTCAACTGAAAAAGATAATTACGTACTGTGAACAAAATTTTTTTCCCAACGAAACTAAAACGCACACAAAGAAAAACACCATGGATCAATCGCCGTATTATTCACCTTAAAAGAAGGGTACAGAGAATGCGCAAGAAAAAGAGGAATCCAATCATCTTAAAGGAACTTGCATCTCAGCTTAAGGCAGAAATTAGAAATGCAAGACAAACTTTTTTTTTCGCATATGTTATCTCACTTCATGATGGATCAGCCACAAAAATTTTGGCGTTTCTTGGCACGGCCTGAAAACCCAACAACTGAAGTAGAAATTGAGGGTACTATCGTAAAGGACGCGCAGGCCGTTTCCAATGCTTTCAATAGGTATTTTCAGTCGGTATTTACCCGTGCATACGCACCAAGCAGCCCTGTTGCTCCGGTGCATCCTTTTTTAATGCCCGATGTCGTAGTTACTAAGGAAAGTATTCTGAACCTGCTGTTGCAGATCGATGTTAAGAAATCAGTGGGTCCTGACAATATTTCAAATGTATTCCTTCGACGCTACGCAGAGCAACTATGTCCCTTCCTTGAAGCAATTTTTAAAGTATCCCTGCTAACAGCTTCTTTACCTGCAGACTGGTTGTGTGCAAAGGTAATTCCAATTCATAAAGGCGGGAGCAAGCTGTCCATAAAAACATTCAGGCCTATCTCGCTAACTAGCTGCTGCTGTAAATTATTGGAACATGTAATCAACAAGGCAATAATTACTTATTTAGAAGATAACAACTTATTGCACCTAAACCAACACGGATTCCGTAAAAACCTGTCTACCATTACTCAACTCTTGGAAATAACGCATGACTTCGTAACTACTACTAACTCATAATTGCAAACCGACTCCATATTTATAGACTTCGCCAAAGCTTTTGATAAGGTGCCTCACAGTAAATTGATTGACAAACTTGTGTCTATTGGTATTAACAGTAACATAATAGCATCGATAAAAATGTATCTATCAAATCGAAGCCATTATGTAACCGTAAACAACACAGCCTCTGATTCATTGGAAGGTTTTTCCGGAGTACCACAAGGTTCCGTTTTAGAACCCATCTTGTTCCTAATATATGTTAATGATATCTTAATGTGCCTTGAGCCTAACGTTAAAATGAGATTATTCGCTGACGACTGCGTGATCTACACCACTATCTGCACAACTGATGACCATCTTAGACTTAATACCACACTAGCTAATATTGCATGTTGGTGCCTTGAGTGGGGAATGGAAATTAACGTGTCAAAAACAGCTTGCCTTAGCATAACTCACAGAAAAACAATCCAGCATTTTAGTTACAATTTGGTCGGCACAAACATAGCAAGAAACGACGCTGTTAAATGTTTGGGCGTTACCTTTACAAGTAAACTGAAGTGGGATGCACATATAAGCAGCACATACACAAAAGCCTATCGCCAGCTAGGGTTCCTGCGTCGAAAACTTGCATTGGCGCCTTCTAATGTAAAACTGACAGCATATAAATCTCTCATAAGGCCGATCCTCGAGTACGCCAGCATTGTCTGGAACCCCCACCAAAATATCTTTCCAACAAATTAGAAATCGTCCAACGCAAGGCCCTTCGCTTTATCTATTCTAAGTATTCGAGGCATGACAGTGTCACTGAGCTGCGCAGGCGGGCATGCTTGCCGACCCTTGCAGCCCGTCGCCGTGTCTCTTCCTTAGTGTTTATTTTTCTTTTGTATCACAACGGTTTAAACATAGATAAAGACAACTACATAAAGCCGCCTAACCATCACTCCCTTCGTACCAACCACAATAAGTGCATCAGACCATGTCACGCTGTGACACTTTTAAATATTCATTCTTCCCGTCAGCAGTGGAAGAGTGGAACAAACTGTCACGTGAATGCATTAATCTTTCCTCTGCAGATTCATTTGTTCGGAATGTAGAAAGCCTGTTTTATGAAGACTAAAAGCAACTTTTGTTTTTTGATGCTTGTGAGCGCTTCCGAACACACTGATCACTGTACCCCCTGCTGATACCTCGATGTTTTGTGACCTGTCCATGATTTTGTACAATTGCTTTCATCGTTCAAGTTTTTTTTTTTCTCACCATCATCTTGTAATTATGTTTCTTCCACTATGTGTGATATTGCCTGGTTTGTACGCGACTGTGTATATTTGCTCGCCCACTCTGTATGAGCCTGAGAAAGGCTTACAGTATTAAATAAATAAATAAAAAATAAATAAAAAAGTTCATGCTCGATCTTCCGAGGTTCTATGCTTGTGTTGGAGCATTTCAATTCATCGCTTTGTCTGCGAATATGTACGGAATTCCCGAGTGTGTGTCACTGTGTATTGGATTTCCAGCATTAAAGCTGAGCGAAGTGCACCAGAAATGCACCTTTGCAGAAATGTGTTCCTCAGAGAGCCAGAACTGCTGTTCCTCTGTATGTTCACATTCAAGCGACTCGGACGCTCAAGCCCACTTTTTTAGGCCAATTTGTCACTTGTTTATTGCCTTATTGCATCCTCGAAAAGCTGAGACTCGTACCCATAATATTCTCGCTGCAAATAAAATAAAACAACATTTATCTTAATATTATTTTTCTATGATTTGCAACGTTCCTTTAGTGGGATTTTCAGGAATATCAAAGATGGGGTTTTCTAAATATAAATTTTTAAATAGGCTTTTAACTGTCGCCAAAATTGGAAGTTCGAGGCCATTTATAAAAATGTTTGAGGTACAGCAATGGTATTGGCAGGCACTATTTCAAATATTATGTTGTAATAGGTCATCAAGTTATGAAACACTGGCTTAGAGAAAAAATCTCAAAGATAGCAACTTCAAAAAAATTTCTCCTGTGCAGACATTTTTCAAAAGCAGTTTTCTTCAGCACACGGGCTTCAAACAATGCTGTTTCAGCCATACATTATTTAAAAGTGTACATTTATTTAAAGAAAGATTGTCTTCGTAAAGTTAATATTTGTCTCTCTATATCGCCAATAACTTTCCAAAATGAGAAGGGATGAAACTGCCCCCCCCCCCCCCCATACAGTATAAGTTCAATAATTTTTTCTTTTAAATTATGCAGTTAATGAAAAAACGAAGTTCACTTTTTGGCTACTAGATGCTACGTGCACAAAATATTGCCGCATTCCTATTTGTGCCCAGCTATGTGCTGGAGTTGGTGAAGAGGATGACCGAGCCACACAAGAGGTGCATCACGAAAAGCAGAAGAAGCAGTTTTGTTGGTGTCTCTGAGAGAACAGCCTCCTTCTGTTCGTTACAATAAAGCCCCCAAACTTAGCGAACTGCGGCACTGGAGAAGCTGCTGGGTACTGTTGTCTCATGATCGCCAGTGCTGTGAGCAGCCCTGTTCCAGCCCCACTAGGCACTCACCGGTGGAGACCTTGGTACACCACTCAAGCCATTGCTTTCAATTTCAAGGTCAGGGCTCAGAATTCGGCCTCTGTTATGACCATCATCATTATTGAAGTCATTCGGCCTTTGTGAACTGAACGAAAATACTTCAATGCATTCCAAGCAAGGATGTCCGGTTCGCGCAAAGAAAATGCACGAGCCAAGAAAGGCCATTATGAGCTCAACTCTATGCAAGGCTTTCGAGGCAGGCAAAGAGGCAGCTGGGCCATTTTTGAGGTCACCGAGGATCTGGAAATATCGGAACTAGCGTGGTATTTGCAGTTCGGGCTGAAAGCTAAAACCAAACTAGTTGTGGCTGCACCTTGCGAGGAGAAGCGGAGCCCCGGAAATTCGCAGCCAAGCCGTAGCTTCTAGCAAACAACGAGGGATGGATTGTGGGGAAATGAAAAAGGCACTAACTGGTGCAGCCCTGGCGGGAGCCCGCCTCAGCGCCTCAATGACATGGGATTAGTCGATCACTCCTCCTTCCTTTTTTCTCCGTAGGACCGGCTGAATGAGGTGGCATATTTCGACGATAAGCTGGTGGACCACTACATTGTCCTACCCGAACGCAGTCAGGCAAGTTTGGCACGTGTACCGGGAGCCGGTTTTTCGCACCTCACCCAACTGCCAGAAGCGTTCTTGAAAACCAAGGTCATCTAAGATCATCGGACGTGCAGAAAATCTTGGTGACGTGTGCGAAGCGTCTGTCCAGTGCGTTTGAGACTATATTTGGGCATCGTGTAGACTGTGCCCTCTCCACGTGCAATGTGTTGCGTCTTTACCCGCCTTCGTGGGTGTGTCACCTAGACCGTCGAGTGCCGTATTGGATGAAGCGGCGGACAATGCGCACAGGTTTGGCAACACAGCACTATATAAGCGGATTACTTTTGTATATTTGAAGTTCTACAATTCATCAGTTCTCCTGTACAGTTCTTGACTTCTCGTGCTTGATAACTTGATCACCTCCTTTCGAATTCTCAGTTACTAACCTTGTAAATAAGTTGTCGTTATTACGAGCGCCTCATCTGACTTGTTCGACGATGGGTCCTAGCACGGGGGCCCGCTACCAAACTGAGATTTGCAGGACTCGAAGTCGCAGCACCCCTTATAAAGACCGCTTTTAACAACGGACACCCCAGTTCAAGAAATGACCTCATCAAGCAACCCAACACATGTAACAGTCCAGAACCCTGTTAGGCAATTACATCCACTACGGACAACTGGCGCCACCTATCGTGATGTTGTGGAACTACTAGCGGGTTGACGAGGTGGCCGCAAGGGGGACGAGAGGGATGGTTGGCGAGCGCGAAGCGGTTCAAGAGGTATTAGTTATGTAATCTCTTTGCATCGTTAATAAATCAGTTGTTTGTCGTTCAATCAGTCGTGTCATCGTATGCACCAACCCCTGACATGGCGACGAGGACTTGACAATGAACCTATGGCCGACGTAGAACAGAAGACGAAGCGAGAAAATAACACTGCACGTACCGAGGCTTAGCAACAGCAAGTGCTGCCAGCGACAACGACCAGTATGGAGACCGACCACACCAAAGTAAAAAACTCCTTGCTGATCGCGGACGAAGCGGTTTTCGGCACGAACGAACTGAAGCTTACGACGCCTCAAGGTATTTTTGAAGACAGCATCTCTCCAACTCGTTTGACACGCACGGACGCCATCGAAAACCGAACTACGCCGAACGAAAACGCAAACGGAACAACGGAGCTCGCGATGCTCAACACTACGTTGCAAATGATGGTGCGACTTCTCGAAAGGCAGTTGGGAACACCGCCAGGCACATCGAACGACAACGCCACCAGTGCTCAGCTGCAAATAACTACGACACCAGATCTCACGGGAACGCTGCCGACCTATTTGAGAACTGAATCAGACAACTTCGCTCAGTGGAAGACTGCCGTAGAATCAATGCGCGAGCGGTGCACATGGACTGAGGCCGCAACAATCAACGCAGGAATCTCGCGACTTAGGGGCCGAGCAGCTGCTTGGCACCAAACTACCGGGCACCTGCACGCCGACTGGACATCATAGGTGACGGCATTAAAAACTGAATTTGATAAGCCTCTCCTGTTCTGTCAATGGGTCGCCTACGTCAACCCAAGAGCTCAACGAGAGAACGAAATTATGACAGACTATATGTACGCACGCCTCCAATGCATTAGACGAGCCTTGCATAAACTGTCCGACAACGATGTGGTTGACTGGCTCATACAGGGAGTACGGTCAACAAGCGTAAAACCCATGTTAGCAGCTTTTCACGACCTGTGACGCGGAACTATCACCGAGTTCTTGCACTACGCCCAACAGCTGGATAGATGAGATGTTGGAATCAGCGACGAAAAAAAACCTCCGGCAGTCAGCAAATCGTCAAAGCTCAGCGAGAGAAATACAGCCGAACCAACGACAACAAAGTATGCACGCTTGCCGGCCGACACGTGTACACGTTGCAAAAGGAAAGAACACAGAGCAATCGACTGCCCTGATCCAGACACACGCACAGAAGATGAAAAAGCAGCAGCTGTGCCACGTCGCCTAGCGAAAAGCTCACCACAAGGCATCAATAGGGTCGCCATCGCAGAGACGAGTGGGCGAAGGATAATACTACTACAGGCCAGTGTAAATGACATCACATCACAAGCACTTTGGGACACAGGCTGTGCAGTAACACTCATCGACGAGCAGTTTACACAAAAGCACAATTTCGAGGTTGCTACTGACGTGGACTGTGTATTGGGTGGTCCATTTGGCAACTCGTGCAAGCCAACCGGTGTGACTCAAGCGAGGATCACCATCGGTGATGCCTGTGCTACAGTAGAAGCTAAAGTGATCAAGAATCTTCCATACGAAGTCATGGTAGACCTTGACTGAAGACAGGCCATTCCGTTTGACGATATTGAACGCTATGATAACGGCATTCACAGTATCGAGTTCATACAGAAACTGAAAAAGAATGTCGGTATATCAACCAGCAGTGACTCGGACACACAATCGTCTCTGTCAAACTTTGTGACAGAACTGAGCAAGGACAACCTCGTAAAGAGCGAAGGCATCAAATACTCCAAAGAAATGTCCAGCCAACCAGAAGTCCACTCAACAGACATCATCGAAGTGTGTGGAGCCATTGATGCGAAGACAGCCGTGACACGTGAAGTGCCCCAACTACTATCAGCGGAAGAAATCACCCAGTTGATTCAATGTAAACCTGTTCCCGAAGATTTCGCAGAGAGTCAAACAAAGATGTTGAAAGCGTCTCTGCTGAACAACATTAATTTCTTCACCCACCCTGACAATGACTTGGGTCTGTGCACACACGTCAAACATGCAATCGAGCTCACTGACCAAAAACCGGTCAGGATGCAGCCCTACAGCACAAGCGATGCCAACAGGAGATTCATCCGGGAAGAAACACAAGAGTGGATCAGAAGAGGTATCATCCGCCCTTCAAAGTCCGCCTACACCTCCCCTGTAATCGTTGTCGACCAACCACATCATGAGACTACACCGAAACGATTGTGTGTGGACTATCGATTTTTGAACGCGAAGACGGTCAAGCGAGCTTACCCGATGCCAAAAGTCGACACACTCATTCGGAAAGTGGCCGGATCACGATATCTGTCAAAGGTGGATGTCAAAAAATCCTTATTGAACATACCACTACGTGAAGAAGACATTTCAAAAGCTGCTTTCGTGACAGAACATGGACACTTCGAACCACTACGAATGCTTTTTGGCCTATGCACAGCACCCGCAACAATGCAGAGCGTCATGAATGAAGGTCTTCAAGAACTCATCGACAGTGGTCATGTGATCGTCTACATCGATGATGTGTGCATCTTCGCTGACACTATTGAGGAACAGATTGAAGTGCTTGACAAGGTACTGAAGGCTCTTCATGACTTGGGACTGCGTGTTGTATACAGCAAGTGTACGTTTGCAGAAAAGCAGATACCGTTCCTTGGATTTCTCATATCACAAGAAGGAGTGACGATCGACCGTCAATGCATTGCAGCAATAAAGAACTACACGGCGCCGAAAACAAAAAGCGAAGTGAGATCATTCCTTGGACTCGCATCACATTACCGCAAGTACATAAAAGACTTCGCAAAAATTGCTGGACCACTGACACTTCTCATGAAAAAAGATGCCATCGTTCAGTGGACGCCTGAATGTCAAGGTGCCATGGACACACTGAAGGAAGCCACCTATCTTGGCGACGTTCAACCCAAACCTGCCGACACAAGTACATGTCGACGCCTCCCACAAAGCGTTCGGAGCAGTCCTTACGCAGACGCACGGTGACACCACACGGGTAGTGGAATATGCAAGCAAAAAGGTCTCCGACAGCAACAGCCACAAGCATTCGACGGAACTTGAGGCAATCGCAGCTCACTGGGCCGTAACCGAACGTTTCCACTGTTACCTGCAAGGACTAGAATATTTGGAGCTCATAACAGACAATTAAGCTGTTAGGCACATTATGTCCAAAAAGAATCCCTACAGGCGATTTGCACACATGGTTCTAGACCTGTCCACATACAATTTCACTGTGCGTCACACATCTGGCAAAACAAATACTGTGGCAGACACGCTATCGAGAATGGTGAACGCAGTGTTTGTGCTGAGGGCAAAGATTCATGTCTGTGTGAAGTCCAGCGCAAAGATGCAAAACTGGTCACTATTATCGAAGACAGCGAAGCTGCCACTGAAACGGGAAACCAAAGCAAAGCTGGCAAAAGCTACCAGATCGTTAATGGCATGCTCATGCACAGTGTAACCCAACATGGGAAGACAATACAACGGGTTGCCGTGCCCAAATCGCTGCAATCTGCTCTAATGCTAAGTCACCACGATCATGCTGGTCACGGAGACGCCCTGCGAACGAAGTCCAAGCTATCCAAACGTTACTCTGGCAGAATAAGGACCAGGACATTGCACAGTATGTGAGAGACTGCCGGGTGTGCCAGCAGCACAACCACACAACGGGTGTACAACCAAGAACTCTCAACCCAAGGGAGGTGTCACAAACACCCTTCCACACAGTGGCCATCGACCATGTGGGGCCAATCAACACAGCTGATGAGAACAAATATGTCCTAACAGCTGTAGACGCAGCTACGAGGTTCATTGTCACACGGGCAGTGCCAAGCAAGTGTGCATCACATGTGATACAATTCATTGAAGAAGAGATTGCCACCAAATTCGAAGTTCCAAAAACTATAATCAGTGACAACGACAGCGCGTTCACGTCCAAGACAACGAATGACTAACTACACCATCATCACATCGAACACACGCTCACAGTGCCGTACACACCACGGACTAACAGACTTGTTGAGAGAGCCAACGGTCGAATTCTCCCACTTTTACGCAAGAATGTTAATGGAGGCGTCGACTACTGGAGTAACTACCTTGCCAAAACCACCTTCAAAGTCAACACACAGTTCCACGCTGGACTCAACATTTCACCATTCGAACTTTTGTTTAATTACACACCTCGAAGGGTAATTGACAACCAACTGCAGGTAGACGTGTACGAGCCCCAACAAGACATCGAGATGGTCCGGCAAGAAGCACTTGACACCATAACAGCCTACCTAAATGGTATGAAAACCAAACACAACTGAAAGCATCTGCCAGCACCCTATGAAGTAGGTGATCAAGTCTGGTACGAGACATCATCCAAAGCCGGGAAGTTTGAACCTTGGTACGACGGACCATACACGATTACTGACCGCGACAAGCAAACTTTCACGATCACCAGAACGAAGAACAATCGCACAGAAACAAGGCTGGCCAGCGCAATGCAGTTAAAGTGCTTTCATGAGAAAACACAAGACACAACCCCACAACTGCACGATGACTCTGCGCAATCCACTCAAGCACCGTTAGCTACTGATGACCGGCGCAGACTGAGAAAACCACCACGTTGGCTTCAAGATTTCGTCACGGATTAATAATGCCAGGACGCATTACTTAGGAGTCCGGGTGTGTTAGGCAATTACATCCACTATAGACAACTGGTTCGCCTATCGTGATGGTGTGGAACTACTAGTGGATTGACGAAGTGGCCGCAAGGGGGACGAGAGGGATGGTTGGCGAGCGCGAAGTGATTCACGATGTATCAGTTATGTAATCTCTTTGCATCATAAATAAATCAGTTTTTTATCGTTCAATTAGTCGTGTCATCATATGCATCAACCCCTGACAACCTTCAAATTCCTGAGCCTTTACATGGTCACGAAAACGAAGATGCGGAAGACCGGCTAGAACATTTGATGGGATAGCAAAGTCTAACCACTGGATCTCTGATGACGAGAAGCTATTCAACGTATACATCACGCTTGAAGATAACGCTAAGTCGTAGTTCATAAACCACGGGAGAACTTTGACAACGCCGTCAGCTAAGTGATACATTCGGGAGCCCAGATTGACGTGAAAAAGGCTCAACGCCTTCTTGAATCGCCCATTCGACAGTCAAATGGGGAGTTGCCATATTTGCTGAAGACAAGGCACGTTTGTTTCACCACGCAGATCCCAAAATATCGAAAGCTAAAGAGCCCAGCCATCTAATGCGCGGTGTCAAAAAACAACTGTTCGCTGGCCTTGTGTGCAATCCTTCGACAACGGTGCACGAGTTTATTTATTTATTTATTTATTTATTTATTTATTTATTTATTTATTTATTTATTAGGGAGGCCACAGTAATAGAGCGGGCACTGTTGTAGTAGCAGTACCAGCAATACGATCGCCTCATGCCCAGCGCATTTGTAGGTGTCACCGCTATGACCACGCCGTCCGATGAGAGCCGTCTACGCCAACTGATACGGTAGAGTGTACGTGAGGGGATTGCCAAAGAGAACGCAAGGCACACACCATCGTCACAAACACCACCACAGCCAGAGGTCACAGTTGCTTCCGTCGCAGAAGCCGTGCGTCACGAACTCCAACAGGCATTCGTTTTCCGCAAGCATCATTCGAAAGTGCCATACCAGCCGCTGGCAGACAGCTCCGTAGACGCCTTTCGTCGTCTGTTGTTCGCCCCGGTGTTACAGTACCACCAACCACACCCTATGGCAGCCTGGACCCAACGGGATCTTGCCAGGCGAACCTCACTGTGGAGGACCGATATGGCGGACTGCAGGTCGTCGTCATTTGTGCTACAATTGTGGGGAGCCAGGATTATTCATAGTTATTGCCCGTATTGGCCCGTACCGTATCAGCCAGCCTTATACTGCTCGCCACCAGTTTGACTAAAGTCGTGCCTCCTTTGACGACGACCCTGCTGGCGGGCAAGAAAGCTCCTAACCTGCGAACACGCCCACCATTGCCAGCTCGTTTTTCTTCCCCAAGCCATTAGAGTTTTGCTGATGTCGCCAGAGGTTGGTCTCCTAGCCCCCGATGGGAAAACTAAAGCAGCGACCTCCTGGGGGAAGGTTGCAGGTCCTCATATTGCCGAAAATCCCCAATAAGGCTGAAAGCAGATGACGCCGGCAAAAAAAATAATGTGGAGAACATTGTGACTGCCGATCTCACTGATGATTTACGGCCAAGAAGTGACAGCGTTGGTTGACACTGGCGCTGACTTTTTATCATGAGTGAGCCACTGGCCAACAAACTCAAGAAAGTCGGCACGGAATGGAAGGGCCCTTACGTTCAAAATGCTAAACGTCAGCTGATGACCCCTACAGGCAAATGGACTGCAAGACTTACTATCATGAACGTGGCTTTTGTTGCCACATTCATAATTCTACCAGAGTGCTGCAAATCGCTAATATATGGAATAGACTTCTTAAGAGAGTATGGCACCGCTGCCAACATATAAGACGTGATAACATTTTCAGCTCACAAAGGCTCCATTCAGGTTCTTCATCAGCTAATCGCACTAATATCTTTTAAGACTCCACTCATGACACACGACGCAGGGTGTTGTGAGGTTGGTGAGGACATGTGTATACTGCTGCAATCATGCAGCCTTTAGTCGGCTGCGATGCGCAGTATAACGAAGAAGCACTAGCCGAGCATGTAACTGCGCTTCTCTTCCATACAGTTGTCGTCATTGCTCGTGGTATCAATCGTAGTCGATGGGCATGCAGAGGTGCTGCTGACGAATTTCACGAATGAACAACAACACAACGATAAAGGCACTGCTGTGGGATACCTGGAGGAGCTAAACAACAATTACGACTGTCTTGCTATGCAAGAAGAGGCAACGGGTCCTACACCTCTCCATGCACCTACAATTGACATTGGACCAAATTTAACAGCGATTGAAAGATGCCACCTTATGAAGCTGCTAGATCAGTTTAGGTACTGCTTCTTCTCGACGTCACGAGTTCATCGGACGATGCTGACCAAACACTGCATCATCACGGAAGAAACAGCTAGACCCATCTGACAGAACCCATGCCGTGTTGCTCAGAAAGTACATGAGGCAACAAAGGAGCAAGAAAATGCTGGAAGATGATGTAATACAACCATCAAAGAGCCCTTGGGCGTCACCTGTGGTGCTTGTCAAAAAAAAAAAGAAAAAATATGGTAGCCTGCGTTTCTGCATCAATTATCGTAAGCTCAACCATGTAACTAAGAAGAATGTTTATTCATTGCCACGGATCGATGACTCTCTGGACAGGCAACGGCATGCACGTTACTTTTCATCCATGGATCGTAAAAGTGGATACTGGCAAATAGAGGTTGATGAGCATGACCATGAGAAGACCACTTTCATGATGCCTGATGGGCTCTATGAATTATAAGACCTCCCTTTCGGTTTATGCTCCGCCCCCACGTTCCAAAGAATTATGAATACTGTTCCGTCCGGTCTCAAATGGAAAGCGTGTCTTGTGTACCTCGACGACGTGATTGGTTTTTCCACCACGTTTGAAGCAACACCTAAGATGGCTGCTGTCAGTTCTTCAAGCCTGGCAAGACTCGCATTGGCAAGACTCACATTGAAACCAGAAAATTGCATTTGGATTTGAAGAGCTTCATTTCCTGGGACATGTGGTCAGTCACGAAGGTGTAAGACTTCACCCAGACAAAACTGCTGCAGTCGCAAAGTTTGCAAAGTCCACGGATAAGAAGCGAGTTGGATGTTTCCTGGCTCTCTGCACCTACAACAGGCTATTCATAGCAGACTTTGGCACATCGCTTCTCCACTCATCCGCCTAACATGTTGCATTTATATGGGGTGAGCTCCAAGAGACGGCATTCAATGAGTTATGGCAGTGTCTACAAACTCTGCCGGTGCTCGCTCACTTGGATAAGGATGCACAAACAGCCGTACCGGTCCAGAGTCAAGATGGTGCCGTGCGAGTGGTTGCCTACGCTAGCCGAACCTTGTCACGCACGGAGTCCAATTACTCAATCACGGAGGAATGCCTAGCGGTCGTTTCAGCAGTCGCAAAGTTTCGCCCATATTTATATGGCTGCGTTTTCCAAGTGGTAAGCCATCACCACTCCCCTTTGTAGGCTGCGCAATATGAAAAATCTTTCTAGATGTTTAGCACACTGGAGCTTACGTCTTCAAGAGTACAACATGACAATAATTTTCAAAGTGGGAAAGCAGCATTTAGATGCTGACAGCCTCTCAAGATCACCGATTGAATCAATGATCACAGAAGACAAAAAAGGTGTCCGCTTTTTCAGGACTTGTCGATGCGACTGTCATCTCTCGGCCACAGCAAGGCGATCAGGAGCTTAATTCATTGATAAAGGTGTTGAAAGGACGAGCCACAAATGTATCGAGTGTTTTCGAGAAATTTGCCATCATTCTGCTCACGCAACAAAATCAGAATAGACTATCTTCTTGCAGTTCCTGAAACTCTCCGCAAGGAAATCTTGCAAGCCTGCCATGATGAAGCCACCTCGTTTATACTCAAACATTGTCATGAGTAAGAAAAAGCTACTACTGGCCAAGACTTCCAGCGAAGGTGAAGCATTGCGATAGAACTTGTATTGACTGTCAGCGACGGAAGGTTCCACCGGATAAACCTGCTGGGCTGTTACACCCTATTTAAGTAACCGAAACTCAGTTTGCACAGGTTGGCATGGACCTCCTAAGGCCCATTTCCAATAGCCTATAATGGCAACAAGTGTATTATAGTTGCGACCGACTACTTCACCAGATACGTAAAAACCAAGGCATTTCCGAGCGGCACTGCAGCCAAAGCGACACAATTCTTTATTGAGAACGTCGTTTTGAGACATGTAGCTCCTTCGGTTCTCATAACAGACAAAGGAACTGCATTCACAGCTGAGCTTCTGCACACGGTGCTTACATTCTGTGGCACAGTACATAGGAAGACCACAGCTTATCACCCACAAACGAATGGGCTTACTGAATGCCTCAACAAGACTACTGCAGACATGCTTTGCATGCTTGTCAACACGGAGTAAAAAAATTGGGACAAGGTTTTGCCATACGTCGCTTTCGTGCATAATACTGCCCGCCAGGAAACAACGAGAAGTGACTACAATGCTCAATGCTATGCTGCCCCATGCTTTCAATGATTCGGAGACAGATGCCACAGACTTCACTGAGCATGCCAGCGAGGCAACTTGCCCGGGTCAGAATAACTAGTCAACAAGAACGTGACGCCAATCGGTACAATCTCCATCAATTTTTAGCATACACGCCAGGGGAAAGAGTCTAAATTTGATCATCTGTACGACGGCGAGGCCTGTCGAAGAAACTTCCTACGCCAATACTTCGGACTGTATCGTCTCAGCGACGTCACCTATGAGGTTGTTGCTGATGTTTCATTTTGCTCAAGACGCCGTTAGCATCTGCCTGAGATTGTGCCAGTGGTGCGTATGAAGCCGTATCTTTGGAACTGATGTGGATATCGACCAGCTAATTGCATATCAACTGCTACTTGGTGAGCATCGAGACGATGCTTTCTCTGGAGGGAGGATAATGCCGCATCCCTATTTGTGCCCAGCTATGTGCTGGCATCAGTGAAGATCACAACCGATCCGCACGAGAGGTACATCATGAAAAACAGAAGAAGCAGTTCTTTTGGCCGAGCCCACCTTTGGTGTTGCGAAGAGAACAGAGTCCTTCTATTCGTTACAATAAAGCCCCCGTAGTTTGCGAACTGCGCCAATATAGAATACTCAATCACATCTAAAATATAAATTTTTGGACCTGTGTCGATCTCTTGTGGAATCACCCAGCTGTGCAATTCTGCATTGGAATTTGAACTGCTGTTCAATCGGTTCACGTGCACAGTCGATGGCAAGTCGCTGACTGTTTTTGGAAATATTTATTGGAAATATTAATAAAAATATGGCTGTCATAGCAACATGCACCCTCCCCTCCAAATTTTTCTGGATTCACGCCACTGCTCCCTTGTGGGAAAATGATGAATTGGGCCACTTGGATTACGTTAATGTTTGAAAATTTGGTTGAAGTGCACCAAAGAGACACAGACAGAAGAAGCTGACAGCCTGTTCTTGTAAGCAGCGTCCTTGCTCGCCTCTTCTGTCAGTGTCTTTCCGATGCGCTTCAACCAAATTTTCAAACATTCTCCCTTGTCCTTAGTTTTAAGCACAGCCATCTCAGCAGCCAATGGACATTTGTCTGAGGCTTTTTTAAAAGGTAAGTTGAACATACCGGTAGGGTGCTTTGTCTGAAGCTTTCGACTAATATTACTCCTTTCATTTTCAGCAATCGTTGTTTTGGGAAAGTGTGTTTTGTTGTGGGTTGAACGTCCTAGCAAAATGAACTAAGCATAACTTGCTTTGTTTATCGTGCAACTGGAACATGTTCAAATAAAGTTCAGAAGTGCGTCCACTGGGGCTAGTTGCTGTGGCAGACAAGAGTAATGATGTGCTGTGAAGCTACGACGAAAGGCCAGGAATCCGTTTCCGCTTGAGTCTATTCAACCACATGACACATGAAAACACTGTATACGTGGTTTGGTGCAAAGGAAAAAAAGAAAGCTGCATGTCACAGCTTGACTGGCCCCTTCACACAGAAAAAAAAGCTAAAGTATAAAAGTACGAAAAAATTTTATTGCAAAATTTTATTCATATTAGAGTATTTCGTTTGATGGGCATCTCTGCAGCACATCATTACGCCCAGAATGTTTGCTATGTTGGATGGCCATCAGTATGATACAGGAATTCTGTGCAATAGTCAAGTATTGCAGAAAGTTTGGAGGGAGCTGCCATAGGCGCAAAATTGGTCTTGAACAGAAAGCACCCTAGCTTACACGTGCTCTTTGTCACAAACGATCTATTAGACCTTATGCAAAATTGCTGCCATCTGTCGGCTTTTGTGTGCATAGCCGCCATGTTAGAGGCTTTGCGCGGTGCAGTGCGCATAGGTTCACGTGTGTTTACGTAGACAAATACGTAAGGCGTATCAACGTGAGGCGTGTATTGGCTGATAATCGCAATGCCGACGTATAGCCGAGTCTCGTGCAGCAAACAGAGAGGAACTTGGAATGCTGAAAGAAAAAAGGTAAGCTGTAAACTTTGTAGTTTTTTTTTTCAAGCTGATGGAGTTTCTAGCATGAGCTCCGGCTACTGCACCTGAAATGCGAGTTTGCGTTGTTGCTATGCAAGTAAGACGTGCAATAGCATTTGTATTCGTGTTCCCATAAATTGCTGCATGCCTAATCAAGGCATTCTTTGCAATATTTTCACTCGCAACCGTTAACCCAGTGAAGGCGACTCGTATGCTTTACGCAGAAGCCACCTTCACACAACGGACTTGCACGTGCCTGCATTTCGATGCGTGTGCGGAGCACATCGAATGCTTTAGAAACGTGCGCAATCATGCGCAAGTGATCCCACTAAACAGCTCCTTGTAACACTCCAGAAGAAAGAACGGAACAGCACGAAACAAGGACGCTTTAGCATCGTTGCTCCCTTTTCAGAATGAACCGATAGTGCGCACTTGCTTGTAATTCAGCGTGTGGCGTGTGCCGTCACCCAAACGTAATAAACGAAACACATTCAACAAAGTGTAGGCACACGCAATTAGCTACAATAAAGTACGTTCCATGAAGGTGACTTCAGTGTGAAAAGCACAACTCTCCTTCAGTTGGTAAACAATTGCTAGCGAAAACGTTGCCAAAACTGCCTCTCTTCGGCTAAAGCAATTTATGGAACACGAACACAAATGCTATTGCACGTCTTACTTGCATAAAAATAAGAACACAAACACGTATTTCGGGAGCAGTAGCCGGAGCTAATGTTGGAAACGTCATCATCTAGAAAAAAAAACAAGGGGCAAAATTTACGGCTTACCTTTTTTTCCTTCAGCATTTCGAGTTCCTCTCTGTGTGCTGCCAAGAGACGTAGAAATATGTCGACATTGCGATTATCAGCTAATACACACCTCACATCGATACGCCTTACGTATATGTCTACATATACCTGTGTGTACTGCCTGTGCGTACTGCGTACAACCTGTGCGTACTGTGCCGCGCGAAGCCTCTAACATGGCGGCTAGGCATACAATGGCCGACAGATGGCAGCAATTTCGCATAGGGTCTATAGGCTGCTCGCTCGATGTTTGCAACGTCTGAGCACGACAACTGAAGATTCGCACACATTGGAATAAATCGTGAGGCTTGCCCATCTATGTTCACAAAATGTTCAATATTTACGCTTAGATACTCGCTATACCAAGTCAGCAGTTTATTGTGTCTCGGCACTAAGGCCCGCATTCAAAAACCCAATCCTGTAGTCATCTTTCACCAGGTATGTAGATTTTACAGAAACTTTAGCTGATGTAAGATAAGATTTATTTATGAATGCGTGCCTAAAAGATAGATTTCGTGCTTGCTGACTGCCATCCCCATCGTCAATGTAGTAGTAGTAGTGTGGGCATTTAGTATATGCATCCTTTTCACCTGTACATTATCATCATTATCATGAGTGGCTCATGCATCCTCATCGTTGTCGCGTAGCATCATCATCTTGGTTCATTCATCGTAGCTGTCGGATGCCGGTTCCTCGGGCCTAACAAAGATCATCCAAACCAAGACTTCATACGTGGTGGAGCGTGCTGTTAGATTCCCCGCCACCCTTTCAACCACTCTACCCCCTGGAGCTACGTTCAGGTCGCCGCTTGGGCCAGGTGTCAGGAAATATGTCGCACCAAGATGAGGTCGGTGCTGCAGCCGTTCCCACTCCACCACCGCGTGCCGCGCCTTCTCACATCATCAGCAGCCTCCAGTGTGAGCCCCATCCCTTCGCTGGTATGCGCGGGAAAGATGTAAAGGAATGGCTGGACGATTTCAAACGTGTTGGCGCTGATAACAAGTGGTATAACACCTACAAACTCGCTCACGTGTCATTCTGTCTCACGAGTGTCGTGAAGACGTGGTTCCTCAACCACTTCATCGACATCCCTGACTGGTCAGCCATCAAAGATCAGCTTCGCCATGTCTTTGGCACACCGGCTGTTCGTTCAACTCTCGCAAAGAAAGTTCTCGAGACTCGGAAACAGCACACCGGGGAGTCGTATACATCCTACATCGAGGATGTTCTTTCACTTTGCCGCCGGGTTGACACACCAATGACAGAGTCGGACAAGGTGCACCAGCTTCTTAAGGGAATTGCACCCATCGCATTCCATGCCCATGCAATCCAGAATCCGGCTACCGTTGCTAACGTTGCAACAACCTGTCAGCGCCTCGAGAAGAACTTGAGCCTATGCGCTTACAACCGGACAGTGACGCGGCCTGTATTACGGCGGATCCAAACCTACGAGACACGATAAGGGCGATTATACGCGAAGAATTAGAATCAATGGGATTCACACTACCTTCAGTGTGTCTCATTCAGTCTTCTTCAACGTCATTGCAGGATGTCATCAGAAGGAGCTCACGTCCATGACCCACCTGTAGCCCACTGTGCTCATACTCTCCCATCGTTCCCGCACACCGCCACCGCGCCACCAGGCACCGTTAGCTCGACGTCCCCGCCACGAACGTACGCGTCGGTTGCTGCCGCACCTCCCACAAGCTTTCCCACGAGCTTTCCATCACCACTACCTGAGCCGTCATCTGTCGCTCTCACTGCTCTCTCTCCCGGTGCAGTTAGCGCAAGCTACTACCCTCCTTATCGATCGACTCGCCCTTCGTGCTATTATTGCGGCTATTGTGGTCACATTTCACGCTTTTGCCGCAAGCGCCAGCGAGACGAGTGTCGAGGGTACGACATACGCGAACGGGACTATACCGCAGGAGTTTCAGGGCCGCCGTTATTCGTCACCGCTACATCGGTCTCTATCTCCGCCAGCATCGGGTGAACTGCGCAGTAGTCATCGATCAACCCGACGCCGTTCACCATCGCCCTACCGTCGCTCCTCTTCTCCTCTTCAGCCTGCTTCCCTCGCTTCTGATCGGCGTCCGGAAAACTAAGCGATGCAGTTTTTGGAGGACAAACTGCATTCCAACACAGGACTCATATTCCTCCAGCGCACCCTTACAATATGATTGCGGTCACAGTTGAGGGAGTGGACGTTGATGCTTTGGTGGACACTGGGGCTGCATTTTCTGTTATTCGTGCTGATTTGTGCGCCCGTCTTCGAAAAGTCACGACGCCTTATGATGGGCCAACACTGGTTACAGCCCAGGGAACAATGATTCGCCTTTCCGCTCTCTGTACTGCCCCTGTACTAATCGACAAAATTCTTCATCATATAGAATTTGGTGTGCTATACCCGTGCTCCCACGAACTCATTTTAGACTTTCTTTCCTCTGCTTCTGGGGCTATTTGTTGTGCACAACGTGTCGTCCATCTTACTAACATGGACCACTTGCTCAACGACGAAACCTACAGTCCACTTCGACTCATCGCTGCTGTAGACAGCGAGTTACCATCACACGAACATCAATTAGTCACAGTTTTGTGTAACAACGTGGACTCTGGTGACAATTTGGTCACTCCACCACCACGTTGCCTTAATAAAGGCATAGCTCCCACATCAGGTGTGGCTCGCTTCAACAATGGATCAACTGACCTCACTGCTACCAACACCACACCAGATAAAATTTTAATGCCACGGGGCACTACTGTCGCCTGCGTTGCTGATCTGGAGCCCGTGTGCGTTGTGCCTCTTACCCCTGTCTCCTCTAAAGGCCATCCTGCAGATCATGCTGCTTCCTCGGCCTTTACAGCAGCCATCAACAAAGACTTGACAGACTCACAGAAGCAGTAGCTGCTTGATTTATTGGAAAAGCATGCAAACTCCTTTGACGTTAATTCATCGACCCTGGGCCAGACAACCGCTACAGCACATCGTATTCAGACTGACGGAACATCCATTGTGCACCGCCGTCCGTACCGCGTTTCTCTAGCCGAACGAAAAATCATTGAAGAAAACGTAGACGATATGCTGCAACTGGAGATAATTCGACCCTCAACCAGTCCTTGGTCGTCTCCCATCGTTCTGGTGCGTAAAAAAGATGGTTCCTTATGATTTTGCGTCGATTACCGAGCACTCAATAAGATCACTAGGAAGGACGTATACCCCATGCCACGCATCGACGACGCCCTCGATTTCTTACAGGGTGCTGAATACTTTTCGAGCCTCGACATGCGTTCCGGCTATTGGCAAATCCCCATGCATGAAGATGATAAACAAAAAACAGCGTTTGCAACCCCGGACGGCCTATACAAATTCAATGTTATGCCATTCGTTCTATGCAATGCGCCCACAACTTTTGAGCGCATGATCGACACCGTGCTGCGTGGCATGAAATGGAAGACTTGCCTATGTTATCTCGATAACATAGTTGTCTTTTCATTGACGTTTCCTCAACTTCTGCAATGCTTGGATGAGGTCCTGACTTGTCTTGCGGGTGCTGGTCTTCAAATTAACACCAAAAAGTGCCATTTCGCCAGCAGATCAATCAAGGTCCTCTGTCATGTTGTGATCAAGAACAGAATTCGTCCAGACCCTGATAAAACTGCTGCAGTGCTTCACTTCCCTCGCCCTGACAAACCGAAAGATTGGCGGTTTCCTTGGTCTTGCCTCTTACTTTCGGCGATTCATACAAAACTTTGCCTCCATAGACGCACCACTCCATAAGCTACTTGCTTCCGGTATGCCCTTTCAGTGGTATCTCGAATGTGAATCGGCTTTTGACAGGTTGAAGAGTGCCCTCACGACCGACCCTGTACTTTCTCATTTTCACGATGATGCACCGACCTTCCTGCACACAGACGCTAGCAACCGCGGTTTAAGAGTCGTGCTCCTGCAACGCGACAACTCTTCGCGAGACCGAGTCGTTGCATACGCCAGTCGTGTCCTCTCCGCAACCGAGAGGAACTACACGATCACCGAGCAGGAGTGCCTCGCCATCGTTTGGTCAGTGCAGAAATTTCATCCATATCTGCATGGCCGCCATTTCACCATTGTGACCGACCACCACGCTTTATGTTGGCTTTCGACACTCAAGAACTTGTCAGGACGCCTCTCTGCCGCTGAATTCTACGCCTCCAAGAATATGATTTTGAGATCGTATACAAGTGTGGCAGGAAGCACAGTGACACCGACGCTCTTTCTCGCTGCCCACTACCAGCGACTCAACTCGGGGTTTCTGCAATCATTTTGCACAACACACCCTCGGAGTCCACATCTACGGCGGTTTCCTCTCTCGCCTCTATGGACCAGCTGCCTTCGGACGAACCCCACGATTTTCCTTCTCGACAGTGGGCTGACCCATACAGTCGACGTATTATAGGCTACCTCACTGGCAGTTCCCGTCCAACCAATGCAAGGCTTCGTGGCCAACTCTCGTAATTTAAGCTGGACAACTCGGTGCTGCACCGCAAAATTTACCATCCTGATGGTCAGCCCTGAGTTCCTGTTCTACCTCGATCGCTTCGGTCCGAAGTCCTCAGAGCTTCATGACCATCCGACTGCTGGTCACCTTGGTTACCATAAAACCTACGATTGCTTCGAAGTCGGTTTTATTGGCCAGGCATTACCACTATTGTAGCTCGGTATGTCGGGTCCTGCACTACCTGCCAACGTAGAAAACTACCAACATCTGCTCCAGCCGGTACACTACAGCCTCTTTCGTGCCCAGCCACACCATGCGAAGTTGTAGGCATCGATCTTCATGGCCCCCTTCCGGTCAGTGCTGCTGGAAACCGATGGATAGTAACAGCCGTTGACCATTTGACGCGCTACACCGAGATGGCATCCGTCACTACCGGTCCAGCTTCTGAAATTGCTGATTTCATCCTCCGAGCCATTATACTGCGTCATGGTGCTCCACGTGTATTGCTCAGTGACCGTGGAAGGGCCTTCCTTTCACAACTAGTGAACGAACTTCTTCGCGCCCCTGGCACAACTCACAAGACTGCCTCTAGTTATCATCCCCAGACTAACAACCTCACTGAGCGATTCCACCGCACTCTTGCTGACATGATCGCCGCCTATATTCAACCAGACCACAAAAACTGGGACGTAGTTCTACCATTCGTCACTTTTGCCTGCAATACGGCCATTCAGCGGACAACCGGCTACTCACCATTTTACCTAGTTTATGGATGCTTCCCTACTTCTTTCCTGGACGTCTCTTTCTTTACCTGCCAAGCGGATTCATCTCCATCCTCTTCAGAGGAATACGTTTTATGACTCGCACAGTGCCGCCAATGTGCTCGTATAAACACTGAAGCCCGACAGCAAGACAGAAAGCTAGTTTATGATGAATCACATTGTGCTGTATTCTTCCAACCTGGAGACGAAGTGCTCCTTTTAACGCCTATTCACACACCTGGTTTGTGTGACAAATTTCAGCCACAGTTTATCAGGCCATACACAGTTTTTAAAGAGACTTCACCAGTGAACTATCGCGTGACGCCACTTGTAGCCCCAGCAGATCGCCGTTATCGAACTACAGAGGTCATCCATGTCTCCCGTATGAAGCCCTTCATGCGACGTTCTTTGTCCCTTTGACTTGCCGCGGCCAGGCTGGCCGCTTTCATGTGGGGGGAATTGGTGTGGACATTTAGTATACGCATCCTCTTCACCTGTACATTATCATCATTATCATGTGTGGCTCATGCATCCTCATTGTTGTCGCGTAGCATCATCATCTTGGTTCATTTATTGTAGCTGTCCGCTGCCGGTTCTTCGGGCCTAATAAAGGTCATGCAAACCATGACTTCTTAGTAGTAATAATAACCATAGTAGTAGTAATAATAGAAGTACAGTAAAATCTCATTAACCCGGATCTCGTGGGACCGGTGAAAATGTCAGAGTTAATTGAATTCCGGATTATCAAATCGACCATCAAAACAAAAGTAAAATGTACTCGTCATAGATAAACCTTTATTTCATGAAAAGCTGCGTCAACTTAGTCTGTCTCGTCATTGGAATCAGTGCTAGAACGATCTTCTTTTACCTCTGGTGGTGGTGCGCACGCTCGCTGTCCCGAGAAGTGATGCACAACTCCGCGAGGACAGTGAGAGCTTCGGCGGCCTCCTGCACAGTGTGATTGCGCATCGGCTCATCTTGAATGTTATTAAACGGAACAGTAATTCTGATTCTCTTCAAGCACTTCCGATAATATGTCATCATCAGTCAGCAAACTAGCAACGGCCACACCATCAACGCGCACAAACACAGCCCGAAAACGTAACAACGGTTTCAATGTCAAAGTGCCAACTCACCCAACATTCAACCCTTTTGATGTACCCAAGCTGCACGCGCTATGCGCGAAGTCACTACGCAAAGAAACCAGCAGCGTAGGCATCACGGGCAACTGGAGTAGCGGCGGCTGCGCAAACTGTCCCGTGCGGCGAATTTCGCAGACACTGGATGCACCGGTGCCCCAAGCGCTTCCGCTGGGTAGTGACTGGTGCCACCTGGCTACTTCCCCCTCATTCACTCTCATATTCTGCTGCTGTTCGTTCGGTTGTTCGAAAACTTCAGTTCCACTGTCAGTTACAGCGGTGGAGCCGGGACTTCATGCTCTCAGTAACCGGAATCGGTTACCGGAAGCATGAAGCCCCGATAGCCCTCTCGGGAATCGTCCGAGCAAACCGGTGTGCATCTAAATCCCTCCAAATTAACGCGCATTTGACACCATTGCAATATACACAGTCGCTCCAGGACTATGCCGCGTGCCCGAGTTAATGAGATCCAAATAAACGAGCTTTTACTGTAGAAGTAGTGATAGGAGGTGTCCGCAAGAGGGTGGCGAATAAGGAAGTGTATAGAAGAATAAAACAAGCTTGCTAAATGACGAATTGATGATGCACGTGAACTCGTTCTGCCAATCACTTACACTCGCTCGCTAACAGCTTCGCTGTTCAAAGGCCTTTACAGTGTGGACCTGGATGAATTTTTTTTATTTCATACTGATGTCCTACTGCAGCAGGAGACCACCTGTCCTGTTTTCATCTCGTCCTTTGTATTCATTCTAGCGCTTCCACTTTATATCAGTAGAAACCCAAACGAACTTGCCCACCTATCTTATTCTGTAATGTTGTTTTTTCATCTGTATGTCATAGACGTTGCTTGGGTGCTGCAAAAGACAATGACGTGCTAAAATGTCTTGATTCTTGAAGCTGTATTCACATGACGGACGTGATCGCTGACGGATTAGTAGCGTAACATGTGGCATAATTCCAATCCCTCCACAGCCAGCATTCACACGACAGGTGAGAATTCACACTACAAGTGAGGGTTTCGGCATTGGTGCATGAGGATCCCAACAGCAATTTGGGCTTCCGTCGCTTTCGTGGACTGAAGCGGGAACGGCTGACGTATGGAGGTGTAGTAAGCAATCCTCAGGCTGGAATCGCGATTTGGTTCGTCGTGTAAATACAGCTTTAGCGAGCTCGCTGTCACCGGAATGGAATGAACAGAGCTTTCTCTGACAGTCAGTTCAACGAGGACGTGCGTATAAGTCAGGGTTGTATGCAGAAACTTTTTTCGGGAGAGGAGGGGCACCTCGAATTGAAGTGGGAGCCGAGAAAGCAAATGGTCATGTTGTGCTATGTATGCATAGAAAAAAATATTTTTGGAGAGATGGGAGGGGGGGGGCATGGGCTCGGAGTGCATCACTTGGCTATGCCACTGGTGAGAGTTGAAACACTATTGGCCTGTGATGACCCAACGAATTGACAAAGGTAACAGAGAGAGTTAAAGCATCAATAACGTAACCTTGTTCAGATCTTCCGGTACAAACTTGGGAATGGGGAGGCGGGAGTGGGGCGGGCAGCGAAGAGTGCGACGCCGGACAACTGATGCCGCCATGTCGAGCCCTCTTCCGCAGTGTTGAGGCGGAATGGAAGAAGAGGAGCTGAAACTAAGACTCCGAGCGTCTATACAAACAGAAAGTGTGTGCCTGGGGACGTGACAAACAGAGAGCTTGCCAATGAGGTAATGGGCTAGGAAAGAGGAAAGAAAAAAAGAGAGGGGGTCGAAATCAGACCAGACGTACGAAAAGAAAGTGATGAGAAAAAAGGCCGAGCATCAACATATTGAGCGAGGCGAAATAAAATAAACGAGCAAGTGCACATGTGTGCAAGGAAGGAAAAAAATGCCATGCAAATGCCTTCAGCGAGAGGTGCAAACTCAAAAAAGAACGTAAAAATGAAGGAGGGGAAAAAAAGAGAAAAAAAAAGATGCTAGAAGAAGCCACAAACGCTACACTGATGTCGCGGAAGACGGGCAGATGGCCTGCAAGTGGGAAAAAGGCGAGGTTGGCTGGTCGTTGAGTGGAAGAGAGAGTGAAGGAACCAACGATAAGGATGAAAAGTGTAGGAAATGAAGGAAGGCGCCTAATCAGGTTTTGACGTGCCATTGTGGCCATCGGATATACTGGCTTCCGAGGTGGCCTAAGAAGGACGTCCACACTCTCAAGATCAGGAAAGAACTGCCAGACCCCTTTTTTTTATTTCAAGTTCCTCGAGCGCCCACGAGCTCGGCGCAGATCTACTTCATTTTCCTCGCGGAAAGGCGCGAGGCATAGATAGTAGTCTACTATCGCTCGTCACGTGCCCGGGATCGGAAACTAGTCGTCCCAACTTCATACACAAAACACTAAGACAGACATGACTCAACTAACTTAAGCAATCCTATCTGTAACTATTTACAAAAGTCAACAAAACATTGTCTATCCACTTTCAGGCACACAAAACTATATACAAGCGCCAAAAACTATTTACACTGCACCCGTGTACACTTTAGTCCGAAGCATTGGGTTGCCCCATGTGAGCAATGGGGCTCAGATATGGTCTTAATTTTTCAACATGCACAATGTCACTTCCCATGTTGTCCACGAGTTCTATCTCGTAGTTCACGGGAGACAGTCTGTTCACTATCTTGTGAGGTCCGGTGTATGATGTAGTTGTTTTCACACAGGACGTTGGAGCCTTGAGGAGCACCAGTTGTCCTCTTTCAAACACAACGTCCTTGTGATGCTTGTCGAAGTGCCGCTTCTATTTTTCTTGAGCTAGTCGGATGTGCGTGGCTGCGAGCTCTCTGGCTTTTTGTAGTTGTTCACGCACTACCGTGAAATAGTTTGAATCTTCTTTGAGCTCTTCAGGCTCTCAACGGCTGTATACAATATCTAATGGTAGCAACGGATTCCTACCGTAGACCAGGAAGAAGGGAGTTTGGCGAACCTTGTCTTGGTACACGGTGTTGTAACAAAATACAATATATGAGAGTACATTGGCCATTTTTCTCCCCCGGTGGTAGTCATGGCAATCATCTGTTTGATTGTCTTATTGGCTTTTTCGCACAAGCCGTTTGCTGCGGGATGATATGCGGTAGTGGCAGCATGTCTGATGCCCCGATGTTTGAGGTATGCTTCAGTAGAGTGCGCCATCATTTGAGCACCGCGGTCTGTGATAATTGTGGCTGGGCATCCGTGCTTCAAAATAATCCGTTGTTTGACAAACTTCTGGACAATTGCGGCCTCTATGTTCCAGAGTGGTTGTGCCTCCACGAACTTTGTGAGGTAATCGATGGCTACAATGATGTACTTGTAACCTCTTGAAGTTTTGAATGGCCCTATTATGTCCATCCCAACTGTGTGAAATGGGCTGTGGACTTCTATTGGCTGTGATAGACCGTAATGCACCGATGTCGACATCTTCATCCTCTGACAAAGGTCACAGTGACGCACATACTGTCTGACATCTGCACAGAGCTTTGCCCAGTAATATTTAGACCTAAGGGCATCGAATGTTCGCCTGATGCCCATGTGGCTACCGTATCGTCCTTCATGCATTTCACAGAGTGCCCCAGCTCGTCGTTGTGCAGGAAAGCAGAGGAAAAATCGACTGCTGACTGGGCCTTGGTCTCTTTTGTACAACACCTCGTTATACGTGATAAACTTATTTTGCACGCGTGTCTGTTGCTTTTTTGTGCCCAGCACGCCCCAAAGCAAAGTGAGGTAATCGATGGCTACAATGATGTACTTGTAACCTCTTGAAGTTTTGAATGGCCCTATTATGTCCATCCCAACTGTGTGAAATGGGCTGTGGACTTCTATTGGCTGTGATAGACCGTAGTGCACCGATGTCGACATCTTCATCCTCTGACAAAGGTCACAGTGACGCACGTACTGTCTGACATCTGCACAGAGCTTTGCCCAGTAATACTTAGACCTAAGGGCATCGAATGTCCGCCTGATGCCCATGTGGCTACCGTATCGTCCTTCATGCATTTCACAGAGTGCCCCAGCTCGTCGTTGTGCAGGAAAGCAGAGAAAAAATCGACTGCTGACTGGGCCTTGGTCTCTTTTGTACAACACCTCGTTATACGTGATAAACTTATTTTGCACGCGTGTCTGTTGCTTTTTTGTGCCCAGCACGCCCCAAAGCATATCCAGGACTTTAGCGCAGAATGCATCCTGACGCTGCTCCCCACTCATGTTGTCACAGAATAGCAGTGATGGATATGATACTGCAAGAATTGATTCAGCATCGTCAACAACAGGGGGATTCCTAGAAAGACAATCTGGTGCGCTGTGCAGAATTCCTGATTTATAGATGACATCAAAGTCAAATTCCTGCAGAATCAGTGACCAATGAAGAAGGCGTTGGTTTCCTTCCTTGTAGCGCGAAACCCAGCGCAGTGCATGGTGGTCGCTGACAACTTGAAATTTTTGCCAATCATGTACGGTCGTAGCTCTTCTAACACCCATTTCACTGCAAGAGCTTCCAGTTCCGTTGAAGAATAATTATACTCTGCGCCTATGAGAGATCGACTCAAGTATAGCACTGGACAATATCATCGCTCTTCATCCTCTTGTAGCAACAGACCTCTCAAGCCGAGCCGAGATGCATCTGTGTGTACTTGGACACAAACTCTGGTTTTTCGGAGAATAGCTTAAGGACAGGCAGCTGGCACAACGTGCGCTTTAATGTCTCAAATGCCACTTGCTGATCGTCTTCCCAAGAAAAAGTAGCGTTTTTCTTTAGGAGTGATCGAAGAGGTGCTGCAATAACGCTGTAATTTGGGATAAACTTCCGGCCCGTCTTGTCCTCTCACATATGGCGCAGTCGACATCCGAAACCTACTACAGCCACTTTGTCGCTAAGTAAGTCGCCGTGCCTTCGACGAAACGTTGAACGCCAAACGAGCCCTAAGCCTAATCAGTCCAGTGTGTCAACGACGATGTCGCTCACCAACTGGCGTGTTGCCACCCCTGAAGACCTTGCCGCCGTGAGTGTACAGTTAATTCGAACTGAATTGTAATGCCGCAGTCTCTCCACAACCGGCAACAAGGAGGAACTCATCCACCGACTTTTAGTTGACATCGCGAAAAATCCACCGCCAGCTCATGAACCCGAGCCAAGCGCGTCCGACATTTCAATGCCGCTAACGGCCACGCCAGCACCTATGGTGTCATTCCCAGCCATGCCCTCCTTCACGTCACACCCAGCAGAAAACATGCAATGTATGGCAGCGCTTCTTCACCAGAATATGGCTGTTATGATGGCAACAATGGCAAGACATATGAACCAAGTGCATGCGACAATGCTTCGCTGGCTACTTTCAAGGCAAGTGGCACCCCAAGTTTCAAGCACTGGATAGAAGAGCTTGAGTGCGTTCAACGGCTTGGATGATGGGAAGACATGACTCTCCTCGCCATCACGCAAGAGAAGCTTCGTGGAGTCGCAGCAGGCTGGCATGCCTTAACAGGGAGTCAGCTTACCACATGGACCATCTGGAAAGCAGGACTCCAAGAACAATTCGGCGAGCAACTTTCAATCATACAGTGGCAACAGAAGGTCACAGCTTTCACACAGAAAACTAGAGAGAGCCTGCAGCAGTATGCTTTTGCAGAACTCAAGATCGTGTCTTGCTGTCCAGTTCCCATTACTGACAAAGAATGCATCTAATACCTATTTTTAGGCATTCGTAACGACCAGGTAGCCATATTCATCGCTCTTCAACGACCCCGTACAGTGGACGATTTTCTCAACATCGTAACAGAAGTGGATAGAGCACTCGATCATGCGCGCCTGATCCGATCTCCCCAGTCAGCAAAGCAATTCGAAGGACAGTCGAGACGGCCCCAGTTACAGAGTGCTACTGCTGGAAATGACAGTACAGTGAATACCCCACAGCATGCTCCACCATCTACGTTCCAGTATACCATACGTATGACGCAAACTACTTGCATTGCCAGCCCACCATATGATGACCAAGAGTCAAGGTATGAAGCAATTTCAGCCAAGTATGGTTCCCCAGCATACAGAAGAGAACAAGACTTGAGAGATGCTGTTTGGTACAACTGTCAACAGAGGGGCCACCTTGCAAGTAAATGTACTGCACCAAAGCACCCTTCTAACGACAAGCAGACAGTCCCCAAAGCACCACATTTGTGGGCCGTGTCGATGACACACTGTACGGATCAAAATTTCGATGTGCTATGGTTACTGCTGAAGTCAACAGAGTGGGGAAAATGCGTGCCTTTTCTAACAGTGGCTCAAATATCAGAATTGTTGCAGCAAGTCTAGCACAAAACCTTAAACTCAAGTCGTGGGCCAAACCACCTTTGCTTGTCTGTCGGTGGAAACTCCGATGTGCCTGAAGGATCTGCCTTTTTAAAAATTGACCATTGGACCACCATCTGCAACAGACCTCTACTGGGGTACGTCGCAGCGTGACGTCACTGGTGCACGTGCAAGGCGCCGGTTGGCAAAACACTCGCCGGTGGCTGAGCCAGGTGCACGGTCGCTCGGTTCTTGGGGCAAGTTTTTTTTTTTCTTTTTGAAAACCTAATCTTCATCTCACAGTGGCAACAATAGCTGTGGTATGTGTCGGAGAACATCTGGGTATGTGGTAAAGTGCGTGATGAAGTATTTTCCACGCTGAGAGGCTGTTTATCTCATAAAAGTGAACACACGTGGCGGCCTGTGCGAAAAACAGCGGCATCGTCTTCGAAAATGTGCAGTGTTGACTGTGGCGGGTAGAGTGGGTTGAAATGCATAGACAATATTGGTTCACCTTTACAGACGGTGAAACTGAGAATATTGTGCATGGTGTGTGCGATGTGAATAATGCGATGCGTCCTGTTTGCGAGAACACTGGAATTCGTTGTAGGCTGGTTGCAGTAACCTGTTGTCGATGGAACTTTTTTTGACCTGACATTTTAGTCAAAGTATACATGCATTTGACGTGATCATCTGCGAGTGAGTACATCTCAGCGTATGTGTGGCGTGCAGAAAAATAAAAGTGCATGATCTCCGGGTGATATATATGACTACGCATTAGCTATAAGTATGTCGTAGTGTTGCCAAATCTGCATATGTACTTCACCACGGCTATAACTCATGTTATCCGATACTCGATACGTGTCAATAGAAACAGCAGAGATTTTTGTTTCTTATCTATTTTGTACTTTTATGGCTCGATCCTTATGAAGCGACAATGCGCACTAGAAGTTTGTGCATAAGCCCTATAGGAGCAATATATCTATAAAAACACGTTATAGGTGTCAAATGCAGCAAGGAGACTGTGCTAGATAATATTAAATATTGATACACAACAGCCGGCACAGCCTTGCTGCAAGAAAGAGAAAGGCGACGTTGGTTGCTGGTTGTTGATGAACTGTCGCCATCTTGTTCGCCGAGCACGGTCCATCGTATATAATTTATTAAATAAGTTACTCGTAACATTATTGGTGGAGGTGGACGACTCCCGTACCTCAATGGAGATGCGCAGAGGTCGCAACACCGGGACTCTTCGGCTACTTCAACTGCCAGTACCTCATCACCACCGGCCTCTCAAGCTGAGTCGACAACCTACGTCACCCTGCCACCCCTGCGGGATCCTGGCAGTTTCTCCGCCGACGATACCATCAACGTCGACTCCTGGCTACACCGGTATGAGCGGGTCAGTGCTACCCACCGCTGGGATCCCACGCTCAGCTCGCCAATGTTGTGTTCTACCTCGACGGCACGCCGTGGACAAGGTTCGAAACCAATGAAGCCGAAATCACAAGCTGGGATCTTTTCAAATCGAAGATCCGTGATCCTTTCGGCGATTCATCTGGTCAACAGCTCGCTGCCAAGAACACTCTTGCCACTCACGCCCAGACATCTACTGAAGCGTACGTCTCGTACATTCTTGACGTCTTGGCGCTTTGTAGCAAGGTCGACCAGCGCATGTCGGAAGACGAAAAAGTTAACCACGTCCTCAAAGGGATTGCCGACGATGCCTTCAACCTGCTGGTTTTTAATAATGTCACGAGCATCGACACGATCCTGACAGAATGCCGCCGTCTAGAACAGGCTAAAGCCCGCCGCGTCACGCACGGCATCACGCGCCTGCCAAACACAGCTGCTACTTCCTCTTGGGATGACGCCGTCCGCCCAGTTCCCCGATGTGACAACCTCACCTGCATCATTTGTCGCGAGGTCGAGGCAGCTCAACCAGTAGCTACTCCATTTCCAACGCCTAATCCTTCACCGACCACTATCTCACTGATACAAGCCGTCGTTCGTCAAGAATTATCAAACGTCGGCCTACACCACGTTCAACCAGTCTACTCTGCCGAGCCTTTTTATCATCGTCCCTCCGCTCCTCGCTTTGGTTCTAACTACTCTTGACAGCGCAATTTGTCCGAATGGCGTACACTGGACGACAAGCCTATATGCTTCGACTGCTGACGTGTCGGTCATATTGCTCGCCACTGCCGCAATCACTGGGCTCCGCCGGCATACTATGGGCCTTCTACCCAAGCCACTTCTGTCCACCAGTCATCCTCAGCATTTGATTTTGATTCCCCTATGCCGACCACATCCTCTGATTCTGCCGCACCTCTGACGAGGCCTCGCTACGCCCGCTCACCATCCCCTGCTCACCGTCAATCTCGTTCACCCCCACAACGCCGTCCTGCCTCTCCAACCTATTCGCAGCGCCCCCAAATGGAAAACTAGGCAGTGCAGTTTCTGGAGGTGAAGCTGCATTGACGACGACCTCTGCAAGAAATCGTCGTCTAACAATACCGACCGCCCGGAATCTGTTGAACGTTACTTTATACAATCTACCTGTGCACGCGTTAATCGATACCGGCGCTCATGTGTCCATAATGAGTGCTGCTCTTCGTCACCGCCTAAAGAAAATAATCACACCCGCCTTGAACCGAGCCGTTCGAGTCGCCGACGGGGAAACTGCCATCATTATTGGCATGTGCTCTGCCCGTGTGACTATCGCCGATAGAAGCACTAATGTTCTTTTCACCATTATAAAAACTTGCCCTCATGATGTAATTCTAGGCATGGATTTTCTAACCGCTCACTTGGCCCTTATAGATTGTTCAGCCGGCTGTCTTGGCCTTGAAATGCCTCTACTTTCTGATCTGACCAACCCACCCCAAAGCCGTCTTTGCTGCATTGATTTCACACGCCTTCCGCCTAACTGTGTTACACATATCGACCTCTTCTCTACGCCACTTGTACCTGACGGCGATTACATGGTGGCACCTATTCATGCCGTGATGCTTACGCATGGCGTCGCTGTTCCACACACCATTTTCACAATTGTTGAAAACCGCACATGCCTTCCTATTGTCAATTTTGTCCTCACTGCCCAAATTCTTCGTCAAGGTATCTCCGTGGCCGAAATTACTGCCCTACAAGATCATACGGTTGAACCATTCAGAGTGGATGATTGCTGCACCTCAGACCATGAACCAACTCTATCACGTTCATTGGGTGTCGACGTTGACCACATGGTACCATCAGACCTTGCCCCTGATCAAGCGGAAGCCCTCTGTTATGTCCTGGAGTCCTATAGTGACATTTTTTACTTCGCCAGCACGGCCTTAAGCCGAACGAGTCTTGTTACTCATCGCATGAATACTGGTGACGCGAGTCCCATTCACCGACGTCCATACAGTTTCCGCGTCCGAGCGTACAGTCATACAACAGGAAGTCGAAAAGACGCTTGCAAAAGCCATAATCGAGCCCTCTTATAGCCCCTGGGCTTCTCCTGTCGTCCTGATCAGTAAGAAGGATGGAACATGGCGCTTTTGTGTAGATTATCGGCATCTTAACAAAATTACGAAGAAAGATGTTTATCCGTTGCCTAGAATCGACGTTGCCTTAGACTTCCTTTACGGTGCTACGTATTTTTCCACTATTGACCTTCGATCTGACTATTGGCAGATCGCTGCAGACGAGATGGACCGTGAGAAGACCGCAATCGTCACTCCTGACGGTCTTTATCACTTAAAGTTAGCCCTTCGGTCTCTGTAATGCACTGGCCACATTCAAAAGAATGATGGACTCATTGCTCCAAGGGTTTAAATGGTCAACCTGCTTATGTTATTTAGACGACATTATCGTTTTCTCGCCCACATTCAACTCCCATCTCGATCGTGCATCGGCAATTCTTGAAGTTTTTCGTCGAGCCCGACTTCAATTGAACTCTTCAAAATGCCACTTCGCTCGTCGTCAAATAACCGTACTTGGCCACCTCGTCGATGCCGCAGGATTCCGCCCGGATCAGGAGAAAATTCGCGCCGTCACGGACTTTTCTGTCCCGAAGTCAACAAACGACATTCGCAGTTTTGTGGGCTAGTGCTCCTACTTTCGACGGTTTGTTAAGGACTTCGCGATCATTGCACGTCTACTCACAAACCTCCTGAAGAAGGACGCCCCGTTTTTATGGGGCACTGATCAAGCCCCATCTTTTTACCAGCTCACGACGCTCCTTACAACACCGCCGATTTTAGCTCATTTCGATCCATCAGCTCCAACCGAGGTTTGCACTGACGCTAGTGGGCACGGCATGGGGGCAATGCTATTGCTACACTAACACGGACATGATCGTGTTATAGCATATGCAAGCCGACTGCTATCTACCGCAGAGCGCAACTATTCAATCACGGAGCGTGAGTGTCTCGCTCTTGTGTGGGCAGTCACCAAGTTTCGCCCATACTTGTATGGGCGTCCATTCCGGGTAGTCACCGACCACCATGCGCTCTGCTGGCTGGCCTCACTCAAGGATCCCACAGGGCGCCTCGCTAGTTGGTCCCTACGTTTACAAGAATACACGTTCACCGCAACGTACAAAACAGGGTGTTCGCATCAAGATGCGGATTGTTTATCAAGCTACCCTGTGGAAGAAACTGCCCATACTGACACCTTTCCAGACCTTCTGTCTGTGACGCAGCTACTCAACCTTGCCACGAACAACGCCGGGATGCCTCCCTGCGAACCATCATTGACAAGCCTGAGTCAATGCCTCGCGACGCATCTCTATAAATGTTCCTGGTCAAAGACGAGATCCTGTATCGCCGTAACCTCGATCCATATGGCCATGACTTGCTCCCCGTCATACCAGCACATCTTCGTGCGACTGTCCTCAACCTACTTCATGACGCTCCTTTGGCGGGCCACTTGGGCATCTCTCGTACATTTGACCATGTACGGCGTTGTTTCTTTTGGCCTGGTCCTGCCCGTTTTGTTTGACGCTACGTCACCGCTTGTGAGCCCCGCCAGCGCCGCAAAAAGCCATGCTCCCTACCAGCTGGATTCCTTCAGCCGATCGCCATTCCCACTGAACCTTTTTTTCGAGTTGGCCTCGACCTGCTTGGCCCATTCCCGATCTCCAGCTCAGGCAACAAATGGATTGCTGTCGCCACTGACTATGCGACACGGTACGCTATCACACGAGCACTTCTGACGAGTTGCGCAACCGATGTGGCGGACTTTCTGGTATATGATATTTTAGTACACGGAGCTCCACGCCATTTTCTCACTGACCGGGGCTGGACCTTTATATCAGCTGTCGTTGATGAAATCCTACACTCTTGCTCTGCCAAGCACAAGTTTGCCACTTCGTAACATCCGCAAACGAATGGTCTTACGGAGCGCCTCAACCACACCATAACCGACATGCTTTCTAAATACGTAGCGGCCGACCACCAGGACTGGGACCTTCATTTGCCATTTGTGACGTTCGCATATAATTCGTCAGGTCACGACACTGCCGGCTATTCGCCATTCTATCTTCTATACGGCCGAGAACCCACCCTACCCTTCGACACCTTGCTGCCCTCAATCACTGAGCATGCTGGCGAAGCAATCGCGCGAGCCGACCATGCACGCCAACTCGCCCGCAGCCGTCTGCAGGCCTCACAGGAGCACTAAAGACAGCTCTACGATTCCCATCATCGAAACAAGCACTTTTCACCTGGTTCCCTTGTTCTCCTCTGGTCCCCCACTCGGTGTGTAGGTCTTTCTGAAAAACTGATGTCATGCTACACTGGACCATACCGCGTCGTTCGCCAGGTGACCGACGTTACATACGAGATCGTTCCAGCTGATCCAACGTCATCATCATCACCTTCGAGTGACATCGTGCACATAGCTCGACTCAAGCCTTATCACCCTCCTTCTACCGAATCCGAGTTGCTCAAGCACCGAGACGGTGCTTCTACCACCGGGGGGTTATGATACACAACAGCCGGCACAGCCTTGCTGCAAGAAAGAGAAAGACGACACTGGTTGCTGGTTGCTGATGAACTGTCGCCATCTTGTTTGCTGAGCACGGTCCATCGTATATAATTTATTAAATAAGTTACTCGTAACAATATTATTAAGTTGTCAGATATTACATCACATGAATTTTCACTCGGTTATTTAGAAACGCGGCGGCAGAATTTCACTTTTATTTTCTCGAGGATATGGTAAACTCAGCCTAACGCGCGACAAGAAGCGTTTCCTTTTTTTCATTCATCTCTGATCAGACTTTTGCGCAGTGAGTGAGAATGTTATCCGTGACGTCACGCACAGCAGCTAATAACCATGCTGCCGCCAATGCTGCACCTCACTTAAAACTGCATTGCACATGCTACGCTGGAAATTGAATAAGTTCACATCCATACCATGTAAATATTTCTCAAAGTGCCAGTCACCATACCATGTACATTCAAAACGTTTGCTTTCGAAAAATACCAGATTTCTTTATGGCTGCCATCTAGGCGGGTGAAGCCCACTGCATGCTAGTCGCGCCTCTCAGTACTGTCAGTAAAGTTTCTCCATTCATCCATCAGACGAACAAATTTTCACACTATGAGAAGTGACCCTTCCGCGACCTCCTTCTTTAAAAAGCTGTGGCTTTAGAACACAGCAATGAAGAAATTTCTGCCGAAGGAATGCAGACACGCAGCTCTGCTATGCAGAAAGATGCCACCAGTGAAACTTTCTTGGCAACCAGAACCTGCTCCAAGAGAGGGTATGGTGGGCGGGGTGCCTGCAGTGACATCATACTGTTTACAAACAGGGAGAGGTCTATTGTCGAAGCAGCCATCCTTGAACGAAACGCCCTTCCCCTTATTATAGGTGAAGATTGGTTTTACGCAGCTCAACCCAAACTCCACTTCAGACCTCCCAAGTTACCTGTCAGCCATCTACCAACGTTGTCGTGCAGTACAAAGAACTATTGCCAAGGATGTCAAATGCAGTAATTTTGATGACGTCTGCATTGTCACGTTCTGACCCCTTGTGGTCAACAGCAGAGCCTCTCCAAGTCAAGTATGAGCCTGAGCAGAACAAACCCCTGTGGAGCCAGCTCAACAAAACTGCCCTAGTTCGTCTCCAAACATCATGTCCCACAAGCCCATTCCAGACAAGCTCTTCAGCCCATTGCCTTTAGAGGTGCCACGTTCATCGCCGCTCCAAAACGCTCCAGAACGGCACGTGCCTTGCCACTGACTATTGACCGTCTGAGAACGACAACAAAACGGACACTGTAGCTCCTCACCACTCTAAGTGTGACATGAAAAGTGCACAAGGAAACAAAGCATTTGCACAGGCAGTGCCGCTAACTGCCAGTGCCCCAGGCTGCAGAGGTGACCTGCCATGTGTCCGTCACCATCCCAAAGACATTGCAACCCTTAAATGTCTGCGAAGAGCAACTCAACAGCATCAGTATTGCACAGCCAAGCAAAGATGCTGCAGTGCTGTCGAACTGTTTCGTGATACCGACAGTGGCTCAGCCAACGCCTGCCCCTGTGCAACTGTCACTTGCAGTCGCCGTCACAGTGGTGTCCTCCATGGAACAATCGCTTGCATACGTGCCACAGCAAGTTCCTCTCTCAACTTGCTTCTTTGCATTTTGCCCACAAATGTCAAAGCCAAATGTCAAAGTTTACGAGGTGTCTCCTGACGGGAAGGGTACCAGAGTCTTGGAAGAACGCTAACATCATCTTAATACATAAGAAAGGAGATGACAAGGACTTGAAGAATTACAGGCCGATTAGCTTGCTCTCTGTAGTATACAAGCTATTTACAAAGGTAATTCGTAACAGAGTAAAGAAAACATTAGAATTCAATCAACCAAAGGAACAAGCAGGATTTTGAACAGGCTACTCAACAATCGACCACATTCATACTATCAATCAGGTAATAGAGAAATGCTCAGAATATAACCAAGCACTATACATAGCCTTCATAGATTACGAGAAGGCGTTTGATTCAGTAGAAATATCAGCCGTCATGCAGACACTGCAGAATCAGGGCGTCGATGAAGTATATATAAACATCCTGGAAGAAATCTACAGGGGATCAACTGCTACCATAGTGCTTCATAAAATAAGCAACAGAATACCAATCAAGAAGGGTGTAAGGCAGGGGGACAAAATCTCCCCAATGCTATTTACTGCGTGCTTACAGGAGGTTTTCAGAAGCCTAGAATGGGAACAGTTAGGGATAAGAGTTAATGGAGAGTACCTTAGTAATCTGCGCTTCGCCGATGACATTGCATTGCTGAGTAACTCAGGGGACGAATTGCAACTCATGATTACGGAGTTAGACAAGGAGAGCAGAAAGGTGGGTCTTAAAATGAATCTGCAGAAAATGAAAGTAATGTACAACAACCTCGGAAAAGAGCAGCGCTTCGGGATAGGTAATAGTGCACTTCAAGTTGTAAAAGACTATGTCTACTTAGGGCAGGTAATAACCGCGGAGCCGAACCACGAGATTGAAGTAACTAGAAGAATAAGAATGGGGTGAAGCACATTTGGCAAGCACTCTTAAATTATGACAGGTAGATTGCCATTATCCCTCAAGAGGAAGGTATATAACAGCTGTATCTTGCTGGTACTTAGCTACGGAGCAGAAACCTGGAGGCTTACAAAGAGGGTTCAGCTTAAATTGAGGACGACACAGCGAGCAATGGAAAGAAAAATGGTAGGTGTAACCTTAAGAGACAAGAAGAGAGCAGAGTGGATTAGGGAACAAACGGGGGTTAAGGATATCATAGCTGAAATAAAGAAGAAGAAATGGACATGGGCCGGGCATGTAGCACGTAGACAGGATAACCGCTGGTCGTTAAGGGTAACTAACTGGATTCCAAGAGAAGGCAAGCGGGTTAGGTGGAGACAGAAGGTTAGGTGGGCAGACGAGATTAAGAAGTTTGCGGGTATAAATTGGCAGCAGCAAGCACAGGACCGGGTTAACTGGCGGAACATGGGAGAGGCCTTTGTCCTGCAGTGGACGTAGTCAGGCTGATGATGATGATGATGATGTCAAAGCCAACCCCTGCCAACGTGCTCCTAAAGTACATAAAGACTGAAAGAAAAAAAAGTGGTCAACACCGTCACCAAATGCCTGGAAGTCTACTTCCAAGTCTCACTTTTCGAACGGTGGTGAGACAACCTTGAAGTTTGAAAACAGTGGCACGACATTTGGGTCTTCCAACTGCAAGAAATGGCGCAAGAAGCACAAGCACAAAAAAAGACTGGCAGATGCACAGTCCCAAGTATAGTTCCAAGAAAGCAAGCACACACACCGAACCCCCGGACAAGAAATTGACGATTTCAAGCAATATGACAGCCAAGTCATCAGGACAGAGCAGCAAGGAAGACCAGTTCCCACACGAGATGAAACCTCCACCATGTCCTGTCATATGACACCTACTCCGAACTCGAATAAGTCCTTTTCAGAAGAACATGTCCCAGCTTATGACCCCGCTGATCTTTTAGACGTACACACCTTACTTCATGCGCACATGTAGCCTCAGCTCAATCTCTAAGTCAACGACCCCAGCGTCATCGTACGCAACCTCGACATCTGCAGGACTTTGACCTATTGACACAGGAGTAGTTTTTTTTTTTTTTTTTTCCAAGTGGGCTTGGACTTCTGATGAGAGGTGGGATGCCAGATTAGTTTTTTTTTTTTCCAAGTGGACTTCGACTTCTAGGGGGGATCGGATCTGAGCTCCAAAGATAGCGAGTTCAAGAAGAAGGTCAAGCAACCCTGGGTGCCACCCAGCAGTTCTCAGGGAAGAGCGGAAAGCATCGAACATGCTGCTTGTATTGAGCCTTCCTTCTAACGATTAAAAGCTTTCGGCCCGTCTCGTTCGCTCACAGTGTACTGCACAGAAAAAATACAAAAGCATAATCGTTTAGAGCCCCGATCTCATGTTGATGCACCCGCTGAAGTGTAACCATGTCATGAACGTCTTGAATGCCCGCCCAGGCGAATCAATAAGTGCGATGTAGCCTGTCAATAATATTGTTACGCACAATCCAAATGGTGTAAGAATAACTGTTTATTAAGGCTAACTTGTGCCCCAAAACTAAAAGAAAATGTAGCAGCGTTTCTGACAGGTGATCAGCAAAAGGAATCAATCTCCGAGAAGCCCTCGAGCGGTGCACTTCTTTTTCGTCAAAAAACCCGTGCTGAGGAGGCGCGCGCCGTCACGGCCTTTTCTTGTCTTATCATCGGGCCGCTGGTCTCTTGGGGGGGGGGGGGGGGCACGAACTAGCGCGCGTAGTTTGAATACTGCGTCTGTCTTGCGTGATTATCCCTCCCCCCAAAACGCATCGTCCCGATGCGTAAAAACAGTGTTGCTGAGACGGTCTGAATGCGTGGTTTCCATTGGAGAAATAGGTATTCCTCATGATTGGGTGTGTATAGTTCGATGTTCATTGCCTGTCATAGTATGGCTTCATTCTGACTACATGCACGATTTCTGTGCTCCTTCGGCATCTTGATGAGCTCACTTGTCCTTCCGGTGACACCTCGTAGTTCAAGAGCTGACGTGACGAACGACTCGGTAAGGGCCGAAATAGCGGCGCAAAAGCTTTTCGGAGAGGCCAGGCGTCCACACGGGAGTCCAAATCCAAACTCGGTCGCCTCGTGCGTAGTCGACTCCTCTCCGCCGAAGGTTGTAACGGTTTGCATCCAAGCGTTGTTTTATGTCATGTCGCGCCAACTGCCGTGCTTCTTCGGCTCGCTGAATGAATTCGCTGATGTCGGGCTTGTGCTCTGTATTGTCGCTTATAGGCAGCATTGCATCTAATGGTGTGGTAACTATTTGACCATAGACTAGCTGGAATGGCGTCACTTTAGTAGTCTCCTGCACAGCAGTATTATAAGCGAAAGTGGCGTACGGCAGTATCTTGTCCCACGTACGGTGCTCCAAGTCAACGTAAATGGACAACATATCGGTTAGAGTTCTGTTGAGTCGCTCGGTTAGCCCATTCGTTTGGGGGTGATAAGCCGTTGTTTTCCTATGACATGTGTGGGTAAGTTTCATAATGGACTGCATCAGATCGGCTGTGAATGCAGTTCCTCGATCCATGATAACCACCTTTGGGGCACCATGCTGTAGTACAATGTTAGTGACGAAAAATTCAGTGACTTCTATAGCCATGCACCTGGTGAGAGAGGCTGTCTCGGCATACCGGGTTAACTGGCCAGTCGCCACTACTATCCATCGGTTGCCCGTTGATGACGTAGAAAATGAACCAAGTAGATCCATTCCTACTTGTTCAAATGGAGATTTAGGGGGTTCTATTGGTTGGAGAAATCCTGCACGTTTCAATGGAGGCGTTTTGCGTCTGTGGCAATCTCTACATGTCCTCACATAATGCTGTACAGCATCCAGTAACTTTGGCCTGTAGTACTTGGTGCGGATGCGAGCCAATGTTCTACTCACTCCGAGGTGTCCTGCTGCTGGGTCATCGTGGCAACCTTCGAGGATTTCAAGTCGCAAGGCCGAAGGAACGACGAGTAGGAATGTCTCCCTGCTGTGCTCGACGTTTCTCTTGTATAAAACATTGTTTCTCATCATGTACGAGGACAATCCCCGAACGAAAACTTGAGTAACACGTACGGGTTGCCCTTCCATGCTTGATCAGTTGAAGCAACTCCGCGTCAGATCGTTGATATTCAGTTAAGTCTGCGGTGCTGACGGCTCCAAGAAACGGATAGTCGTCTCCATCTTCCACAGGTGCAGATTCCACTGGCCCGTGTGGCAGGCAATCAGCATAGCTGTGCTTGTGACCCGACTTGTATACGACTGTTATGTCGTATTCTTGCAACCTGAGGCTTCATCTAGCAAGTCGCCCAGAAGGGTCCTTTAGGCCTGCGAGCCGTGATGGTCGCTCACTGCTCGAAATGGTCTACCATATAAGTACGGTCGGAATTTCTGTATGGCCCATATTACCGCCACACATTCTTTTTCCGTTGCTGAATAATTTATTTCAGCTCTTGAAAGAGTACGACTAGCATATGCGACCACTTGTTCCTCTCCGTTTTGCAGCTGCACGAGGACGACGCCTAGTCCCAAATCGCTTGCGTCCGTGTGAATCTCTGTTTCGGCTTCTTCATGGAAATGTGCAAGGACGGGGTGGTTTAGAAGTCGCTGTCGTAGCTAATTGAAGGCGTCTTCATCCTCGCTTGTCCAGGTGAAAGGGGTGTCTTCTTTCGTCAGTCGGGTTAGTGGTTCGGCAATCTTCGAAAAATCTTTGATGAATCTTCTGTAATAGGCACGAAGTCCTAAGAATCGTCTCACAGCCCTTTTATCCGTCGGTCTAGGAAACTTTTCTACAGCTGCTGTCTTTTCGGGGTCATGTCGAATGCCTTCAAAGCTATCCACATGACCGAGGAAAAGCAGTTCATGAAAACCAAAATGGCACTTTTGGGGTTTTATCGTCAGTCCTGCTGAACTAATCGCTTCGAGCACAGTCCGTAGTCGTTTCACATGCTGATCGAAGGTGACCGAAAAGATCACGACGTCATCGAGATAAACAAGGCAGGACTGCCATTTTAAGCCGGACAGCACAGTGTCCATCATTCGTTGAAATGTGGCGGGTGCGGAACACAGGCCAAATGGGAGTACCTTGAACTCGTATAACCCATCTGGGGTGACGAAAGCAGTTTTTTCGCGATCTGGTTCATCCACCTCTATCTGCCAGTATCTGTTCTTGAGGTCTAGAGAGGAAAAGAATTTCGCATCTCGTAGTCTGTCAAGGGTGTCATCGATCCTTGGAAGGGGATAGACATCCCGCTTTGTGACGATGTTCAATTTTCGATAGTCAACGCAGAAGCACAAAGTCTGGTCCTTTTTCTTTACCAGCACTACAGGTGAGGCCCATGGGCTGACAGATGGTTGAATCACGTCGTCTCTAAGCATTTCTTCAACTTGGCCTCTGATGACTTCTCTCTTTTTTTTTTGACTCAAGGTACGGGTGCTGGCAAATAGGTCTAACAGATTGATCGATTATGATGCGGTGTTTGGTGATGGATGTTCTTTGCACTTTCGATGACGTGGAAAAACACGAGGCGTACTCCCGTATAAGGCTCTCGATTTTTTTGTTTCTGGTTCGGTGATAGGGCTGCTTCGATGTAGATAGATGCGAGTATGGAATCTATACCGTCAGGGTGTAGTGGTGCAGTCTCTGAAGAATTCAAATCCATAATCGGAACGTAGTCGTGCAAGTGACCAACAACAGTTCCCTTCACAAGATGTTGCACCTCATTTCGGAAATTTGTCACGAAGACACTCATACACCCATGATGCAGTCATACAATATTTCTTGCTGCACAGATCCTTTTCACGAGTAATAGCCCAGTATTGCTTTCTGCCATTCCTTCATAGTCGTTGTACACATTGCTTTTTACGGTGACAATGATGATGGATCTTGGAGGTACTGTTACATCATCACCTGCAATCTGGAGCACATCGAATCGTTTTTCACTCTCGAATGTCGCAATGGGGTGTTTCGTCGAGAACGAGATGCACGTTTCCTGCAAGTTTATTACTGCGCTATTGGCCTGCAAAAAGTCCATTCCGATAATTGCATCTCTTGAACACTCCGACAGGACAATGAAGCTGGCGACGTAGGTGAATAGGATGGAAAGGTGGGCTTGTTGGTAATTCATGATGGTTCAGCGAACTGGGAGCGCTGTGTGCTGTGTGCCTCCTCTTTGCTTTGTGTCTGTGTTTACCCCCGCGCTCCCAGTTCGCTGGACGTAGGTGAAGCCGCGTATTCCGACTCTAGAGGTACACATGCCTGCCGGATCCATAAGGTGTCCCCCGGCGGTTCGCACTTGCAGTCCTATCCAAGGGGTCAGCACTTTTTTCAGCATTCTGGCAAGTCCCCTGCTCATGACGGAATAGTCTGCGCCTGTGTATACCAAAGCATTCGTTTCGTAGCCATCTATAGGTACCGACAAATCAGAAGCGACGTTACCGTTTCCGCACGTAGTCTCGTGTCCATCATCACATTTCGAAATCGGCACTGGAGGTTGTCTTTTTGCGTCAGCAGTGGCCTTACCTCCCCAGGTTGCCGATTCTAGTTTTCCCGAAGCGGGCTTTGTGGAAGTCGCCTCGGAGAGTTCGAAGATGGGCGCGGACTTGGTGACCGATACCTCAGTGACGCTGTCGATCGAGACATGATGATGATGATTTGTGGGGTTTAACGTCCCAAAACCACCATTTGATTATGAGAGACGTCGTAGTGGAGGGCTCCGGAAATTTTGACCACCTGGGGTTCTTTAACGTGCACCCAAATCTGAGTACACGGGCCTCTAACATTTCCGCCTCCATCGGAAATGCAGCCGCCACAGCCGGGAATCGAACCCGCGACCTGCGGGTCAGCAGCCGAGGATCGAGACTGATGCTGCTGTGAGGAGTGAGTACCTTGACGCGTTGACAAGTACTCCTCGATTTCAAAAGGTCATTCCCCATTCCTTGGACAAGCAGCCTTTACGGGAAAACCCCGAAGTCCAGCTCGGCATACTCCTACATCCGGTAAAGATGACTAGCTTCACCGCAGTGACAACAAAGCGGAATTCGATCAGGAGTGCGCCATATATCAGATTTTCGGATTCTCGTCTCAGCTGGGCACGGCGTGAATCGAGGTTTCGGCAGATGCGTGCTTGCTATGGCGAAATAAGGTCCAGGGTCGACGAAAGGAGGTACAGGGGCGCCTCTTAGCATCTCGAACTGGCTGTGCTTGTGGCTGCTGCTCACGGACTGCCCATCTCACTTCATCCCAAACAACTTCCGCTAATGACGAGACCGTTGAGGGGTTGCCGTTTAGCTTCTGGAGCTCTTCTCGAACCACCGATCGAATGAGCTCTCGTAATACGTCGATGCCATTCCCGAAGACTGCTGACACCGTGTCTGCAGATGCGACGTTAACATCTCGATTGTAGTGCCTCACTCGCTGTTGCAGAACCGCTGCCGTTGCGGTGCGAAATTCGGCGACGTTCCACGGGGGCATTGGAGCAAACCAGCAAAAATCTCCTGCTTCACCCCACGCATCAGGTGCCGAAGTTTCTTGTCCTCGCTCATATTTTGATCAGACCGGCGAAATAACTGGCACATGTCTTCCACATACATTGCGACGCTTTCATTGTTGCGCTGGTTTCTTGCTTGCAAGACAGCTTCAGCTCTTTCCTTGCGGTCTGTGCTCAGGTATGTGGCCAGTAGCTCCCGTCGGAAGTCATCCCACGACCGAATGGCACCTTCATGGTCTTCGAACCACGTTCGTGCGCTGTCCTGCAATGCGAAATAAACGCGGTGGAGCTTCCGTTCTTTGGTCCATTGGTTGCAGTTGGTGACGCACTCAAAACCCTCCAGCCAATCCTCGGCGTCTTCATGAGGATCGCCATGAAAACGGTCGGGCGTCCATGGCTCATCGACAACGACATGTGTGGCAGCGACTGAAGACGAAACTACGTGTGCGGCGGCGGTTGGAGACGACATTTCGGTACTCTCACTGAAGACAGCTGGAGACACTCTAGGCTCTGGTGGCAGGGGAAATTCCGGCGGCTCACCACGTAGACGACGGCTGGAGCGCTGATGAACTGGCGTGAGAGCTCAGTTGGTTCGACTGGTCGTGGTTCCGAGCTGCTTCCTCGAAATCCAACTGGGTTTGGGATCATTACCCGGCTCCTCCACCAGAATTGTTACGCACAACCCAAATGGTGTAAGAATAACTGTTTATTGGAGCTAACTTGTGCCCAAAAAGTAAAGGAAAATGTAACAGCGTTTCTAACAGGCGATCAGCAAAAGGAATCAATCTCCAAGAAGCCCTCAAGCGGTGCACCACTTCATTTTCGTCAAAATCCCGTGCTGAAGAGGCGCACGTCGTCACGGCCTTTTCTTGTCTCATTATCGGGCCGCTGGTCTCTTGGGGGGGCGCACGAACTAGCGCAAGTAGTTTGAATACTGCGTCTGTCTTGCGTCAATATGTAGTTTGCAGAACAGGTTTCTTGCTAAAGCTATGCGCAGCATTCGCTGCGATTTACTTGCGTAGACACTAGTGTCAAACTTTCTTTCGCAGATGATTGTTAAAAAAAACCGCATGGCTTTTTATGCATTCGCCTAAGATGACTCGAAGGCGAAATTTTTATTTTTTGTTCTCAGTTGACTGCGTTGATTCCCCCGCCCCCAAAACCTCTCAGCATCTACCGTGGTTTTCGCAGTGCCTGGGGATCGCAAGCATTGCAAGCGTTGTGCACCTCACGTGCCTCCTAGATTGGTATGAACCGCGCAATGATGCCATGGTGGTATGATGACATCACAATGTGAAGTCACGTCATGACGATGTGACATTGCAGATTTCAGTGTCATGTGACATCACGATAGCGCCTTGGGTTGACGTATCATATGATGATCTTTTTGGATCATTTGTGCTGACGCTGGTGAAGGTCACTTTTCACGTTTGATGTCGCAACTAAGGCTTTCGCTTTAACAAAGCTTATCGCAAGGTGAAAGTACAGCAAGCCAGTCCTACTGGCATACAGAATTCATTGCAATCATATTACCTCGGTACCCTTGCCTGTATATTGGTTAATGTGCAACTATTTTTCTGAAGACCATAGAAATGAATCCCGTGCTTACCATGGCCTGTGGGCAGATAATCTTGTTGTTGAGAAACCTCGCCTGCACCCGTTCCCGCTTGCCTTTGATGTCCAGCATGTAGTGGAATTTGTCCTGTGAAAGGGGACAACCAGCAAAAAGGCGTTATAACCTTCCCAGCACAGGCGTCACAGTCACATAGAGGGACCACGTAGCAGAGAGAGGTGTCACGCGGGGCTACAGAGAGAAACATGCGCTCACCGTAAAGCTGGGTAGGTTTCGTGCCTCGACAGCCATTTCGGTGCGCACCCCCGTTGGCCAGCAGCAAGAACGAGTCGGCGCCGAAACTCAGGCAGTGCTGGCATCCATACACCAGTGAGTTCTGCGGACTCTGTTGGGTAGGGACAGGCAGACAGAGAGATGGCTGAATCGTTTCCTGGAATTACGCTTATTGCACAAGAAGCAATGGTACATGACGAGACTCGACATTCTTGTACCATGTATGTGACAATGAGTAGCTTTAGTGAAAGTTCGGGTATAAGAACTGGCTACCTCCCTGTCCTTGCACTTGTGTCTTCCTTCCTCCTCATTTAGTCAAGGTAACGAGGCCAGAGGCGGGTCACATGTTTAAAACACAAGGTGTTTTGGGTTATACACAGCCGTCCCCTCTCAAAGGCACTATGAGTTTATCTGGAGTAGTGAATCATTAGGGGGGGGGGGGGCAGAAAACCAGAAATGGCGCGAACCACAGCACAGAGATTGACTCTACCCATCTGTGTCCAGTTTGCACTGTATCTTGCTTTCTATGGAGATGTGCCAACTGGTACAAATGATTATATCACAATAAAGAGAGTAGAGAGAGGCCTGAGTAAGAGGGCATAGGAGAGAGTTGGATGCTGTTGAAGGTAGGGGGGGGGGGGGTAAATTCCTAACGTGCTGACCACCCCACTGCACTCGAGCCCCCACATCCTAGCAGTGCCAGGGTTTGTGGCAATGCATATGGAGGAGCTTGCCGACCAGAATGCGCAAAATGAAAAACAGGCATGTGGCTTTGGCACTTTTCTGAGATAGCACTTAGGCACCTTAATCTGTACGCGCGATCAGACCGCCTGAGCCTCACAAACACGTTACCCTTTCGTCCCTTGTTGTGAATGTGATTGAGTGCATGTCGAAAGACCAGGGGCAAATGACTGCGATGCCACGAAAGACATAATTCAATAACGCCAATGAGACGAGCTGAGTCATCAGTCTTTGTCAGTTGATCAGCGCCCATTATCAAGCCTAACTGAAGGATGCAGCAGCGACAGCTCTACTGAATGCTGTACGTGGTAGTTACAGCAAAAACGCATTGCATACGATTCAGGACCATATGTATACTCAGCGGCGCCACTTTTTTTGTCGATGCAGGGGTGCTATAAATATTGCGCAAGCAATGAATCCATCCTCTTGTTGCTTCACATCGCAACCAAACGTGTCTGCGTGGTTGCCATGGTTAAATTAGGACCATACACATTTCAGACAGCGGCCGTCATTTTTTTTTTCACCTAACCACTGGCAATCAATCTAGAGCAGCATTCATCACCCGGAGCAACCAAGTGACTACCTCTGGTGCGGCGGATGCGCAGCCTGTCTCTTCGGTGCATGTGCCCTGCCTGCCGAACTTGTCAAGCAAAAGCCACAAGCGAGAGAGTGACCACGCAGTTATTTTAGATGGCCCCACACCGTGACGACAACAACAGGGTTAATGAAGAAGAGCGTTGTGTGTGTGCACTCACGTTTCCTCTGCTGAAGACGTTTTTGGAGCACGAGCTGGCTTTGTACATGCAGGAATTCTCGCTGAAGCACCAGTTGCAGGTGAAAGCGCTAGTCACGCACGCTGAGCATCTGCAGAGCAAAAAGAGACACACACATGCAGTCTGATTGAGAAAGCAGGCATGTGCACTGAGGCGATCCATCAGCATTTATGACGAGCGCATGACTACTGGAGGGAAGAGTTGTGCAACTGCGGGTATGAAGAGAGCGAGATTGGACTCAAGTTTTATATCTGCGGGTATTCAAGACAAGAAGTGAATAGCCTGCGAAGATGTAATATGATGCCATCAAGTCATGTGACCTTCCAATATGTGACAATGTTTATGATCTGTGGCATCATATGACGACGTCTTTATGTAATGATGATTTTTTGCATCACACGTGTAGACGTTGGACGCCGCCAGTGATGATTTTTCGCTTTTGATGAGGAATTTAAGGCCATCACCTTAGTACACTGTACGACTGTCGTTCCGTGACATTGCAGATGCTGCTGGTGTTCGGGGGCTCAAGAATACCCTTCATGTTTGCAAGCATGGCAATAGGTATCACTATAGACGGGACTGCGCTGCGTTTGAACAGTCAACAAATGAGTCTATCAGTAGCAATGCTGCCTCGCGATCACTGCCATGTGCAACTTAACATTATGCTTCTAAGCTGAATGGGATCCCATGGGAACCACATGTGGTATTGGCGAAACAAGCGACAATTAGCATGTACTGTGTCGTAATGAATGCACACTTTTAATGCTAGACAAGGTGTCGCATGCGATAAAAGCGTCCGGGTTGACAGCCATTCGATCTCTACTTTGTTCGCTACCGAGTTAAGAGACCAGAGGGAAGATGAAAGAAACAGAGTTGAGCAGCCGGATATTAAGGCTACGACAATCCGTCCACGAATACACGACGACCTCAAGCAACTGACAAGACACATTTTTCACACCTGTCTCAAGTTGAGAGTCGGCATTAGACTTTAGACTTCAACAGTGCCTGTTCAAAACATAGGCCACGATTGCAGGCATCGCACCACTTATGGAGCTATTTAGTTTGTTTCACCACAGCTTCATTGTTTCCGCTCTCAAATGGTGAAAAATCACCTGACATGGTTCTTCCTTTTTTGGCACTTGCTTTCTCTCGGTGGCAACACATGTAATCCTAAAGAAATTTGCAATGGGAATGGATGATCACCTATATCACTGGAAGTGGTCTATTGGCATTCTGTGCTATTTAGCACATTAAAGCTAGGCGTGCGTATGATGTGGTACACCACTAGCGAGCAGCAAGCATCAGGGAACATTAGGGCCCAAGCTTTTAGTATTAGCTCCTAGAAAAGCTTCTATCAAAAATAGACTTTCAGTGAGTCATAAAAGCAGCTCCCAGTCAAGTGAACGTTATGGTGACAAAACGATATTCCGTGGATTACTGGCATGAGCTATCTCATATTCACCTAGCAGACAACGCACGAGCACCTCGATCAAGTAGTCGAGAACGACATATGCCTTCGAAATGAGCCAGATGTCAAGAACAACGAGCACTGCAACATTCTCGTTTCCAAGTTACCATTATACTTTAAACAATGTGAATACAACCACGCCATTCATTTGCACTATAGAGACAACGCGGCGGTATGTATACTTCTGTTAGAAAATATTCGGGTTGTGAATGACGGCTAAACATTCAAGTGCAGTACGAAGATTGAATAAGAGACCAATTATATTTCTCGATTACTGCACGCACCTTTTCCTGAATACCAACGGCAGCTGCAATTTTGCAGAACTACAACCATACAGTGTACTAAGTCAAAAACCTGAAATGCCTCGTCAAAAGTGAAAATTAATCACCGGCGGCATATGGCGTCTTCTCACGTCGGCGACGGCAACATGAATTATGAAAGAAATCATCATTACGCTAAGAAGTTATCATATGACGTCACAGATCATAAAATTTTGCAACGTATCGAAAGGTCACATAACGTGACGACATCATATTACATTTTCGCGTGGTTAAAATTGGCCAATTATGAGGGCAGTGCATAACCAGATAGGAGGCAGAAAGCTATAGCTTTGTCTCCAATCCTTGAAGCAGTAAGAAAACCACACTTGGTGCAGAAACATACTGGAGGGAAGTGAGAAACATTTAATGCACTGAATGGGAAGAAAACAAAGATGGTTCTTGCCGTTCAGTCGGCACAGGTGTATCCACAAGAAAACCTGTGAGTTGTTTTTTCTTTATCATTAATGAGAAACAAAAAAAGGACAACCTAATGTCTTTCCATCAGATATGCAGAGTGGAACATAGCACTATTATAGGCATAGAAATGATGAGGTTATGAAAGCTTGAAAGAAAAAATGAAACGCGAATGCTGTAAAACTCCAATGTAAATATGGAACCGGTAGCACGGCGACTGACAGACGGCTTGAGGAATACGTTCAGTGAGCATAGAAAGAAACGTAAACATGCTGTATCTACCCCCTTTTCTGTTTCCCATTTATATTTAAGCGGTTATAGCCTAAATGATTGATAAAAATACAGAGTTATACATGTGAGAAAGACCATATATTATCTTTTTGCGGGTAGTTTTAGGACGTTAAATCCCACATATATATTATTTTTTTGTCACAACCATGGTCAGAGCCCAGTGAAATTAACGCGCCGCTATGTTCCTGTTACTTTTCATTCCCCCTGTGCCTGCGAAAGCTGGCGAGAAGCACGAATGCAGATTAACTCATATGAAAACATGAACACACGAGCTTGCTATTACGCAAGACCGCTCAGCGCCAGCTTCTCATGGTCCACTCATGCAGCACTGCCATGCTGCAGAGGCGAGGGGAGGTGAAGAACGCGCACGTCTGTTCGTCTAGGCACTGAAAAAAATGCAGGACGCGTTGGCTCACCGAACACAACTTTCCTTCAGGCACGTGTGGAAACCGGCAAAGTGAAGATTATCCGCCCCCTCCACGATGGCTTCACCTATCTTCTATACGATGCTTCTTGTTGATCTCCTTGTGGCACCCCATAACTGACAGGACGGGAAGGTCACCATGCATAAAAGAAAAAAAAAAAACGCAGGCTTCCGAGACGAGGATTGGGAAAGTGGATTTTTCAGACGACACGCTAATATTCGTAGCGAGCTGTCGGGTGGGCTAAGACGAGACAAGGCACGGATGCGTGTGTGCGTGTGTGTAGATAAAAGTGTACAGAACCTGGTGAAGCGTATTTTTCTTAATTATGTCAATGACTAGGCACCTGTGAATGTCTACTCAAGCATATGCTTTAAGGGTGTAAACGCTAAGGCTGGGAGATTATAATGTTGTTCATTAGTACACTAGCAGGCATCATTAGTATAACCTACTCGTACGTTCTATAGAGAAGTATCATTGCTCCTTTCTTTTTTTCTGCATACATTTCCTTCCAACCGGTTTACTTTTTTAAAAAACAGTAAAACTATCACAAAAAGAAAAACATTCACAGCATATCCACGGAGTGAATTATGATGAGCGGGGCGAAATGTCCGGGCAGACAGTAGCACGGATGGACGGATGGAAGCCAGGACGGATGGAAGCATGGATGGATAGAAGCAGAGACGAACGGACGGAAGCACAGGTAGATAGACAGATGGATGGACGCTTCTGCTCACTCACTCAGTGATAACCACTAACACTATCTAGTTATATTATTCCCAATTACATATGCACACAATGCCATCTATGGAGCAACTCATAAACTAGAAGTCACCATCAACGTAACTACCCCCATCGCAGGTCAAAGGCCTCTCCCATAATCCGCCAATTAATCCTGTCTTGTGCCTTTTGTTGCCACGTTATACTTGTGAACTTTTTAATCTGATCTGCCAACCTAACTGCCTTCTCTGGGGATCCAGTCAGTTACCCTTAATGACCAGCGGTTATCCTGTCTGGCCCATGTTCATTTCTTCTAGATTTAAACTATGATATCCTTAACCCCTGTTTATTCGATTGATATGTGATGTTTAACGTTTCAAAACCACCATATGACTATGAGAGACGCCAACCCCTGTTTGTTTGGCGACTCACACTGCTCTTTTCTTGTGTCTTAAAGTTACGCTTATCACTTTCCATCGCTTGCTGTGTCGTCCTCAATTTAAGCTGAATCCTCTTTGTAAGCCTCCATGTTTCTGCTCCGTAGGTAAGTACCGACAAGATGCAGCTGTTACATACCTTAATTTTGAGAGTTAGTGGCAGATTACCACTCAATATTTGAGAATGCTTGCCGAATGGCATCCACCCCATCCTTATTCTTTTGTAATTTTACTCTCATGATTTGGCTCCGCCGTTACTACCTGTTTTGCGACTCTGAGTCCTGCGGGTCTCAGTTTTGGTAGCAGACCCCCGTTGTAGGTAGGAACCATTCTTGAACAAGTCTGATGAGGCGCTCGTAAGAACGACAACAATTTATTTACTTGGTTAGTGACTAAAAATTCGAAAGAAGATGATCAAGTGATCAAGTAACTATGAGCTCGCTGCAGAACTGAACAGGAACTAGAACTCAAGAACTCTAGCACTTAAAATATACTAAGTGTCTTCCGCTTATATAGCGCTGCGTTGCCAACCCTGTGCACATTGTCCGTGGCTTCAGCCAATTTGGCGCTCGATGGTCTAGGTGCTCCATCGAGGAAGGCTGGGAAAGACACCACACAATGCACGTGGAAGGGGCACAGTCTGAACGATGCCCAAATATGGTCACAAACGCACTGCACCAACGTTTTGCTCACGTCACCAAGATTGTGCGCACATCCAATGATCCTATATGATCCTGGTTTCCAAGAACTCTTCCAGCAAGTAAGATGAGGTGCGAGAGACCGCCTTCCGGTACACGTGCCAAACTTGCCTGACTGCGTTTAGGTAGGACATGTAAGGGCCTGACAGCTTATTTTCAAACATGCAACTCCATTTAGTCGATGCTATGGTGAGAGGGAGAAGGAAGAGTGGTCGACTGATCCCTCGTCGTTTGCTACGACCGGCTGGGGTTTCAGCTTTCAGCCCAAAACTGCAAATACTACGCTGGTTGCGGTCTCTTCAAATCCATGGTGACCTCGAAAATGGCCCAGCTGCCTCCTTGTTTGCCTGGAAAGCCTTGTACAGAGTCGAGCTGTGTATAGGGTTTGGTTGTATTTCACGCATTTATCTATTACCTAATTGATAGTGTGAATATGGTTTATTGTGGGGTAGCCCATACAAAATTTTGCTTGGTTTTTTGGTTATGGGTACACACTAATACTACGACTACAGAGGACGGAACGACCCACAGCCAGAAGCTTCGGCCCTAAAAAAATCGGGCAGGTATTTAAGGTTTGGTAGTTGCGGACGAGCCCTCTGACCGATGATGACGTCGCTGTGACTGTTTCGATAACGACTGACTTCCTGACTTAGAGATTCATACAGCGTATTGTCACATGCTACAAAAGGCTTCACTCCCCGCATTAAATGGCAAAGCTTTTTTTCTGCTGCCATGTCGGGGTCATCATCATCATCATCATTTATTTTCCCTTAAAGGGCCCTGTTGGGTATTACATAAGGGGGGTAACATAGAAAGTTAGACATGCGACTTGTCAGGTCACAAATTTGAAACATACATCTCAGCGAAATAGATTACCTGTTAAGGTGCAAAATAAAAACATTATACTTTAACGAGACGTGGAGTACAGTGTAAGGTCGTAATGAATATTACAGCGTGAGGTGATCAGTAAGAAACTGCTTAAACACAATGGGGTTATGCTCGGTGACCACACTATCTGGCAATATATTCCACTCTGCAATGGCGATCGGCAAAAAAGATTGATTGAAAGAAGACGTTGAACCATGCAACCGCTGGATGCTGCAAGAGTTAAAAAGGCAACGAGATGTACAGTGTGGGAGGTTTAGGAGTTTACAACGAAGCTGAGGGAAGTTGTAATAGAGCCTATGGAACAAGCACAACCTTAAAATCTTACGTCGTAATGACAATGACTCGAGTCCCAAGAATGACTTTTAGGGCACTGTTGCTTTCATCACAGCTGTACTTGGAAGAGATGAATCTGGCCGCACGGTTCTGTATGGATTCCAAAACGTTAATGAGGTATGCTTGGTGAGGGCTCCAAATATATCTTAACAAAAAAGGCTCGCCCTGTCCTCAACATACATCATGACGCTCTCATTCGGCATTTGGATGCACGACAGAATTACTCGCTTGGCTCGTTCACTGTGATTGGGATTGGCCCAACTTGCCAGCAACTGATGATGGAAGACTCTCCACGAGGGAAGCCGGCTCACGATTTTCACGCCAAGTAAGATCGCCATACTCCAGGCTGAAATACATGTTCCTCATCTTGTCGACATCGGTCCAACCATTGTAATCGGAGACCCGTTCGAACTGATCCAGCCAGTCCTCGACATCCTGGAAGACGAAACCATGCAACACCTTCAGCACTCGTGGCTTCCGAAGCGTATGGGGCGCGGCTGCAGCGGCTTCAAGAGCATTCGAGTCTGCAGCACTTTCCTCAGCATTCGGGGGTGTCATTGACGTCATTTCGGGAATAGGTTCTAGCTCAGTAGGTAGTCCACGAATTCTTCGGCTTTCATGGTAAGCAGGTGTGGTCACTGCACATACAAGGCTACCAGGAGGTGTTTGGGACATCGGCTGGGGGTTACCCAGCACCTGCATCAGCTGTCACGTGATACGAAAGGTCTTCAATGCGGAAGAACTGTGCCGGTCGAGAGACGCACAGAGAGCTGGCGAGATGGCTGTCTCAACAACTACTAGCAAGAGTGTGCGCCGCCCTGCAAACATCTTCCTCCATTCTGGCGAGCAACCATGGCTCGCGCTCGCCATACCTAGTAGCCAAGTGGTAATATATATGCAAATACGCACATAAAAGGCTATGCCTAAAGCCGGTTCACTAAAATACAGTTAGCTTTTAAGAGTCGTACAGTGCCTACAAGCAGTCATGTGTACTGAAGCATGTCTGCGGTGGATATATGTGGGAAGTTGTGCAAAAGAAAGAGCGACGCAGTTCAATATAGTTGTTTTAACGCACTCACTCTGTATATAAGCCTATGTATCTTTTCAAGTTTGGAAGCACATACCTTATCTATACAATATTTAAGATTGAGTAGCCCCCTTTTCTTCACTTCTAGCATGGTGTCTAGAAAGGCAAGGGACGCGACCAAGAAACATTAATAAGATGAGAAACAGTATTTTCACGAACTTATACACAGAATGAACCAACTCAATTTTAAAAAAATAAAGGTCGTTGAGAAAACGACAGCGCAAAGACGTGAATGTTTAGCATGTTTGTGGGTGCTGTATTCGTCTCTAACAAACGAACACTTATTAACGGAATGAACGCAGCGAAGAAAGGGAGCAGCGATGTTTTCATGTCGTATTTCTGGGACGCCTCACTGTCTCGATCCTTCACTTCCTTATCCTGCCTCAATATAGCAGCAAAGCACGCCAGCATTTATATTACTCATACACGACAAAAGCGGGAGACCATGCTGCTCAGCTCAGACCCAGAGCAACAGGTCTGGGCAATTCCATGGGCCGAGGACGCCACCAGGGCCCACGGGCTCCTGGCTGACACCTAGGCGTGGTATCTGCACCACCAAGGCCACCGGATTTTTAATCAATGTTTCCTCCTCCTCCACTAATAAAGAAGCCCGCGAGCTCACAGTTTCTAAGCAAAGACGGCTGGACTATATGACGACCGTGTTTGCTGTTGTCGACAGTGCGAGATGCGTGCCAAGGATTCGTCGCAGCGTCTGTGTTAGAGTGGAGAGACAACGTCAAAACTCCGGAGAGTACACACGTTTAAGTCCTCTCTCTTTCTCTCTCGTAATTTTTTTCTCTATAATATATGAAACAAGAGAAAGAAAGTTGACACAGAAACGAAACTATGGGACAAATAGGAAAGCAGTGCTGGAAGCTATACGCCCCCTTGCTTTATATAGGACGAAACTCATAAAACGAAACCAAAAAAGTGGGGGGAAGTGAGGGGGAAAGAAGGTGCCAGAATGAGCAATCCCCGTCGCAGAAATCCCGGAGTAGCAATATTCCGCCGAAACAAACCCCTTCCGAAACGAGGCTGCAGTGCACACAGAATGCAGGAAGGAGAAATGGTGGAAGCGCTACCGTGAAAGAACAGGACCCGGTTACTTCAGTGAGAGTAGTAAGGTGCATGGAATTAGGGTGTATATAGTGTACTAATAGCAGACGCAGTGGCAACAGAGCTGCTCTTTAGTTTTTGAAAACTTTCTATGTTCGTATTCTTTCGAGCTCTGTTGAGAGTAACACGCGTTGTTAGAGAAAGGAAAGGGATAAGGAGCAGCATAACTCGAAACAAACTCGTGCGCCATTACATCGAGCTTGCTATGCGACTTTTGAAAAAATTCTAAAAACAATGAAACCCACCGCGGCTGGTCGAGAAGGACGTCAACCATAAGTCATACGTACGCATAATCGCATACTCTTGCAGCCATTGCACGCATTAATTCCGGTCTATGAGCCAAAATACAATTAGGGGAGCACCGCTTCCTTAATGTGTCGTAATGCACTGGAAATCGTTATTACGCGCATGAAGAAAGATGGCCTGGCAAAGCGCTCTCTTTCAATGTCTCACTCACTTCTTGGGTTCTTTTTATTAGTTTTGCTGGTGCAATGACCTTATAGCTGTCGAGCAGGCTGTTATATACGCGATCGAATTGAATAACGCATACTTAACTCGTGCTTAAAGGCTTATGCGCGCATTCGTCGACAGGGTATGAATGAGTGACACAAAGAACACACGGTTTTTATACAGACTGTGTATATATATATAAGCTTAGGCTTAAGTAAAACCGCAATTATTTATGCTCGGTGTTCGCATATTACCTCGCAAAGGCCGTAGAGCAAGTTTCGTTAAGTCATGGCGACTTCGATTACAAGCCGGTAAAATTTAAAAAGGTGAACTCCTACGGCACGTTCGATCCACAGAGCAATGGCAAAACCAGATCAATAGGCAAGCAGATAGGACCAAATTAAGTTATACACTGCTTGCTTGTGCATGTGAAAGCAAGTCAATTATACTTATAAATCTAGAGCATTATAAACAGTATACCAAGAGTGTTCACCCATCGACCGTCTGATACAGTAACATACTTTTTCTGTTATGTACTGGCTTTCCAGGTCTATATACCACTAACTAGGCCCGCAGCGAGGAATTTTTCTCGTTGGGGGGGGGGGGGGGGGGGCTTGCTGAAGACTGAAAAACAGCTATATTTATAGTTTTTTTTCCTCGGTAAAAAATCATCATATATGCTGCCAATCAAGACTCACCAAACATGTAACTGGTGCTTTTTTTTCATCCTAGAGTAAACATCAAAATAGTCAGCGAACCGGCCTCGTGAACAAGTGAGTTCGTGGTAAAGTTAGACCAAGCAACCGCCAACCGTGGCTCCCCGCTCGCTGACCTCTCATAACACTCTGTCTCCCATCCACTAACACAAGATGGCTCAGAAAAAAAGGAAGCAAGAACTTGAACGTATATTAGACGAACTAAGTAGAGAGGAAAATTACGTAGTGTGGAAGTAAAGGGACAGGTCATCACGTGCTCCCACGTGCACTGTATCACTATGGCTTATCATTGTCGTCGCTGCCGTAGGCATTCCCACCCCTTCATTTTGCCACTACCTTCGAACTGCGGGCTGTGGTTGTGGGTAAAGTGGTAAAAACATTTAACAAAAAAAAACAAGGGGGGTATGCAGCGACCGCCTCCTAAAAGGACAGCACCCACAACTAGTAAGTGGGGATCAGTAGCACGGGACCCTATTGGCGTCGGCTGCTGCCTGGACTGGTCGAACCAAGGCCTTTTGGGCCTGAAGGTTAGAGCAGCCAAGCAGGGTCGCCTTACACTCTTCCCGGGTAGGGTTGGGAATATGGGGTACAGCAGAGTTACAGGGGCAAGCCCACACAGTGTGGTAGATGTCTGAAGAATTTTCCCCACAGTGTGAGCAGCTTCCGGAAAAAGGTGGGATCAAAATGTTTGAGGGCTGCCTGGTATAGCATGTTTGTGAAGAGTCTGAGTAAAAGTCGCTCCTCCGCTTTATTTAGGTCTTTGCATGGACGTGGATAAAGGCTATACTCGAACTAGTATAACAGTCGGCAATTTCACGGAAAGAATACACCGGATTAAATTCAAGGTCGCCCTGATCGGGGGAGGCGAGTGGAAATGCCCAGTGAGAGAGTGCCCGGGCGTCGGCTGCCTCATTCCCTTAGAGTCCCATGTGAACAGGTGCCCAGACCATACGGCGAGGTGCAGGGATTCCCTGGTAGTCAAAACATTGCAATCATTGATAGGCCAGGTACACGACTGTCACAAACGACTCCAATTTTCGGAGCATCGGCGGGCCCCACCTTCCAAGGAAAGGCGCTTTTGTGTTGGGGGGATGACATCCGGCGACTATAACGACCCAGCGTGGTGCCGGCTCGTCTTCCCTGCACCGGTACCGGAAGGGGCACCGGCGATCTAAACAAGGAAAATTACTCCCAGATGAGACGGCAGCACGCGTACGCCCCTAAGGCGGTTTGAACCGCATCGGAAGGGCAGTTGACGTACAGCCAGCAACAAGTGCGGTCGTCGGTGTCGCGAGTCTCGCATAGGCGGCGTGCATGGAGTGACCCGCGCAACGTATTGAGACGGCTGCAATTCCGGGCACCCTCGTCGTCTACCAAGCCGGCGAGACCTTCAGCGGCACCCGTCAACTCCCCTACGTGCACCAAGAGCTGGCCTGGTCCGTATGGAACTTTTATTGTGACTTTTTTTAAATCGTTAATTCATTATAACCAGCCTTTTTTTTAAATATGTTTAGTTGTGTGCGCTGCGTCGCACGTAAAATTCAAAAGCGCTACCATAATCTTTTTCTTTTAACTTTTCTTGCATCTCCTTTGATTCATGTCATTAGTTTGTTAACATTCCACGTATTTGTCTTTTGTTTGTGCCTCTCGTAGTGTTCTTATAGAGCATAGTTTTGTTTTATAGCCTTTCTTTCTCATCGCATATCAGTTTTCTTCCTCTGTTATTTTTGTTAACTCCTGCATTTGCCCTTGTTTCAATTAAATACTAGTTCGTTTTGCATAAAGTCTCCGTGTCTGCTTATGAGTGCGTCGGTCAGGCCCACACATCACCACACGTGCAACCCTGCATGGGTCGACCAACCCGCAAATAAATTCGAAATGTTCCACTTCGAAGCCTTTCAGGCGTCGCAGGCCGAAGCGTAAAGTGGAAGCCTGCGAGTCTGCCGCACGTCGGTGTTAGATCGGCGGGGCCTCACCAGAAGTGCGTGACATTATCTGGCGTCCACGACAGGACTGGCCGACCACGTGGTGGTGTCTGGGAGAGTGACGTAGCTCTGAGCGTGATATGTAGACGTCCTTTTATTGTTTTGTTGGTGGACAACTGTTTTAACAATGGACGGCACGGAGTTTGATAAGCTGATTGAACAGGGCAGGGGTTTTGGCTTTGAGGGCAGAGAATTGTACGATTTCGTGGAAAGAGAGTGCACTAAGCGTAAAGAGGAGCGTGATGCGGAACGCGCATATTTCAGACAACTCGCGGAATTTGAGATGGAGCAAGAAAGGGAAAAATCCCGGCTCCGAATTCAGAAGGAGAAAGAGCGCCTGGGACTGTGTGCGACAGAGTCGGGTCTTAGCTCAGCCGCTAGAACGCCCAGTAGCGTGACCGACCGTGACCCGAACAAGCAGTCGTACCAGAATCATGCTCAGCTACTGCGCCAGAAAATTGAAAGTGGACGGCGCATGCTTGAGACCTGGGATTCAAGGCACGAAAGGGGCAAAGAGCCCGTAGGTGCCGAACCGCTGAGTGCCGGGCAAAAATTTTGCACTGTTGAGGCGGGCATCAGGTTCGCGAGTAAACCTAATGAGTTAGCTGCTGAAAGTCCCGTTGTGGCCACTGAAGGCCGCAGTGATGGTGACGAGGCGCTGTGCCTTGAAAGTCTTGTCGATACAGAAATGCCATCTGTCATAGACTTGGCACAGCCACCCTGTATGAGCGTCGCCATGGCAGCTAACTGTAATATTCACAGTACAACCGGCCCGGCAGAGCCGGACCGCTGTACAGACAGCGGGACAGAGGCGTGTGCTGACGCACACTGTGAGCTGGGCAATGTTGGGGCAAGTGGTTCTTCCAGGTGCGAGCGGTGCAACCCCGAGGAAGACGCTTGCATTGCTCAGCATTCAGCCAAGTTCCCCGTAAGTCAGGGTGTCCGTAAGTTAGAGAAAGACCCCGGTTGTATAGACAGCACAGCAGATGAGACATACGAGACAAGTTCTGCTTTGCAAACGATGCAAGCGGACTTCTTGAAAGTGATCACGGGGCAATGGGCAAAGAGAAAAAGTCACCGCGAAAGCAGAAGGAAAACAAAGGAATGCAAAGCCATCCAAGAAAAATAGAATTGCCGAAGTTCAAATAAAGCAACGAAAGATTCGTTTGCGCGTTGTGACATTCGCGAGGCGAGCACGTCCCCATGCCCCAAACCACCCGAAGGGTAGGGGGTGAGACTGGCAATTGTACCTGCTGCTCGGAAGAGCCGACCCCCACCACTCCATTGTTGTGTTCGAGGAGCGGAATGCACGGGGAAGGAGCGCATTATGGCTAGACGACGCGACGTGGTTGCGAGGCCTATTTCCGCAGAACGCGGTGTCGACGATGGCTTGCTGCCACATGGTAGACTAACGAAAAACAGGCGTCCATGTGGCGGCCGTACACTCTTTTGTCTGCCCTGGTTGCTTCGAAGGGCTCCCCCAGGAGCGCGGATAAAGGTTACGTACATAGGAACTCAAAGGTAACATGAAAGGCAAATGACTTGTTGTTTGAAACAATGTTCATTTCTGTTTTTCGATTTAGGAGCATTCCATGAATGGGGGGACTAATAGCTTAGTTAATCTTTTGGTTTGCTTGTGTTGTTTGTGCGTTTGTTGACGTGTTCTGTTGTTCAAACTTACTACATGTTTAGTTAGGAAAGCTCTGTTTTAGGGAAATTTTTATTTCATTTAGTTGAATTTTTTAAAGAAGACTGGTTGGTCATATAATCAGTCTATCACGGTACGCATGTGTGATAATCATGGCGTTATGTGCATGTTCTTCACAACTTTCCTTGTAATTATCATTTCGAAATGAAGTGCTTTTAGTGTGCAGCAGGTTCAAACAACTGCGTACAGGCGATCATGCCGATTTCTTTCTTATTCATCTTTTTCGAAAGCTGCGTGTCAATAAGTGACTTTTCAATACCACTTAAAGCATGTATGGTTTTTAATATGTGGCATCAAAGGATGCTTACGCGCCTTAGCTGGAAGTGTACAGTATTTTTGTGATTTCTTTTCGAATGTGTGCGGCCGTGACGTTGTGCGCGAGTTATGGACTTTCATCTTATGGTGACCGTGAAGCGTAGTGTGTCAGGTGTTCTCTGAGATGTCGTCCACGTGAGTGAAATGGTGCGCGAAAAAGAAAACGCATTGGTGGACAACCGGAACACTGCAAGCTCTCGAACATTGCGCGTTTGTGATTTTCTTGAATATTACACAGCAATATTCTTGAGATGGGGGCTGTGTCACAAACGACTCCAATTTTCGGAGCACCCGCGGGCCCCACCTTCCAAGGAAAGGCGCTTTTGTGTTGGGGGGACGACATCCGGCGACTATAACGACCCAGCGTGGCGCCGGCTCGTCTTCCCTGCACCAGTACCGGAAGGGGCACCGGCGATCTAAACAAGGAAAATTACTCCCAGATGAGACGGCAGCACGCGTACGTCCCTGAGGCGGTTTGAACTGCATCGGAAGGGCAGTTGACGTACAGCCAGCAACAAGTGCGGTCGTCAGTGTCGCGAGTCTCGCGTAGGCGGCGTGCATGGAGTGACCCGCGCAACGTATTGAGACGGCTGCAATTCCGGGCACCCTCGTCGTCTACCAAGCCGGCGAGACCTTCAGCCGCACCCGTCAACTCCCCTACGTGCACCAAGAGCTGGCCTGGTCCGTATGGAACTTTTATTGTGACTTTTTTTAAATCGTTAATTTATTATAACCAGCCTTTTTTTTAAATATGTTTAGTTGTGTGCGCTGCGTCGCACGTAAAAATTCAAAAGCGCTACCATAATCTTTTTCTTTTAACTTTTCTTGTATCGCCTTTGATTCATGTCATTAGTTTGTTAACATTCCGCGTATTTGTCTTTTGTTTGTGCCTCTCGTAGTGTTCTTATAGAACACTACGAGAGGCACATGTTTTATAGCCTTTCTATGTTCTATGTTTTATAGCCTTTCTTTCTCATCACGTATCAGTTTTCTTCCTCTGTTATTTTTGTTAACTCCTGCATTTGCCCTTGTTTCAATTAAATGCTAGTTCGTTTTGCATAAAGTCTCCGTGTCTGCTTATGAGTGCGTCGGTCAGGCCCACACATCACCACACGTGCAACCCTGCACGGGTCGACCAACCCGCAAACAAATTCAAAATGTTCCACTTCGAGGCCTTTCAGGCGTCGCAGGCCGAAGCGTAAAGCAAGCGGAAGCCTGCGAGTCTGCCGCACGTCGGTGTTGGATCGGCGGGGCCTCACCAGAAGTGCGTGACAACGACACAGCCATTCACGATGTTTCGACAGGCCCCTCGAGAGTCTGAGCTGATGGTTTGCGACCTGGGGTGACAAGCTGAAGCATGACTGATAGTTGGGATAGTTGGTGATACATTATGGGCAGTAACAGCGCACAAACTCATGGGACGAAAAGAAGAGACGGTACTCTTCAAACATAGTGATCAGATCGCAAGAGAACTAGTGGAAGCATTCTATATCAAAAAGGAAGGGTAGTCCTGCATTAGTCAGACAATAATATATTTACATGAAAAAGAATAAATCCTATTCAGTAGCATGTTTGAATAGAATTTGTCGCGCCTGCGCAGTTGCCCGTTGCGTAAAACTATAAACGACATCGACACGGTCCTTCACTGGCCCCTCTGCACATGTTCTGTGTGTTTTTTATCTTATGTGTTCAGATAATTTGTATATTTCAATAAATTTTTCAGTTGAGAGTCAGCGCTTGTTTGTTTGTGTCTCTTCTCTTCGTCCCATGAGTTTGTGAGCTGTTACTGCCCATAATAGTGACAAGGTGCCAATGCAATGGCGACTTCCTCTGTGTGGATTATGTTTTGGGCTCGAAACAAGAGTCCGATAACTGTTTGGTTCTCGTGTACGACAGCGGCCGTGTACCAGCCCCCATGGTGTGGGCCGGAGGCGTCCACGTAGAACACACCGAGTTTCGATCCATAACAGCGGGCCAGGGCTTTCGCCTGCATCAGGTGCCGGCCATTGTCGTCTTCTTTTCCCATATTATCCCTACATTTCCAATTAAATGGGAGCTGAACGTGATCCTCCATGATGTGAATGTGTTGAATGTGTAGGCGGGCTAAAAAGGCGGCGACCTGCTACCATCTGTTAGTAGTCGAGTGTACCGATTTGTGAGGTGGGCCTCTCGAAGCTCTCGAAACGTATTCACCATGCCATGCCTAGAAGGCGCTGGTTAGAGGTGTTCCCGAAAAAGTCGAGGGTTCACTTTACGATTTTGCGAAGGATGACTTAAAGCACATCCTCGTCTTGCTTCCGCAGGTGGAGGTATACGGTAGAATATAAGATTCTACCAGTTATAAATGCATGTGCCAGCCGCAAGGCGTCTCTGCACCGTAGCCCCCTCGTGTTTATTAGAGATGTGGCAGACCATGCGGCCCGTCTGGTCGCCCACCTTCTGGAGTTTGGCCATTGTGGTGTCTGACCGTCTGTTTTGATCAATAATGAGCCCCTAAACCCGGACTGCTTTTTGCTCAGGGATTGGACCTGTTTCTAGTGAGAGTTCAATTTTGGCCTTGCACTTGGGCGAGGGGGTTATTTACGCGAACTCTGATTTGGATGGTGAGCACTGAGGGACGCACTGGCAGGCATAGCGGTCGACTATGATTGCGGCTTGGTGCAGGTTCGCCTCAATATCTCCAAGTGCACCCTGCATGGCCCAGGTGGTGATGTCATCAGCATACAATGCATTTTGTACACCGGGAACATCAGCCAGCTGAGTAGGCAGGTGCATCATTGAATAATAAAGGAGACAGCACTGCATCTTGTGGTGTACCTCTAATTCCTAAGGGGAAAGGGCCGTGTTCCTTGTACTGTATGTGACTGTAGGATTGTCTGTCGATTAAGAACTGCCGATTGTATTCGAATGCTCTCAAGCCACAGCCAGTTTGTGAAAGGCGTGTTAAAATTACCCCCTGAGTTACATTGTTAAACACCCCCTTCAGTCCAAGACGAGTACAACCTTATTGCTGCGAGGGCATTCAACAGGGTCTAGGATATCCCGATTAAGTTGAAGGAGAATGTCTGTACGGCGAAACCCGTGCATAGAATCTGCAAAAATATGTTTATTTTCCATGAAATCAGACAAATGATCCAGCACCATCGTCTCCATCAGTTTGCCCATACATGATGGGAGAGAAATGGGGCGAAGGTTGTCTGTGTTCACGGCCTTTCCAGGTTTCGGTATAAATGTGACTAGGGCAGTCTTACACTGTATGGGGAGTGGCTCTTACCCTCGCCAATAGAGTTGAAGACATCCATTTTTGAAGACATCCTCGGCTGATGATGGAGTGAATTGGTTCCTCCTGTGCCTGGTTTCTTATAGGAGACACTCACGTGAGTAATGGCCGATAGGCATACACTATTGCCGCATGAATTCGCGTGGTTTTCGTGTGGAAGAGGACGAAGAGGTTGGGATTGAGCCGTTTTCTTTGTCCTAGCTTGACGAGCAGTTCTGCGGAAGGTTTCCTTGAGTGAGACAAGATTGGTGACAAGATTGGTGGAGCTGCTGGGTACGACAACTGACGACGCACCCCATGCACAAGAGCCCGCCCAGGAGCCGGAACACAAGCCTGTGCCCGTGGACACGCCAGTTCACAGAACAAGCCGCCGCCAACGAGGCCTACCACCAGAGACACCGGCACAGCTTATCCATAGAGCGACTATGACTTCGCCTCAAGGCGTCATGGAAACTCCTACGTCGTCGGCACCAATTTATTGCACTGTCCAGAACCCGCTGATGCCTAGTCCCTTTCACGGAGAGCTGTTTGAGGATGTGGACGACTGGCTGAGCGAGTTCGAACACGTCGCAGCGATCAACTACTGGGACGAAGCCGCCAAACTCCGCAACGTCTACGCGTGTTTGAAAGACGGCGCCCGAACGTGGTTCATGAACAGAAGTGATGTCTTGACATCCTGGCGCGAGTTCCAGCATCGCCTCTTGGAGACCTACCGGAGCCCCGACCGCCGCGATCGTGCTGAACGTGCATTGCATTCACGCATCCAGATGCCTAATGAGACCGTCACCATGTACGTGGAGGACATGACGCAGCTTTTCAGGCGAGCGGATCCGGCAATGCCAGAAGAAAAAAAGCTACGCTATCTGATGCGAGGCGTGAAGGAGCAGCTTTTTGCTGGTCTGGTGCGGAGTCCTCCGAAGAGTGTAGCAGAATTCCTGACCGAAGCCACTACGATGGAGAGGGTACTTCATCAGCGGTCAGCCCTACTCGACCGGCAAGTGAATTCTGCATCACCTACTGAATTTTCCGCCAGCTTCGGGAGCAACAGCATTGAGTGGATTCGCGAAATCGTCCGCTCCGTCGTCCGCGAGGAAATCGCGAAACTACACGGGGCGAGACAGCCGGAGGTAAGCAGCATCACCAATATTATTCGGGACGAGGTCCAGCAGGTGCTTCACAGCCGTCGCCCTCAACCAACGGTTACAAATCTAGAACCACCTCCTGCGTCCACTGATGTTGGGAACCGCACATATGCCGAAGCTCTGCGCACTTCCATGCCGGTCTCAAGCCCTGCAGTCCCAATCCAGACGATGCCGCCAGTTTCAATTCAATCTGCGCATGCTGGTTTGGACATCGACGGTCGCCGTGCCCCTCCGCGGAAGTCCGATATTTGGCGTACGTCGGATAGAAGACCCCTCTGCTTCCATTGCGGTGAAGCCGGTCACATCTACCGGGAATGTCCATACCGACAACTTGGACTGCGCGGTTTCTCTATTCATTCGCCTCGTCCCCTAGTTGGTCAGAGGCCAAGAGAAATTGAGGACTACCTCGCGCAGCAACGTCTGCCTTTCTCACGGCGTCAATCGCGGTCTCCATCTCCACGACGACCCGCAGCTATTGGACCACGTCTCAGTACGATGGCACGGGGACGTTCCCCAAGCCCTCGTCGGGAAAACTGAAGGCAGCGACCTTCGGGGGCGAGGTCGCTGGGACTAAAAGTGCGGAAGACCTCCTATCGACGCTTCCACAAAACGCTGCAGACATTGAATTGACGTCTGAGTGCAGTGCGAGAGAAATGCCGGATTGTGCGTCTGAACCCAGTGGCCGAGTCTCACTCGACATTCCCGTGCTGATAGACGGTCTTCAGGTCAGCGCATTGGTGGACACAGGTGCAGATTATTCTATTATGAGCGGAAAATTGGCAACCAGTCTTAAGAAAGTGATGACACCTTGGAATGGGACGCGTATTCGCACTGCTGGAGGCCACGTTATTACTCCATTGGGTCGCTGTACCGCAAGAGTGGAAATACGCGAGTCAACGTTTGTGGTAACCTGCCTCGTACTACGCGACTGTTCTCGTCAGCTCATCCTTGGAATGGACTTCCTTCGAGAGAATGGCGCGATCATAAATCTCCGCGAGCGAATGGTGACTTTCTCGACGCAACTTGCAACCGATCGAGGCGCTGATAGCTGTCGTAGACCTGCGCTGCGTGTTGCCGACGAAAGCGTGACGTTGCCTCCCCGAGCGACTGCTTTCGTAGAAGTCACCTGTGAAGACCTCCAAGACGGTGACGTGGTCGCCGAGAGCAACGTATCCCTTTTACTGCTTCAAGGTGTGTGTGCAGTGCGAAGCATTCTGCGTGTGCGTGACGGACGGTCGCAGATACTCGTCACAAATTTTTAACTTCGAGCACCGACATCTTTTCCGCGGCACCACCGTGGCCTTCGGAGACCGTGTAAGCGGATGTCACCCGAGTGCTTCGCATCCGAGGAAATGGTTGATGGAGATAAGTTTCTGGACCACATCGACGTCAGTTCGAAGCTTTCGGACGAGAAGAAGGCCGCACTGCATACCCTGCTGAAGGAATTTAAATCTTGCTTCGCCTCTTCATCTAGAGTCGGTCAAACACCCCTCATAAAGCACCGAATTATTACCGACGATGATGTTCGCCCAATCCGCCAGCAACCTTACCGTGTTTCGGCTAAAGAACGCGAGACTATACAGACGCAGGTAAAGGAGATGCTTGACGACGGGGTGATACAACCGTCGAGCAGCCCGTGGTCCTCGCCAGTCGTTCTAGTAAAGAAGAAAGACGGAACGCTGCGATTCTGTGTTGACTACAGGAAACTCAATAGCGTCACCAAAAAAGACGTCTACCCGCTTCCACGGGTTGATGATTCTCTCGACAGGCTACGACACGCGAAGTATTTTTCATCGATAGATTTGAAGAGCGGCTATTGGCAGATAGAGGTCGATGAGCGAGACAGAGAGAAGACAGCGTTTGTAACTCCCGATGGCTTTATGAATTCAGAGTTCTTCCTTCGGCCTCTGTTCGGCTCCCGCAACATTCCAGCGAATGATGGATACCGTTCTCGCTGGCTTGAAGTGGCAAAGCTGCCTTGTATACCTTGATGATGTGGTCATCTTTGCCGAGAGTTTCGAAGAACATCTGAAGCGTCTAAGAATGGTTCTGGAAGCTATTCGTTCGGCCGAACTCACGCTAAAAACCCCAGAAGTGCCATTTCGGCTACGATGAGCTGAAATTTCTGGGACATGTTGTGAGTGCGGATGGAGTGCGGCCTGACCCAGAAAAAACTGCAGCAGTCGCCACCTTTCCTGTGCCGTCAGACAAAAAAAGCGGTGCGGCGTTTTTCTCGGCTTGTGTGCTTATTATCGCCGATTCATTACCAACTTCTCGACGATAGCCGAACCGCTCACGCGACTCACCCGAGATGATGTACCGTTTGCCTGGACTACAGAGCAAGAAGCAGCTTTCGCAGAGTTACGGCAGCGAATGCAAGAGGGCACCTGTTCTTGCGCATTTGATGAGGACGCTGATACCGAAGTTCACACGGATGCAAGCAACGTCGGACTTGGCGCTGTCCTTGTACAACGGCACAACGGCGTAGAACATGTCATAGCTTACGCCAGTCGTACTCTCTCTCGAGCCGAGGCCAACTACTCCACTTCAGAGAAGGAATGCCTCGCGGTCGTGTGGGCAACGGCAAAGTTTCGACCTTACCTCTACGGCCGCTCCTTCAAGGTGGTGGACCGATCACCATTCGCTGTGTTGGCTGGCCAATCTCCGTGATCCGTCTGGTCGTCTCGCTCGGTGGAGTTTGCGCTTGCAAGAGTTGACATCATGATGTGTATAGGTCTGGGCGCAAGCACGAGGATGCCGACGCACTTTCTCGAGCACCCGTGGGGACATCCTGATATGGACTCGGAATATGCGATGGTTTTCTCGGACCCTCAGTGATTCTGACTTTATGTCTAGACAGAGAGCCGATCAGGAATTGCGCCCTATTATTGATTCCTTAGAAGGCCGAAATTCTCACACTCCTCGGCGCATCGCTCGCGAATTTGTCATCCTTTTGTCTAAGGAGGGGCATTCTTTTACAAGAAAAAATGTCGAGGTAGCAACAAGCCTTCCTCCTCGTTGTACCAGCCGACATGCGGGATGACATCCTCCTCGCGTGCCACGACGAGCCCACGTCGGGACACTTGGGCTACTCGCGGACTCTCGCCAGAGTGCGCCAGCAGTACTATTGGCCACGACTTTCGACCAGTGTACACCGCTACGTGCAAGGCTGCCGCGAGTGCCAGCGTCGCAAGACGCCACCCGTGAAACCTGCGGGCCTTCTCCACCCTATTACACCACCACGGACACCTTTCGACCTCGTGGGAATGGACCTTCTAGGACCCTTCCCTTTGTCGGCCACTGGTAACAAATGGATTATAGTGGCAACCGATTACTTGACCCGGTATGCTGAGACAAAGGCGTTACCCCGCGGCACGGCGTCTGAAGTGCGAAGTTCTTCGTGCAGCACATCGTCCTCCGGCACGGCGCGCCGTCATGTGTGATTACGGATAGAGGAACATCATTTACGGCACAAATGCTAGAGACATTTTCAGACTGAGCTGCACGAGTCACCGAAAACAACGGCTTACCACCCACAAAGTAATGGACTGACGGAAAGGCTCAACAAGACCATAGCGGACATGCTGTCAATGTACGTGGACGTGCAGCACAAAACCTGGGACGATATCCTCCCATACGTCACGTTCGCATACAATACGGCAATGCAGGAAACAACCGATTTTCACCTTTCCACCTTGTTTATGGACGCAACGTACAAACGATGCTTGACGCTATGCTGCCGTACGATAATAGCGATGCTCTTTCTCCAGAAGCCGAGCAATACACGCAGTACGCCGAAGAGGCTCGTCAACTGGCTCGCGTGAACATCGGTCACCAACAAGACGCAGATGCACGACGTTACAACCTTCGCCGTCGAAACGTCGCATACCACCCGGGTGAACGAGTGTGGGTGTGGACTCCTGTCCGACGACCAGCTTGTCTGAAAAGCTTCTGAGCCGTTATTTCGGACCATACAAGGTTATCCGACGTGTGAGTGATCTTACATACGAAGTACTTCCGGACGGCACAGTGTCGTCACGTCGACAACATCGGCCCGAAACTGTGCATGTCGTACGACTCAAGCCGTACTACACAAATAGTCTCTATGCTTGCGAGTTACTTCGCAAACGTGACAGTGATCTCATGTGGTGTTTTTTTTTTTTTTTTTTTTCTTCTTGACTCTTCCACTGGTGCTGTTGTGTTCGCGCATGGTCCAAGTGCTTGTGCGCCCTCTTTGTTTTCCCTGGCACTCACTTTGTGATTCTCTGCGTCAACGCGTGTTCTAATTATGGGTTTTTTTTTTTTCTTCTTCTTTTATTTAGAAGCATCGAGTCGATGCTTTTTAAAAGGGGGGACTAATGCCGCATGAATTCGCGTGGTTTTCGTGTGGAAGAGGACGAAGAGGTTGGGATTGAGCCGTTTTCTTTGTCTAGCTTGACGAGCAGTTCTGCGGAAGGTTTCCTTGAG